>JAAWXA010000014.1:18794098-18881289 GCA_038090715.1 Florisuga fusca
TCCCACCCCACCCCTCTCCTCCTCTTTTCCAGGAGCTGGCAGGGTGGGTGGGGATGGGAACCCTCTGGGTCTAAGGCAGGCAGGGACAGCACACCCCAACACCTTCCCTGGGACACCTCCTGATCACCAGAAACAGGGGGTGCCCCTGAATTCCACTGAATTGCCTTCAAATTCCCTGGATCTGGAGCATGGAGCAGCCTTGCTCGCAGGACGTGTCACACCAGGGTCTCCTTCAACCACAACCCTATAACCCTGCAACTGGGAGAAGCTGAACTGGATTTTTTTCATCTCTGTCTTCTTGAAGCCTTGGCTTTTTCTTCCCTCAGACATGGATCCTTCCCAAAGTGCTCACGGAGCAGGTTTCTTTCACCTTACAGGTGGCAGCAGCTTGTGGCTCATGGATCTGCAGGGTGAAAGCTGATGCTCCCTCATATAATCACTTGGGGACAACAAAAATGGGAAGGGACCCATCAAGGACATCCCTCTGGCTGTGTCTCTGGGGGACTGACATTAACCCTCAGCTTCCCAAAGTCCATAAAGTTGATGGGGAAAAGCTGCATCCTCTCCTCAAGAGGCAAAGGGGAGCTATCCCAGTGAAGTGGGGAGGTTGGCACCATCCCAGGGCTTTACACACACCTACCTCTCATTTCTACAGTGTTGGACTTCCAACCCGTCACTCAGAACAATTTATTCAGCCCAAAGCATCTCCTGAAACACCAACTGCTCCTCAGCATTTGATACCCACAGGAACAATGCAGGAATGATGCTGAGAGCAGCCCATGAGCCAGCCAAAGGCAGGATCTGCACCCTACACTTGGAAGTTACAAACTTAAGGCCAAATCTTACCTGTATGAATCACTTTGGTAGCTGCAGTGGCTCAGCAGTAGCAGATTTTGCCAACGTTTGATTGCTTTTGTCCCCAGCAGAGTTTTCCAGCTGGCATCAGAACCAAATCACCCGTTTCCAAGACTGGGGGACAGATTTGCCACCCCAGGAACAGGGGGTGGGGGAAGTTCTGCCCACAGGGAGAGAAAACCCAATGCCAAGAGCCAGGAAAAGGCATAGGAGGGACAGGGCTGCCCCTTCTGCCAGGAGCTGAGCAGGAATGGGAGAGCAGAGAGTGCAAATCCAGCTGCTACAAATACAGGTTTATCTTTTCCTCTGCTTTCCAGTACTCAGATGCAATTGCCCTGCTGTTTGGACACTTGCTCTGAAGAACAGCCAAGAACACATTGCTGACTATCAGCTCAGAAATTTCTGGTTCTTCGAGTGTTTCAGACTTTTCCCACAGCATAAGGCGTAGCACAAGGACCTGAAAATGCTTTTAATTCCTTTGTTGTGTACCACTGCCCAACACGGAAGGTTTATTCACCACCTGGATGATGTGGACTGAGAAACCTGCTGGAAAAACTTGCTGGAAAGCAACTGCTGTGCAGATCAGCCAGGCAGGCTAATGATGCTAAGTATCCCCCACTGCAGGGAGGAAATAATGCAAACAGTCACTGAAATCCCAGTCACATTAGGCAGCTGCTCATGGGGAAAAAGAAAAGGTTTTAAAACGCCTCAGGAGCCCCAAGACATTTGTCAGGAATTTTGCTTTCTCAGATCACAGGGTAAAAGCCTTCAGATCTGTGGATTCAGAGAAAGCCCAAGAGAAAGGCAAGCTATGCCTGTAGCTCTAAGTCAAGGAAGCTGATTATTGTTAATTTAACATTTTATATAAGAATACGAGAGAGCCTTATCAATGCTAGAAACAAACACCTCACTGATTCAGCCTCTCTTTCCAGGTAGGAAATAATAATAACTTAAAAAAAAATAAAAAGATGACCAAATGCTGCATTTTCTTTCTGTCTTATTTCTTTGAATTATTTTTTTAATACTATTTGCAAGGATGAATTCCTGCAATTGGTAAGTGGAAATTAATATATCACACACACAAGTACCAGAAAGAGTTCAATTTCTGCTGAGGAAGGTCAAAAAATTATTCTCTTCTCGGAGTAGTAAACTGAGATAATTCCACTGCAAAAACTTGAGCTAAATGGAAAGAGATATTTGATTCAATCCAACTGTATGGGAATAAAAATACATCTGTCCTAGGCAGCAGCTGTCAGCAGAAATGACACTGGAAACTCTTGTAAGGAGGAAAAAAGCTCAGAATAAAAAGCAGTGGTCTAAACTGTGACATCATATGGGACCAATATAAAAGTCATCCAGGCTAATAAAAGTCTCCACATAATCCACATGCTATCACAATTTATATAAATTTTTAATTAAGCTGAGATGATCACCATCACATTTCATGCTGCTGAAAACCCAGCTAATGAAGTGAATTGTTAGAAGCTATTTCAGAGCTTGCCTGAAAAAAATGTGTATTTATAAACTACATACACCTTCCATTTCTGGGTTGCACCATTGTAATGGAGAACTGAAAAGCCCAAAATGGGCTTTAACACTGTTCAATTCTGTCATGTTCAAAAGAAGACCAACAAGCAATTCAATTAAAGACATTGAGAAAACTCAGTGCCCATCTCAGTGACTAACATTTGCAGGATGATCAAGCTTAAATCATGACTTCTGACAGTTTCCCTGCAGGCTCTTCAGTCACTGAATCACAGAATCATAAAGTACCAGGTTGGATGGGACCTCAAGGATCATCTGATCCAACCTTTCCTGGCCAAAGCACTGTCTAGACAGGAGTCTCTGCTCCCAAAGTCATGGGACTAATTGTTCTCACCTTTCACATTTGTGATGACAAATGGAAATCCCTGTGGGAAAACCCTTTCCTTCCTTCCCCAGGCTGCTGTTACCATACCAGACACCTGTCCACTCCCAAAACACTGCAGTTTATACCCAATGAAGCAGCAGCAATGGGTGCCTGATGCCATAAGTGCTGCATCCCACCCCAATGTCCCAGCTCCAGCTCATCACCCCTGGCCATGGTCATGGCCACCCTAAATCCCCCATCAGCCCCAGACAGAGCCCTTCTACCTGCCTTATGTGCAAGCAGAATAAAACAAGCACCTAAATCTTTTTCAAGATCAGGGCCTTCCACCAGTCTGCAGAATCCCTTCTCATTTTCAAGCTACTAATTATTCTCCTGCCCATATCGTCTGGCTTTAATTATCTTTTATTCCAAAAGCAACAGCTTTATCTGGAAGAGCTCACTGTACAGGCAAACCTGTTTGCTGTGAATCCAGTGGGTTATCAGGTCTGGGCCACGGAGGTGGAATTTAATTTCTTATCTGGAGATTTCAAGCCTTCAGTATCAGATAGAGCTAAAGGGATCACAGGGGGTCTGGGCACAAAAGCAGCACAATAACCTTGCTTTGAATTTATTTTAGAGTCCTGTTTCAAAGCAAATTTCAAATATTCTTCCCCTTTCTTGGTAGTGTCCTTGCAGAAGATGATTTTTGAAGAGGTGTGTATCATTAAACAAAGCAATAGAAGAAGTGACACAGAAAATGCCTTGTCTCCTATGAAACACCCCCAGTGTGGTATCACAGTGACAGTTCAAATCTTTTCTCCCCTTCATCATTCACAGCACCCTGATGTTATTTCTGCTGTTCCACATTCATCCAGAGCAGGTTTCAAATGAATACTCTTCTCCAGCAGCACCTATGAGGTGAAGACATTTTCCTTTGGAGAAAAAAAGTGTTTGCAACACCACCTCTAAAACCCAGACCTGTAACTGCCCTAAAATCCAGCAGGATGGGGGGTGAAGAGGAAGAATATGCAGTGGGAGATGAGGAAGAAAAAAAAAACACTGGAAAATCAGCCAGACCTTCTGTTCCAAGGGCTCTTTCAGGGTGGGAATAAGCTGCTGGCTCAGCATGGTTTTTCTCCTGGGAAGGACATTGATTGAGCTCTGTGTGGCATGTGTCAAGCTGTGACAAATTTCCATGGAAATGTGCAGCAAAGACTCTTGTAGCTTGTCTGGGTAAATCAAAGAGCACAGGAACCTTCCCAGCTGTTCATGCCACCCCTGAGTAAATGAATATTGAAGTATTTTGTCTGTGGCTCCAGAAGGGATGTGGGCACCTGCCTGGTGTAAGGCGTGTCCTGCCAGAGGGGATCTTTGTTCCAGGGTTCCCAGTTTGCCACCACTGGTGGTAAGACACACCTGCCTCCCAAGGGTGGCTGGAGATTTAGAAATCCTTGCAAAATCCTTGAGTCCAAGGAGATATCCTACAGTGTAAGGATCCCCAGCACCATAGGAGCTCCAGAAATGATTCCCAGCAGTGTCCCAAACTCAGCATCCATCCCTGGTTAAGCTCCTCATACTTAAGATTAGAAAATATTCTTCTCTTTGGCTAACATATCTGAATTTTTTAGATAGTGACAAACCTCTCCCTGGTGAACCTACCATCTGCCCCTGCTGTGTCCAGACTCATAGGACATCAAAAATGTTTCTACCATACCATTCCTAAGGCCTGGAGGACAGAAAGTGTTAAGAAACAACTCAAGTTCTCTAGGGAAAATAGAAAGGCACCAGAAAGCCAATTCAATTGATTTTACCCAAAGGGAGAAAAGGAGGTTTTTGAAGATTCTTTATAAAATGTCACAGAGAAAAGCTTTATTGTCCTAGAGGGAAGAACATAGCCATTAACAAATGAGGTGAGAGTCAAGTGAGATGTAAGAGCTCTGAAACAGCTGCATTCCTCAACACCTTTAAACTCTATTGGCTTCACACACTTCATTTGTTTTGGATAGCAGCTTTGCCCATGTCCATTTGGGAGTAAAAGGGACTTGAAAAATACCTGGAGATAAATGTGAGCATTTTTAATGCTAAAAGGACAAACCCAGTGGGCCTAAGCTACATGGTTTGGATTTTAGAAGACAGACAAGTTAGGATCCTCCTGAACTCATGTCCATCTGCCTCAAAACCTTTCTGAGAGCACCTTAGAAACTCTACCTGAGCCCTATCCAACATTTTGAGTGGAAACAGAGCTCAAGAGCTCTACTCTTGTATTAATGAGTTGGGTAAACGCCCATTGAAGGGGGGCCAAAGCAACCACAGCATTTTATTATTTCTGCCAAGGTACAGATAACTGAACTGAACAAAAGAAAAAAAAAAAAAAAAAAAAAAAAAAAAGAGGAAAAAAACCTCAAAAAGAGCTTCTGGCAGCAGATAGCAGTACGAGGCCTTTGCTTGCTTGAGGAGCAGCCACTACAGGTTGGTGACCCAAACTCACAAGGAGGACATCCTGACAGTACAGCTGGAGGGCTGAATGCATCTTCTGCTGCCCATGAGTGGTACAGGTACAGCAAATCTGCTGGCAGCACAGCCTGGCATCAAGTAGATCTAAACCCTTGTTGCTCTCAGCTCGTGGCATAGTGTTTAGCAAACAAGTAGAACAATGAAGGTGTTAATTTGGGCCATATTTTTAATCCTTTAGTACTCCATGCAGAGAAGGTGGTTCCAGGAGCATCAGTAAAAAATTCCTTTACCCAGGATGGTGTCCTCGTGGTGCTTTTGATAAAAGGAGGAAGAGCAGAGTATTGATGTTGTGTTGCCTGTTCTGTAAGCACCTTGTTANAAAAAAAAAAAAAAAAAAAAAAAAAAAAAAAAAAAAAAAAAAAAAAAAAAAAAAAAAAAAAAAAAAAAAAAGAGGAAAAAAAAAAAAATGACACCTTCATAAGGAAGGACACTGTCACAAGCCTGCATCTCCCACAGCCTGCAGAAAACAAAACCAAGTAAAAATATTCCATTGTAGTATCCTGGATTGTATGGGGAAAATTAATTATATTCCACTGCTCTGCACTGACCACAAAAACTAACATATAAGAAAGCATGATGTCCATGGCTGAATGCCATAACTTATCCAAGAGTATACTTGGTTACAACAAAAACTGCAGAGATGGAAAAGAGAAGTGAGGAAGATCCAGTTAGAGGGATGAGGCTGTAGCAAGTGGGATAACATAAAATCATAGAGTGGTTGGGGTTGGAAGGACCTTAAAGATTCTCCATTTCCAACCCCCTGCCATGGGCAGGGACACCTCCCACCAGCCCAGGTTGCTCCAAGCCCCATCCAACCTGGGCTGAGACACTGCCAGGGATGGGGCAGCCACAGCTTCTCTGGGCACCCTGGCACAGGGGCTCAGCACCCTCACACCAAAGAATTTTTTCCTAATGGCTAACCCAAATCTCTCCTCTTCCAGTTTAAAGTCATAACCCCCTCATCCCATCCCTGCCCTTGTCCCAAGTCCCTCCCCAGCTTTCCTGGAGCCCCTTCAGGCACTGGAAGGTGCTTTAAGGTCTCCCTGGAGCTTTCTCTTTTCCAGGTTGAACAATCCCAACTTTCTCAGCCTGTCCTTATAGGAGATGTGCTCCAGCCCTCAGATCATCTTTGTGGCCTTCTCTGGGCTCACTCCAGAGGCTGCACTCCTGCGTGGCTGGGAAATGAGATGAACTGCAGGAGCAGAGGAAGACAGAGCTGGGCACAGACTCCTCCATCACAGAAAACCTCAGCTTTTCTGGGCAGACCACAGGTGAAGGGCTGGAGCCACAGGGCCCTGACCATGTTAACAGTTAATTATGTGTGTTAAAAGTACAAAAAAGGTCAAGGCAGGGGGGGATTGGAGCTTCTGCTGACATCTGGCAGCATTTTGGGGAAATGTAGTTTCTCCTGAGGTCCTGGTTGGCTCAGGAGGGCTGATTTGCTGGCTGTTAATTGGCAGTAGAGGTAATGAGAACTGACTAATTGCTGAGCTGGGCACCCTGCAGACTCATTCCAGTGTCAGTCATTATATCTTGCTAATCATTCAGACACAACTAAGTTTTACAGGGATTTCAGTGACTGCTCAGCACCCTTCTTTGGCTCCTGGTATTTGCATAAGATTCAGCTGTCCTCCCCTATAGAACAATCCTGCAAAAACTGGGGTCCTGGAGTAATTCATCTGACACAGCAGCAAAGGCATCACAGTAGATGCTCTAATTCCTGGAGAGCTTTCACTGAAGGTTCTAAATGTGCTAATGTCATTGGTTCTGCCTGCAGTGGTACTGTGAGCCCTGCAAACTAAATTAATAGAGGCTTGTTAGCATCTCTGTGCACACCCCTCTGCTTTTCTGTGCAAACGTGCAGGGGTGCTATTACTATCTTGTTTTTTCCCAGATGAGGCTTAAGGGATCAGTATTTAATTGCAGCAGTAAGTTCAAGTTATGAGTGTTTGCATCAGGGAGATTTGTCACCAAACTTGGAGGGAAGCAGCAGCAGTCAGATGATCCATGGTGCACTCACCTCATTTAAATGCAATCCAATTTAGGCAGACCATTTGGCACAAAAATTAGAAAGATGACTTAACAAAAAAGCATGGAAGAACACCTCTGAACCCGGGTGTCAGATGTATTTGTGTGTGACATTCACAGAGGAGCCATCCAAGAGAGCCTCCACTCATGAACTGATAGCTTGCAATTAAAGTGGCAGCTAATGGTTGAAGCCTCCCCAGTCCCCCCCTTTTCTGGCCTTATTTTAAATGCAACACAGAATGGAAAATAAAACTAGACTGATGTGCTATCCCCCCAAAATGTACAAGGCTTAAGAGCTTGGCTGGGCCAGGACAAGTGGATTTCTATGCAAACAACATACAGAATGCCTTTATTCAATCAGTTTGTTGCTTTGCACAGGTAGGAAAATTCAGTGAAGTTGACTGTATAGTTTTAAAGTCACCATTCAGCCTTTCAGTTGGGATAGATGGCTTTTGCTCACATTGCTTCCTCTGGCATTCAGTGAAGGATTTGGCAATACTCTCCAGGTCTGGTTCTCAGCAATTCGCTGACGTGGGGGCAGTCAAGACAAGAGTGCTGCAGGAGCCAGAAAAAAATGCCTTTTTTCTAGTCAGTTTACCCCTTTTCCCTCTGACAGAAGTGACTCCTGATCCAGAAGTCGATGCAAGCTGAGCACTGACCTCAGGCCAGCATGGAAAGCACGTGCATTTGGAGACAAATCCTGAGGGTCCACTCATGTTTGCACAGAGTACCAGGTCCCCCAGTACTGTCCATTTCAGGGAAGAAGAGAACCCCAGTTTAACTGGGACAAAGAAGCAGCAGCAGCTTTCCCACCCTGTGACCTGGGCTGTGTCCTCGGATGAAGAGAGGGACACGCAGCACAAGGGGGTAAGCAGGAAGGTAAGAGCCCTTCTTCCCATCGCCCAATAAACCAGAAAAATGAAACTAGATTCCAATTTCAAATCATCATAACCTTACTTCTGTAAGAGGGTCACTCCTGCTTTACAGAGGGGCAAGCTGGACCCAAACACCAAATCTAACAGACCCGATTCCATTTGTGTTTATAGCAGTATAACCTGGTGATGATCCATGTAATAATTCACAGTGAAAATCAAATTACTCAGTGAATAGTCATGGTGATTTCTTTTTATCCCTGGCAATAAATCCAGTCTCTACAGACACTAACAAGTTTTGATCAAGTCTAGAATGGAACATTATGGGACAAACATGTATGAAAGAGCAATGGTCACACTTATCAGACCAGAGGCACTCCAGCACCAACCTCTGAGCTGGCTTTAGGGCTGTAGCTGCTTCTTCTGAGCTTTGACAAATCTGTGCAGGTCCTTTGCTCCCACAGAGCCCTCAGCCCATCTGCTTTGCTCTCTGGCCCCCAGTGGGGCTCCTCCTCAGCACCTCACTCCTGGCAGGAAGGACATCAAGGCAGAGGGAGCAGAACAGAGCGAAAGTAAATAGAAGGAATCACCTTCAGAGCATGAGTTGGATTCTGCTGTTGGTAAGAGTCCTGGGGTGGTTGGAAGCTGCTGCAGTGAGACACCTTGTGAATAATATCCTGCCCTTTTCTTGGATCATCTTCTGCCTCCTCTAACATCAGGGCTCTCAATGCTGCAGGCACTGAGGGCACCAGGAGATGGAAGTTACTCCCTGTGGATGAGCTACAATTGCAGCTGCAGAAGTTTAGCACAAAGCTCAGGAGAGCAGAAAGCAGAACACTGTCACTCTCACGGGCTCTTCATTCTCAAACTGGCTCCTGAAAAAGATAAGATAAAGCCAAACCAGGCGAGGCCACTTCAAAGCAAGCAGCAAGGCATTTAGGGGATGCTAGAAGAGAAGGCTGCTGTGGAGAGCAGTAATGAATGAAACAGGTAGAGCTTCCTTACTGACTTGCCCCTTGTCCCCTCCAAGTTTTTGGGTGGTTCCTGTGATTAGTCCCATCCTATAACCAGACCACAGCATCCAGGCAATGTCTGCTACAGGACCGTGAGGAGCAGCTCTGTGGAATGTTCTGCTCCAATTAATTATCCGAGGAGGAATGATGCTGAATGACTCTTCTGAAAAATGCACAAAGCACTTAGTGTTGCACTAATCATCAGCTTTCTAAGTAAAATTAACCAATTTGCTCATTAAGACTCCTGACAATTCATCATTACTGGAAAGAGGCGTTTGAGGTGATTCATGGCCCCGGCACTGGGGGTGCGGAACGGCCCCGGCCCGCGGGAGGGACCGCGGCTCCTCCCCTGCCCCGAGGAGTCCTGAGCACCGGGCACCCGGCACGGCTCCAGGAGGCTGCGACTATCCAAAGGATAAAAATTAAAAAAAAAAAAAATTCAAGAAAAAAATCAAAAAAGCAAAAAGAAAAAAAAGGGAAAAAAGGAAATAATAAAAAGGGGAAAAGGGGGAAAGAAAGGGAAAAAAGGAAAGAAAAGGAAAGAAAGGTAACAAGGGAAAAAAGGAAAGAAAAAAGGTAAAAAAGGAAATAATAAAAAGGGAAAAGAGAGGAAAAAAGGAAAAATGAAAGAAAGAAAATAAAAAGGGGAGAAAAGGCAAAGAAAGGAAAAAATGGAAGAAAGGAAAAAAGGAAAGAAGGGAAAGAAAAAAGGGAAAAAAGGGAAAAGAAAGGAAAGAAAGGAAAAAAGGAAATAAAGGAAAAAAGGAAAGAAGGGAAAGAAGGAAAGAAGGGAAAGAAGGAAAAGAAAAAGAAAAAAGAAGTAAAAAGGGGAAAAGGGAAAAGAAAGGAAAAAAGGAAAGACAGGAAAAAAGGAAGGAAGGGAAAGAAAAAGAAAGAAAAAAAGGAAATAATAAAAAGAGAAAAAAGGAAAAAGAAAGGAAAAAGGGGGGGAAAAGGAAAGGAAAAAAGGGGAAAAAGGAAATAGGAAAAAAAAGGGGGGAAAAAGGAAATAGGAAAAAAAAAGAGGGGGGGGAATGGAAAAAAAAAAAAAGAAGGCAGCTTAAGACAGAAGTAATCTTTTATAAGTCATGATGGGTGAAGTAGTTGCCCTTTCAAAAGTCATTTGATCTGGATGATCAGCAATGGAGCAGCTCAGTGTCATGAGTTCCAATGACAGTTTTCAAACTAACCTCCGTCCCATTGACAGGGAGGGCTTGGAGCCTCCTCCTGCTGCTGCTGCTGCTGGAGGGAGGGAGCCCAGTTCCCTGCAGCAGAGAGGATGGTGCCTCTGGGAACTCAGAAGGGGAGACCCAGGGACTCAGTGCTCACCCCTCTCTGGATTTCTCCTTACCTGGGGCTCCCCTTCAACTCCACCACCAGTGGATTCCCAACCCCGAGGAGGAGGCTGTGAGCACAGAGGTCTCCAGAGGCACAGCCATGCCTCCCCTCCCTTGGACAGCATCCAGAAGACCCTTCCCCCACCCCAAAGCAAGCCTGAGAGTTTGAATCACCCACATGATGTGACTTGAGTCATTTGATGACCTCTCAGCTTTCTAAACATCTTCTTCTCCACCTCGAGAGTGGTAAACAATCCCATACTCATGTACCAAACTCCATGACTTACCCAAAATCACATTGCTTCCATGTTCCCATTTGAGGGACACCCTTCTCCCAGGCAAGAAGCAACACCAATATTAAAAGATTTCTGTTTTATGCTCATCTCTGATGTAGCCTTTCTCACCCAAGCACCACGGTTTGACCTCTCCACCTCAGGTTCACAAAATTCAGACAAAAGAGTTTCCCAGGAGCTGCAGGATGAAAGTGTCACCTCTCTGGGAGTTCTCTAGTGCAGTGAAGGATTAACAAGTTGAGAAAAATCATGGTGCAGCCCTAGGGGTAGGGCTACACCAGGGAAACCCCACAAGAATCCAGCTTCTTGCCCCAAGCACAGCAGCAATGCTCACAGACTGGTGACTCCTGTCCCCATGGGGACACAACCCAAAATTCAGCACAATCCCTCCATTAAATTCAGCTAACCCCCTGGGAAATGCAGACCACGAAGGAGCCTGCAAGGGCTGGGCTTGCAGCTGCTGATGGAAGCAATCACCCAAGCACCCTCCAACCTGAAACATTTGGGGTTTAACAATCTTGAACTGGCCTAAACCATCTCCACCAGCCTCCCTGATTCAACCTGCAACCTCCCAGAGAGTTCTCTCCTTGTTTTGCTGCTTGACTTGCCTCCTGGGTGCTCCTGGAGGGACTGTGTGATGTAAATCAACATTTGCTGGAGGCTGAATTTTTTCTGGGGCCAGGGGAATTTGGCCCCCCAGGGGAATTTGGCCCCTGTAAAGTGCTCAGGAGTCACAGAAATACCATGGAACCAGCCCAGCAGGCTGTGCTGAGGAGGGAAGGATGCTCCTCAGCCACTGTATGCCCCAGGGATAAAGGACAAATCTAATCCTTCACACCTCTGAGGCAGCAAGAACAGCCTGGAAACACCTCCCAAAAACTTGCTGCATGCCTGGGCTTAGACACCTACTTCCAAAAGGTTGGGGTTTTCTTTTTTTTTTTTCTACTCAGCCAGCTGTTTGCAACCAAATTCACAGCAGAAAGCTGAACTGAGCAGGTGAATTGATCAGCAGTCCGCACATCCCCCAGCCTGGAAAGGGACATGTCCCCAGCTGCACCTTTGCAGAAACTCATCCATCCATCACTGTGCAGAGACAGGATGGGAGAGAAGGAACCTGTCAGGCAGCAGCCACTGGCCTAGAGCCAAGAAGTGCCCAGGCCAAGCTGCTTTGGTAGCATCTGACACCTCAGCATCCATCAGCATCCACCAACCCCCTCCTGGGAACACCCTGCCTCACACCCAGATTCCCCAGACACAGGTTTCTGGGAAAGGGAATGGCTTTAAATCATCTCCCAGGGGGACAGAAAGAGAGACATCAGAGGAAGAATAGAATCATAGAATCTTTCATGTTGGAAAAGCCCCTTGGGATCATAGAGTCCAACCATCATCCCTATTCTAGGAAGTTCTCCCCTAAGCCATAACCCCCAGCACCACATCTAAATGACCCTTAAACACATCCAGGGATGGTGACCCAACCACTCTTTCTTTGAAATTTTTTTTCCTAATGTCCAGTCTGACCCTGCCCTGTTGCAGCTTGAAGCCATTCCCTCTTGCTGTATCCCTCCCTGTGAGAAGAGACCAACACCAACCTCTGCACAATGTCCTTCCAGTTACAGAGTGATGAGGTCTCCCCTCAGCCTCCTCTTCCTCACACTAAACAGTCCCAGCTCCTTCACTTGCTCTGCAGAAGATTTATTCTCCAGGCCCTTCACCACCTTGGTTGCCCTCTGCACTCTCTCCATCACCTCAATCTCTCTCTTATATCGGGGTGCCCAAAATTGGACACAACACTCAGGATGTGGCCTCACCAGTGCTGAGTACAGGGGGCAATCACCTCCCTACTTCTGCTGGCCACACTATTTCTAATACAAGCCAGGATGCCACTGACTTTCTTATCCACCCAGGCAAAAATGTCTGCAAGAGGAGGACAGGGGAGATGGCAAGGGGTGATGGTTTCAGCCTCCTAAGCAGTGTTAGCAACTTTAGCCCAGATGAGGACAGCCCGTTGCAGTGCTTTGAGCTTTGAGTCCTTAATTTTGGAGTGGGGGTCCTCTCAAGGCCAAAGGGGAGGCAGCTCTTCTGGCAGGACCAGATGTACCTTATTGCACCTGACAAGGCAGGTGGGAAAAATTAAGGGCACCTTCCACTTGCAGGCTAGAAAGCACTAGTTAGAAGTGAAGGGTTATTTTTGTGAGGTCTAAGCTGCAGGTCCAGCTTCCCATTTATCTTCAGCCCCAAGAAGAGGACCCAGCCCAGAAGAGCCCAGGAGCAGGTGTCATTTGTCCTGTAAACTGGAAGAGGAGAGATTTAGGTTGGAGATGGTGAAGAAATTCTTTAATGTGAGGGTGCTGAGCCCCTGTGCCAGGGTGCCCAGAGAAGCTGTGGCTGCCCCATCCCTGGCAGTGTCTCAGCCCAGGTTGGATGGGGCTTGGAGCAACCTGGGCTGGTGGGAGGTGTCCCTGCCCATGGCAGGGGGGTTGGAACGGGATGATGTCTAAAGTCCTTTCAAACCCAAACCATTTGATGATGCTGATGATGTAAGGCACAAGAGAAGTCTCCGATTTCTGTCGCCCTGCTGGAGCCACCCCCTGGGACAGCCCAGCCGAGGCCAGGTGAAAATCCCTCCCACTGCTTTGATGGGGGCAAAATTCACAGGGGGGGAGGGTCCTCAGGGCTCGTTTTAATTAAAACACGGCTGCTCGGGGACCCTTTTCCTGACGAGCCCCACCTGCCCCCCCCTCACCTTCCCCCGTAACGCCCCGCGGAGTTAAAGCGGGGTCCGTGNCCTGCTGGTACCTGTGCTCGGGGCTGTAAAATTCAGGTGTGGATTTGGGCGGGTGGTTGTGTCCATGGAGGGCGGTTCGGCGCTGGAGCGGTACCTGGAGAGCTGCGAGGGGCAGGTAGGGGAGGGGAAAAGCAAAGACAAGCGGTAAGAATAAAAATAATTTTAAAAAAAGAAAACCCAGATGCGTTGGCCGGGAATCGAACCCGGGTCAACTGCTTGGAAGGCAGCTATGCTCACCACTATACCACCAACGCTGTGCTGTCTGATACCATCGGAACCTCAACTGGGTTCTTCCCGCCTTAATGTGGGTTCTCACCCTCCCTGGGCCGGTACCGAGGAGGGGGGACTAGGACTGGGTTGTCGCGGTTGTTATCACGCAAGGAGAAGGTTGCAGCCTTTAAACCCGCGCTGGGTGGGAGGGCTCAGCCTGTGCCGGCACTGTAAGGAGCTGCCAATAGGGTGAGGTGGGGATGAGGAGAAATTTCTTCCCCAAAAAGGGTTGTCAAGCCCTGGCCCAGGCTGCTCAGGGCAGGGCTGGAGTCCCCATCATCCCTGGAGGCGTTTTAAAGCCCTGGAGATGTGGTGCTGAGGGACATGGGGCAGGGGTGGCCTTGGCACTGCTGGGTGAATGGTTGGACTGGATGATCTTAAAGGTCTTTTCTAACTGGAATGATGCTATGACAAATTTTTGCCACAAATAAAATTTTTTTTCTTTAATTGGATAAGCCTTTCTGGTCTCAGCTGGCTGCAGAGACAACAGGGTGGGGGACCAATGAAGAGCTGGACTCCTCAGCTGAGCATCATCCTCACCCAAGGAGCACAGGCTCTTTAGATACCTCCTGTTCTAAGCTACCTTTCAGCTCTGAAAATTAACTTAGCACAGGCTGCTTGAACCCATAAACCTCCTAGGGGCCGTCAGGAAAGCCCCCTGAATACAACCCTATAAAGTATATAATGTGGTGAGGTACAGCCAAAGTTTTACAAATGCAGCTGAGCTTCCTGGATTGCAGACTTTCTGGGACACTTAATGAGAGCAGATGAGGGAGATAGTGGTGCAGAAAGATTTATTTTTTTTTATTATTTTTTTTTTTTAAATTTTATTTTTTATTATTTAAGTCTGTTGGCTAAAGCAGCTGGATTTGATTTATGCATACCTGGCTTGCAGGGATTCCTGCAGTAGAAGTGAGGATGTTTCCCTTCAGGCTGCCCCAAACTTAGTGATCTCAGATAGGATATATGTGTGAAATTTCACTCCTGGAGCTGCTGGGAGATGTCCAAAGCTGTGCCAGTGAGGGGGCCTTCAGTGAAGTCAATTAACCTGGAGCTTATAGCCATAACCCCTAGCAGCCAGCCCAATATAAATGTGGTCTTGTGCCCCCTTTCACAGCCTCTGAGCAGCTCTCTGACAAGAAGGCAATCTTCCCCAGTGCTTCACCCTCTAAAAGCTTTTCCCAGACCAGTTCTATGGAAATCTGATGAGAAAAGAAGATTTGCTCTCTTTTTTCCCTCTACTTTCTGTTGTTTTCTTGATTTGTTTTTCAGCTTTTTAATGCTTCCAGCCTCACACACCTCTCGTTCCTCCAGCAGCTTCTTTCTTTGAGCTGTGCCACAAACTGTCTGCATTACATCTTTCCTAGTAACACATTTCTCCTGTTCTCTGATGTCCCTTAGAATGATGTGTGAGTAGTCCTGCAGCTCAGCAGTGCTGAGGCTTTTTTGTACCATCCTCTCTCTATCATGGTTCATACAAAACTTTCCCAGTCAGTTCCTGTAGTTAGCCAAACTTTAATCTACTGGAGGTCTTGCAGGGTCTGTGCCTCCATTCCTCTCTCACTAACTTGAAAAATCTCTGTTTAAACCAGATGTCTTTTGGCTACTCCAGAGTATATTGCTATTTGTAAGTGTCAATACATTCATCTCTGACCTCTTCATCCTCAGATAGTGCTCTTGGATCCTGTTTTCCAAAGAGCTGAGGGGCTAAGAGGTATTTAGTCTTAGTAGCACTCCAACCCAAATCATCTCCTATGGGGCTTTGCATCTAGGAGTCAGTTTTAAAGCAGTTTTGGACCCAGGTGTTCAAAGCTTTCAGAGCCAGACCTGATTATGTCTGCACCCAAGCTATTAAGGGTTCTCTGGGAGGATTTGTCACTTATTAAGAGTTTTCTAAGTGTCTGGAGGCAAATATACTGCAAAGCAGGAGTAGAGATCCCTCAGTGTGTTGCTAAGTGAGCTGATTAGCACAGAAGACAGAGCAGCAGTAGCTCAGGGCTGAAAGGCAGTGATCTGGAAACCCTGTTCCTGATGGAGCTCAGGCAGCTGCTGCCAATTTGGGGGCCTCTGGCTTCTGCCCTGTCCCCTCCTCTGTTTTGTGCTTGGACTTTTTAAGTCCTTTTGGCTCCCAAGCCCAAAAATGCCAAAGTGAACACAAAACCTCTTGGATGGATCATCTAGTCCAGGCTGTCACCTGCTGTGGGTATTGGCAGAAACCATCTCCTTGAAAGCAGCTTTCCCCTAACTAAATGGAATGAATGGAGAAGGGGAGAAATCCTTTCCCAAACTCAACATTTAAAAAGCCTTTTAAACAGCTTCCAACAATCAACAGCTGTTTAAAAAATGACATTAGCATGCAAGCACTTGCAGGTGTATGCTGGATGTGGGAAAGGATGTTGGCTTTGGTGTCTGTGTCTCGTTTGAATTAATCTGGTGACCTCCAGCAGCTGAAAGAGTGAACTGGTTGTGATGCTGGGAGCTGCTGCCCTCTGTTGCACAAATCCAACACAGCACGGACACTCCGCCCTGGTAGCAAGGAAAATACATGGAATGGGAGGTTTACCTGCCAGCTGTCTGTCTTGGAAAAACTCAGGAGCAGTTGTGTTGGTTGTGTGCAGAATTGAGGCACGACAAAGGCAAAGTGTCACCTTGTCCCTCCTGTCGCTGCTGAAGGCATGAAGCATCTCTCAGTACTCCAGAATGCCTCTGAAGTCACATCTCTGCTATCTGGGTTTTTATATGCTGATAGACAAATAAAAAAATCACCTGTTTTCAAAACTCAAGACCATTCTTTGCATCAGTGTTCACGGGGGGAAAATAATTTCAACTTCCTCACTGAACCTTAATTTAATCTCCTGGGTAAAGTAAGTATTTTTCATACATGATCCCTAATGATGCTTTTTCTTAATTCAAGGATGACCTCTCAGCTGGTTCTCAGCTCTTTACTCCCATGAGCCCTTATGATGTAGACCTTCCAATTCAAACAACTGAAGATGTGTTGTTTGGTTCTCAATTTCACCCTCCCAAAGAGCTTCCTACAGACTTCTCCTCGGTGGATCTCAGCTTTCTTCCAGATATTACCCAAGACAGCAGAGAACAAAACCTATCTGAAGGTGGCCATGAAATGCAAAAAGAGTTTGGCTCGGTGATGAGACATGAAGAGAGTGGTATCTGCACAGATAACAGCAGCTTGTCCTATCCAGATGTAACTCAACCATCTCCTGAAGCATCTGACATGTGTCCTCCTCTGACACCAATGACTCCTCTGACCCCAGTGAATTCTGCCTCAGAGAGCTCTGGCATAGTTCCTCAGCTGCAGTAAGTTTATGTATGTATTATATATGCTGCATATATAATAATTTTGCTTGAACATTAAGGTACTGCTCTGACTTCTCACTTACAGAATGTAGCAAATGGGGTTTACTCTTAAATAAGCCCACTCAAAAAAAAAATAGGGGAGGGGGTGGCATTTATTCCTCTTTGAGCAGATATGGAGGAAATGAACTGACAATATTTGAAGGCAACTGGATACTGTGCTGCTCAGCAAAACACAAAAATGGCACAGAACAATACCAAGCTTAGCAAAACAAGGGAGAGGGGACTTGATAAGCATGCTGGGTGAGTGTCTGAAATGCCTCTGGCTTGTTAAGGAGGAAAAATCTGCTCTGGGAGACAGGAGATTAATTCTTTCAGTGGGAGAAGTGTTGGGTTGATTTTATTTCTATGTAGTACGTACTGCTAGTTACTTCAGTCTGCAGTATGAAAAGACAAGATAATTGACAAGGAGGATTTCTTCCAGCAAGAGGAATGTTAAGGGTGACAACAGACTCCAGGGCTTTGGGATTCAGTTTGCTTTTCTGAGTGCAGAGCCAGTCTGAACTGGGCAAGGGAAAGGAGCTCAAAAATGGAGTGAAATTCTGGCCCTGTGGACTCGAGCAACTATGGAGTAGTTTATACTTGTAGAGAAAAACTTATCAACCCTAAGGGTGCTGGAGTAACTCTGTAAACACTCACTAATGGTTCCATTCAAAGCTGTAAAAGGCTTCAGTGATGTAGTTATTAGAAGACACACAAACTTAGTATTTGGGGACTAATAATTTCATACCTTGTTATAGCTCAGAAACTGTAATTTTGGTATTGAGTTACTTAAGTTTTGCCAGGAGTAGCTCGGTGCTAGAGTGGAAAAGAGGCAGGCAGGAAATCAGTTTATTGCAATTATTAATTGGAGTGTGACTTTACATAGAGTTTGCTGGGAGCTGGCTCTGCAGTGACCTGCAGTAAGAACATTCCTCTCTCATTCCTCAGGAATATAGTGTCCACTGTAAACTTGGCTTGTAAACTAGATCTGAAGAACATAGCTCTGCATGCCAGGAATGCAGAGTATAACCCAAAGGTAAATCTTAAACTCTGAAGTTTTAATTTTCCCCTCCCCTTTCTCAGTGCTGTTGGATTCTAACATATAGATTCACCATGAGCTTTGTCCCTTCTCTGACTGCACTGCCTTGACCCATAGGAAAAAGTCATAAAAATCTGCAACTTTGGCCCTTTACATTTAAAAAAATAAAAGGGGGAGGGACAGGGAAAATACTTTTTTTCTTTTAATAAGGCCCTAGCAATGAGATGTGACCAACTTTAAGAAAGGTGATTGAACTCTCCCACCTGTGGGCAGCTACCTCCAGCTGAAAGGGCATGAGCATGAGGAGGGTTTAAAACTCTTCTCTAAATTTAAGAACTACTGGAGTCAGGCTGGTATTACATGATACTCCTAGCCAAGTGGCCTGGACTGCAGGAAATTCCTGGGAATAGACTGTATTTCTGTAGGTGACTCCAGGCTGCTCACCACAATGTAAGGGACAAGGCAGTGGTCCTGTGACTCTAGTCTTAAGACCCCTAGAGAAGTGGAAAATAACTTCAGGGTGGTAAACAGACACAATGCAAAGAAAATGTAGGTTGTGTTGAGCTTTGGGAGTCACAATACTTGCAAGAATGAACAGAAGTCCAGTACCAGCTAAATCTCTCAGCTGGACTGTGAAATCTTCCTTTGAATTTGTAGAGGTTTGCTGCTGTGATCATGAGAATCAGGGAACCACGAACAACAGCCCTCATCTTCAGTTCAGGCAAAATGGTCTGCACAGGAGCAAAAAGGTATCTTTATTTTCCTGCTTTTCCTTCCCTCTGAAGGTCTGGGTCTTGCAGCTATGCCTATATTCTGATGAACAGCACCAGAAAACCTTGGTTAAATTATCTAGCAAAGCACTGTCATAATTGCGAGGGGAAAAAATTGCACTGGTATTGAAAAATGTGTAGCTTTTTTCATGTTAGCAGTTTAGTCATAACTGAACTATGTGCTTCTGTCTCTGAATATAGATTGGGCTGAGCAGACTTTAGTAGAAAAGCTGCTAAGATGCCCGTGAATTGTTAAGTGGTTATTTGCATTTCCCACTGACTTTTTCAAGTGAATTGGGACACAACTTGTGTCTGTCAAGTCTCTCTTCAGTGTCTGTGTTCACCAGTCAACACATCTGCCTCTAGAGGAAATGGGAATTGAAGAAAAGAAAAGATTATTACTTTGAAGCTCTTTTTTTTTTCAAGTTCAGCAGCTGCTTTGATTTTTATGTCCCTAAACTGTCAATGAGCTAATGCATTAACACTCAGCTTAGGAGACTTCTCCAACCCCTACCATCACCCCAACTATGATTGTACCTGCAGTTGGCTGCTTGGCTCAGCTCTCTGAGGAGCTATTGTAAGGAACTGAGAGAATCCTGGGTGATGCAAGATGCTCCAGTGTTCTCAAATGGACCACAGGAAAGTGCACGACCAAGTGCCTTTTCCCTTTGAGGTCGCTGGAGGTGATGTTTGAGGACAGATTTGTTCTGTTTTGAGCAGTAGCATGCCTTTTTTTTTTTTTTTTTTTTTTTTTTTTTTTTTTTTTTTTTTTTTTTTTTTTATGGAGGGCAGGCTAACATGGTGGTGGCTTTGAGCTGATTTCCAGCTTGAGAGCAGAAGAAAGCACTCACCAAAGGTGCTTTCCTCTTCTGCTCTGCAGCGAAGAGCAGTCGCGGCTGGCGGCGAGGAAGTACGCCCGTGTGGTGCAGAAGCTTGGGTTCCCTGCCAAGTTCTTGGACTTCAAGATCCAGAATATGGTCGGGAGCTGTGATGTCAGGTTCCCCATCAGGCTGGAAGGTTTGGTTCTCACTCACCAGCAGTTCAGCAGGTATGTGGAAGGTTGGAGTGATGACCCCAGGCAGCTGGGAGCAGAGTCTCTACAGCCTGCAAATAGACTCACATTCTGAGGATGTAAAAGCCTGGCCAAAAGAAAAAAAAAAGGTCATTAATCAGTGAATGTCACTAAAAGATACACTCATTAGTTCAGCAAGCATGAAGTGGCTGTAGATGCCATATGTTATGATAATAGCTGATGTCCTGAGTGGGGCACAGGCCAAAAGGACCCTCTGCTTAATTGCCAGGACCACACACAGCAGCTAACAGGAAAGCTCTCAGGGCTTGAAACCATGACTGACACAATTCAAGAGTGAAAGACTCTTCTCACTTGCCCTCCTGGGTGTTGTTCACTGCTTTGTCCTTACAGGGATGCTGTAAGCACCAGCATTAGAAACCTTGCAACTGAGAGCATACTGCAGCAGGGCTCAGTCACTGCAAACCAGATTCACACGAGATCTGGGCTGAAAAATTGCAAGAACCTCCTGGGCTCTCTGCTCAGTTGGTTAATGGAGGGATTTCCTTTTACAAAAAGTTTTCTCTGACTGCAAATGCTGTTGTTTGGCAGTGTTGCTGTGTATCAGAGAAGCACACACCAGGAGCTTTCCTCCACCTGAGCAGGGTTGGTGAGCAGAAGTTTACAAGTCTCCTGTCATCCCTAAGTGCAATGTCAAACCTGAGTGGCTCTTTTGTCACTGCAGACCGTGTCAGTAGAGAAATACCCAGTCTTGATTAAACACTTGAGGTTTAATTGGAGCCATTAAGCTACTTGAAGCAGGTCTGTGGCTTTGCTCCATTGTGAGCCATTAATACCAAGCATTAACTCCCATCAAACCAGCTGTTTATCCACAAGGACAAGGTTTGTCACCTTCAGGTATGAAGCCAGACTCCAGTTACAAAAGACAGAACTGAAAATATGGTCCATTTCCAGATACCACTTCACTTCTTTCTGTCTGGATGTCGGACACCAAGCTAGAGTAAACCTGTAGTTGAGTGATGGGCATGCTGTGCCTTCAAGATGGGCTTGTTCAGAAGCAGTTATTGCCAGCACTGAAGGATGAAGATTTCAGCACTGACAAAATCAGAATTCAGTTGTCTTTTATTAGCACTGCATTTAATATGGAGACTAAATATACATGATGAGCTTGGCTGTCATCTTGTCTCAGTTACACAAGATGCCTCCTGATAAGCACTTTTAGCAGACTAAGGAAGGACTTGAGGACTGCTTGAAGATTACAGTAATGGTTTCAATGCTATGGAAAACCAGAAGTGCCTCAGAGTCTTTAAAAGTAACCATAAAGAAGTACCATTTTCTTAAATAATTTGCAGAGTTACTCCTCCACCCACAGACTAGCTGGGACTACTAGGTTTCTCTTGAAGATGCCCAAAACTTGACCAGCAGTTCTCTGGGTAGCTAGGCTAAAAATCTGTGGGTTTAATGACTCTATTGTTAGTGTAATTAAAGAGCAACTCATGCATACAACACTGAAATAGGATTTGCATTTTACTAATCTGACCTGTTTGCTTTGAAACAGCTACGAACCTGAGCTATTTCCTGGCCTTATTTATAGGATGGTCAAACCAAGGATAGTGCTGCTTATTTTTGTATCTGGAAAAGTTGTACTGACTGGTAAGTGTTACTCCCTCTGTATACCTGTTATCAACTGCTACCTTAACTTCTGAGAAATATTCATTCAGCTAATGCTCAGTTTAGATGCTCTTGCTATGGTAAAGCCACTCAGTGATCCTTTCAATACTTACTGCTGCTTATCTGTGTTGTCTGCAGATAACAATATCAATATTGTTGCACTAAAATTTAACATGGCTTCATACAGTGTCTCAGATTTCCATGTCACTACACTTGAGTGTATTTACTCAAAGCCCTAATGCCATGTGTCAACATACAGAATCCCAAAAGGACACTGACATGCTAGTAACTACTGGGTCACTTAAATACAAATATCCCAATAAGCATTTAAACTGCTGGGACAGGAAGCAAACTTCTTAAAACACTTCACTGGCAACATTTAGTAGGGATTATCAGAGGAAAAGGTGGAGATCTAAGAACCTGTTCCAGACTCTTTGGCAAAAAAAGCCTTGCTGGGTAAGTGTGCTCAGCAGATACCTGTCCCTCAGATCCCATGTCAAAAAAGCTGAATTTCTGAGTATGTTTTCCTCACATATTCTCATGAAAGTACTTTTATTCAGATGTGCTGAAAAGTAAATAGCTCTTCTTCCCAGAGGATCCAAACACTATACATTCAATCAGAGGACAGCTTTGAGGGATGTGGAAGACAAAAAAGAAGCCCCTGCCTTAGGCAGGGATTCTCAGAACCACAAATCAGCAATGAGGTCAGCCAGGTTCTCAGTACAGTACTTAAATGCTTCCCCCTCTCAAGTCTCCTCACCGTCTGGGGTCCAGTAAAATCATACTGGTTAGTTCCATTCCACTGATACTTACAGATGTTACACTGATTATTTTTATTTTTTTTTAAATAGGAACACTTAATTGCAACACCCTCTCCAGTTTGCAGCAGGTCCAGAGGGACTATGGTGGTCTGTGCACACTGGGCCCAACTGGGATGCCAAAACTGAATTTGCAATTTATTTTTTTTTCCCTAATTGAGAAAGTAACTTTAAAGGAATGTTACTTTTGAAAGTAAAAGTTTTAGTAATGCAGATGAATGAGTTGTGTCCAAGTGTGTTCTGAGAGGCTCAGACACTTACCCTGGGTGCCACATAATCCACCAGTACTAGAATAAGTGCCCTTTGTTTCTTGTTTCTATCTTTCCATTTCCCATCAGGCAGAGTTGTTACTACTAAGCAGCTAACACCCTGGTTCTTCTCTGTTACCTCTCAGGAGTAGCAAACACCAGTTCTGGTTCCAGATCAAACAAAACTAATCCTTGCACACAGCAAACTAGACCATGTTGTTTGTGATGGGGCAGAAGTGTATGATATAAATACTGCTTCAGGCTAATAGTAAGTTGCTTTTAAACTCCTGTGTTTCTTCCTGGATTGTAATCTTCCTAGGTTTGAGTTGCATTCAGTTATTCTCAATGCTCAGTTAATTCTTAATCTGCTTTTTTCCTAAATATCTTTCTAGGAGCAAAAGAGCGTTCAGAGATCTATGAGGCATTTGAGAACATCTACCCCATCCTAAAAGGCTTCAAAAAAGCAACGTAACACGACCCATAAAGCAACTAAAAATAATCCAGTTTGTATTCCCATGTGTGGAACAGAAGCCAAGAATGTTTCTGGACTCAGTTTTGCAGTTGTGGATTATTGAGCAAATGATTCTACTCTGAATACTGTAAAGGCTGATGCATTTCTACAGTTTGTGAAATGGTTTGGGGTTTTTTGGTTTGTTTGTTTTTTTTTTGCTTTCATATCAGCTGTCTGTAATCCACCTGAGTTCTGACAACTTCTGTCAAGCTGAAAAATTTGCCAAATGAATGTCCTTTTGATAGAATGCACATTAAGGTGGCACTTGAAAGTATTTTGTAATAGACACCACGTGTGTTTTCCAGGTGAATCAACACTGCACTTCAAACTAGCTTTATCTCAGTTATCAGCTTTAAGTGTACTGAAACCTAGCTCCTGTAATGCTAGGTAATGAAAATGTATTTTCCTGTGTAAACTCAAAATATATTTTTGTCTACAATATCTAGCTCACAAAATAAATGGATTGCAGTGTTTTGAAGACAAGTGAATGTAAATGATACACCCCAAATCCCTCTGATCCCACTGGCTGGACAACCTCTTGTGTGTAATGGTGTTGATATTCCCTTTAAAGAGATGATGTTCAAGGCCTCTGGCAGTGCTGGAATATACCTAGAAAGTCTGTGGGTGGAGGAGTAGCTCTGCAAATTATTTAAGAAAATGGTACTTGCTTGTATTCCTGAACTTCCCTCAGAGGATGAGGACTTTGTTGATCATCCCAGGCAAGCTTGTTGGTTAGGAGCTGCCTTTAAAGGGGACTTGAGGAAAATTAGGAAGAGTCTTGGATGTTCCATGCTTAGTTATCTGTGTTCTTTTACCAGAGCTCAGCCAAAGGTCCTATATCCAAGCCTTTGGTACTTTTGCAGCTAAAACAGTGAGGTTCTGGTACTTTACCTCTGGATTAACTGAAAGTTTCCTGGATTGCTCTGGTACTTCCTGTGACTCCCATGGCAGCAAGTGTTTTTTTCCAAAGCAGGGCTTTGGTGCTCTTGGGATTTGTCTTGTTTCCTGCTGAAGATGGGAGAGATGTGCCAGGAAACTCCCTGTGCCACTAGAGGTTGCTGTGAGCTGACTTAAGGGTAACCCTGCCCAAAAGCTGCATCTATATACACAGGATGGCTTAATACAGGACAGGGTGTCACAGTCTTGCTGAGCTCAAGTTTTGCTGTCAGGAGTTTCTTTCTGATGTGGTGAGGATGGGATTTCAATTTCTGTGTCTGTGGAATGTCTCACAAGTGCTTGTGTAACCAGCTGTCTGCTCCTCTGGAAAAAAAAAGTCTGAAACACTTCACTCACTTGTGATAAACTTAACTATGTTATCAGTTTCTTTGTCACAGTCAAGCTGTGGATTTCCACTCTCAAATCTATTTTTAAACACAGGCTTACTTTTCTGTTTGTTTTCTAACCCTGTAGACTTTCCACAGCTATGGGTGGGATTTTGTTTGCACTGTAGCTGTAAAAGTTGATAAGCTGGAGCTGCAATAATCTTCTGCCAGTGAATAGCAACCTCCCTCTTATTGGGATGCTGGGAAAAAAGCTTATCTAATATGTGCCCTCTTCAAGAAATTGCATTTTAATTAAAAACCTTGCCACCTAACTTCACCAGTGAAGTTTAATACTCTGTAAAAGTATGGGTAAAGCTTTAAAGGTAAGAAATGGGCTCTGTGTCTTTTCCCTGAGCTACTGATAATGTTTGCTATGGTGACTCTTGCATTAGAAACAACTCTTGGTTCCACCTCCATAGTGGTGTTCATGGTACTGTTTTGTAGGACTTTAATCCATTAGGAAAGGGAAATTATATAAGCTGGTATTTAATTTATTTGTTTCAATAGGGACATGCTTGGTGTGGGTTTTAAGTGGGTGCTGTGCTCTAGTTGATCAGAACCCATTGATTCTGGCTCCAACCTTGGGTTTGGAAGTGAAGAAACCTACTACTACTTATAGAAATGTATCAATATTAGCCCTTTTTCCTACACAATTTGTTCTTACTTTTGTTGTAGGTATAACCCCAAGGCACCGACTTTAGTCTCTGGGCAGTGTTATGGTATGGATGGTCCCCTTGGGACTGCAGTTGGAGCTCAAATACTGCTCTGCAGCTGTTCAGGGTGTCAGGATGACAGGGATGCCCCTCCTGGGTTACAGACCAGCAGTCCCTATGTGGTCCTGGTCCTGATCTTGGTCTTGGTCCTGAACTTGGTGCTGATCTGCTCACCCTGCACCCCACAAGGCAAAACACAGCCCCACTGCTCACTGTAACCACAGCAGCAGCCCTGCACTGGATGCTGTCTACTTAAATCTTTTTTTAATTATTTATTTATTTGTAATTCAGCTTTTGAAAAGAAAGGAATTTGCCCTTAGAAAGGGCAAGAGGAGATGGACAAACTCCTGCAGTGAGACAGGGCCCATACTGCTGCTCACCCACCATGGCCTGAGGGAGCAAAGAAGGGGCTGCCCACCCCTCCCCAGGCTGTGAACCTGAGAGAAAACCCCACCTGGAATACGGGGTCTGGGGTCCCCAAGACTAGAAGGAGCTGGAGGTGTTGGAGTGAGTCCAGAGGAGGCCCTGGAGCTGCTGGGAGGGCTGGAGCAGCTCTGCTCTGGAGCCAGGCTGAGAGAGTTGGGATTGTTCAGCCTGGAGAAGAGAAGGCTGCAATGGGGAGACCTTAGAGCACCTTCCAGTGCCTGAAGGGGCTCCAGGAAAGCTGGGGAGGGACTGGGGACAAGGGATGGTAGGGAGAGGACAAGGGAAATGGGTTAAAACTTGGAGAGGGGAGATTGAGGTTGGAGATGGGGAAGAAATTATTGAATTTGAGGGTGCTGAGCCCCTGTGCCAGGGTGCCCAGAGAAGCTGTGGCTGCCCCATCCCTGGCAGTGTCTCAGCCCAGGTTGGATGGGGCTTGGAGCAACCTGGGCTGGTGGGAGGTGTCCCTGCCCATGGCAGGGGGGGTTGAGATCATCTTTAAGGTCCCTTCCAAGCCAAACCATTCTGTGATTCTGTGATTCTTCCAGTAATGTCAGTGGGAGTGGGTGCTGGGTGTCAGCTGGCAGCAGTCAGCAAAACTGAGACCTTAGTCTGCCACTGGATGAGGTTTGGTTTGTTTGGTTTTTTGGGGTTTTTTTTTCTGAAAGACTTTGCCAAGCTGTTCAGTCTCTCTAAAATAGATGGGGTGCTTGAGTTTGTAGGAGACTGCTCAGGATTCCCTGCAGCTTCCATGGAAAAAAATGAGTTTGGAATTTGGACCATAAACCAAGAGTTGTTTTATTTTTCTCTGTTTTGTAGCCATAAGATTTTGACTAAACATCAGGCTTAATTATAGAAATTTGGTTGTAGCCTTTGTTACAGTGGAACCACTGTCATTCTGTATGAAGCAAGGCTACCCATCAGAAAAATGCAAGTGTGAAGCAGCAGGCTTAGCCAAAGTACCAGATGCAACAGCTTATTGGAAAAAAAGAAAACAAAAAACCAAACTTTTATCTTCCTTGTGTGAAGCAAGATCAGTTTTTCCCTCTGGCAGTTTTCACTGCATTCTCCTAACATGCTTTAAATATCCTCTTCATCCATGGCTCTAAAAATCCTCTGTATGTTTACCCTGTGCCTGTGAACTGCAGGAGTTCCTGTTTGTTGGAGGGTTTTTTGTCTTCTTTATTCCCCCCTGTGCCTGCACATCATAGTTCCCTCTGGGGGGGTCACTGCTGTACTAGAGCCTCCCTTCTTGGGGAGAGGTCTCCCTGAATGCTCTGTTTCCCCAGGCTTTGTTTCTCCTGCTGCTCAGAACTTCCCCAAGTGCAATTCATTGAAAACAGCAACTTTATTAGTGAACTAAAGGAACAACATAACCTGAGTGACACCTGAATAACAGGAGTGTGCAGCAGGAATGCTCAGTGCAGGGGCACAACCCTGTCAAGCTTTGGGTTTCTTCTTTTTCCTTTGAAAAGAGGGGCATTACTTATTTTTGAGACTCTGCTGGGAATATTTTTATCTCCATTCTGTAATTACAGATATAAAACCAAGAAACAGCCTGTCCCTTCACTGGTCACTTTTCTTTGTTTCCTTTGGGAGCAGCGAGTGGGTTTCTATGAATTTCTTGCAATGTGAGCACAGAGAGAGAGGGAACAACTTCTTAAACAGTGAGCAGACACCATGGATAAGCCCCACAGGGACAGGTGCAGCCTAACTGGCTGGATTTCAGGTTGTGTTTACTGCCATCCTCCTTTATTTCTTGATTTTGTGCCTTCTAGTAGTACCTGGGTTAATTTTAGATCAGTGTTCTGGAGGAGGCTGGCAGGGTCATGACAAGGGCTTTTCTCTATAAATGCAGTGGGAGGAATGCAGAATGTGGAAGTGTGTGGGGTCACTGGGGCCTCTCCTTTGGCTTTTGGAAGTGTCACAGATTAGGAAAAGGATCGTTCTGGCTCTTCTGTGAGGTAAACAAAGTGAGCACTCCCCTCACATCCACTGGTGGTTTATTCGTAGATATTTCTTGTGATTTTTTAAATTATTATTTTATTTTATTTTCCCTATAAGTAGATAAACGATTTCATGTTCCAAGAGTAAGAATTATTTCAGATTTCTTTTCATTGGGCTGTAAGATTTAAGTTGTTTACATGCCTGGCAAAAATCACACCCTGTGTATGTGTGGGGGGAGAGAGCGAGGAGCTCTGCAGATTATTTATTGAAGCACAACTACAATTAAGGATGAGTAGCCCAGAAGTCCTCCAGTGAAATTATCACTGACATCCTTCTTTTCATTAGTAATGTGTTCTATATTAAAAAAAAAAAATGAGCTGGCATCTTGATGCTGGTTTTCAGCTGGGAGACTCTTCTTGCTCCCAGGAGTTTACTCCAGCCTATCATATGCATAAATTCACAGAGTGTGTTTTACAAGCATGCTGAACTGCTTTGCTTTTATATGTCTGCAGATGGCAGGAGCCAAAGACAATGTAATCATGATGTCTGAGCCTCTCTGACTCCTCTAAGCTGTGGTTTACCATTAGGAATGGTGACTTTATGCAGCCATGGAGTTTTATGCAGTGATGGATGCACTTATTGCTGTCCTCAACTCCCTCAGCTTTAATCAAACCCTGCAGATTAGGAAGTCCTCCTTTCAGCTTGCTTCTCTCTATTATGAACATGTGGAAATAAGCCAGGTAACCATAGAAAATCTCAGCTCAATGTGATAACACTTGAGGAAAGAGAAACATTTAAGGAATAATATGAGATGTTGAGCTCTGTCCTCTCAGGTTAAGTTTTATTGGAGTTCCTGCCAGAGTTCATCTGAAGTTTTGTCTCTCTGCCAAATTGAAAGGCTGTATGTGTATATATATATATATTTATATATTTATAGAGTGAGAAAAATCAGTTACACGATGCAGTTAAAATTTAGGCTATATAAAGAAATTTAAATGTTTGCTTTGGAGAAAGCTGCTAAAGGAATCTGTAGGAGCTGTTTGACCTCGGTGCCAAGGTGCTGAGCTGTGACTTTTTCAGGCTCTCACAAATACTTCTGTCTTCCCTCCCTGCTAAGAACTTAATTTAGTCCCAGATTCTTGACAGATCACCCAGCTTTTTGCTGATGCAATGGACGTCCTTGGTGTGATTGTCTTTACTCAGCCTCCATGCCCATTAATCCAGCTTTGAACCCAAGAATTGCCAAATAATTCCCCCAGCTCTCCCTCCCTGCCTGACGGCCCGGCGACCGCTTTCTGGGCCAAGTTATTTTTGGTTGCAGCCAAAGGTCAGGGGTGTGCAGTAGGTGTGCATTACTCCCTGGTGACTGGTGGGGTGAGGACACACAGGAAAAACAAACATGCTGGGCTGAGGAGCCAGGCTCTGGTTCCACCACATTCCTCCAGCTCACGTGTGGCCTCTGCCAAGCACCCACGTCGGGTTTGGGTTTGTTTCGGAAGGAAAACAGGTCTTTTGGGTTGACTAGGAAGGTGCCAGCTGGTAGTTTAGTTGCTGTTTTAATGCTGATCTCATCTGGGAGGGTGATTGTGCACTTTCTGTACCCAAAGTTAGCCAGCAGGCTTTCAGATTGTAAATTTTTACCTGAAATCAAACCCATGGAGATGAGCAGAGGGGGAGAGGCCCAAGGTGCCATCGTGTCAAGGCTTACTGTGTAATTCTTTCTAAACAAATCTTAGGTTTCCCTGAAGTGACAGACTTGATGGGTTGTACATGATGTCTTAGACCTCTGTTGGGATGAAATTGTCATTTCTCTGTGTTCTAGAGGGTAACTAATGAATCATTTTTCTGTAGCTTGGCTTAACCCAAGACACAGTTTTGAGGTGTGGATAAGGATGGTGCTGTAACATGGAAAGCACAGAGGAAAGTTGGAAAGCCATACTCTGGCTGAAGACAAAGCAGATTTGCTCATTTTTTATGCCATCTAAGCCTCCTGGCTGCCTCTCCTGCTGTTTCCTCTTCCTGATAGCTTTGTCACTCCATCCTCCATTGTGATTTCTCAATGTGCATTGCTCACCTGCAATTTTCTTTAAATGCATTTCTCAACTCCTTGTGGGACACGGAGGGGAGCAGAACATGGCTGCTGCATGTCTAAAGGGTGAAAACACAGGATGATGAATCCTAAAAATATTCCCTTTTCATCAGTTCTTTTCAGTTCCTGTAACTCAGACATCTGGTCAAGCTGAACTCAAGCAGGCATTTGGGTCATGGACTTGTGATGACTCCAAGTGCCTGGCAGAAATATTTAGAAGACAATGCAACTTGTTGCTATTACCAATAAAAAAGAGATTTGGAGGTTATGTGAAAGTCTTGAGAGGGTGCTGTCCTATCTGGACCCATGAATGAGTAAAGTGTGAGACACATCCAGGTTCTAGAAAGGGAAAAAATGCAATTCTTGGTGTGTGGAAACCTGCATTGCCCACTGCCAGAGTGGACTCAGCTGACACCATCAGAGCTTGTGAAATAGTGCAGCTCTGCCTCACTGCAAGGTCAGAGATGGTACTGTTAATTTCTCCAGTGACTAAAGGGTTTTAGAGTTCTATATGTTTTTCCTAATACACAAAAATATTGATATTGCTAAGCTATAAATCTTTTAGAAACAGCAAGGAATTTCCTTCCAAGTTTGATGATACAACAAGCTGATGTGTCCTCAACTTAGGGGTTTTGTTGTAGTTCCTGTGAGACAGATGCACCTAGCCATAACTTCCAAGGATTAAGACAGTTGAGTTTTAAGGACTCCCACAAGCTTCAATCTTTTTATTGTTTCAGACAACTTACAGTGTCATATTGTGCAAAATATCACTGAAGAAATTTAATCTCTTCCAGGTTTTCAGACAAGAAAGAAAGGCTGATGCATCTCAAAACCAAACAGAGGGAATTCCAAAAACAGTAAGTTGCAGTTATTAAATTAAAATAAACTCTAAGATCTCTCAGAATAACAAAACAATCTCTGTAGCACACTGTTGCTAGAGAGAAACCTAGTCCAAATTGTCATAAAACTTTCAATCATGTTTTTTTCTTCTAGTGTTTTGAAGGCCATGGAAGGGAAGGAGATAACTGATCAGCTGGTGAGTTGTTCAAAGTGTTCCATAGTTTTTAAACACTCTGGACCCCTAAATCTCAAAATTACAATTCACCTTGTGGTCGTTGTGTTGCTTTCCCCCAAAAAAACTCTCCTAAGCAAAACTGACATTGGCTCTGCAAGCACAGTGCTCCAAACCACCAATATTTTTAATTTGATATTAGATATTTGTTCAGTAACTTATTATGCTGATTGACTTCACCCTAAGCAAGCATTTGGTTTGTTGGTGGCTTTCTTCTGTGCACAAAATATCTGAAATACTGATTTGTTCATCTGCTCCACCTCAGAACATCCTGCTACTTCTGCACTAGAGCTGCTGGCTTTGTTGTTGATCATTAGTCAGTGTGTTTGAAGGCTTTTGGTGCCCTAGATTTGCTGAATGCTCTTTTTTTTCAGAGATGGAAAATAATGTCTTGCAAGATGAGGATTGAGCAGCTGAAACAGACCATTTGCAAAGAAAATGATGAAATGACAAGACGTGAGTAATGCCTCTGCTTTTGTGATGTGGAAAACTCTCTGCCTTAGGGTGAAAAACCAATCAATGGGAGTGTGAGTTTTAGTTTTTAAACAAGGTGAATTTTCCAAACTGTCACTTCTTAAATCAACTCGAAGGCAAATCACTGAGTGGTTTTTAGACTTTTTATGCTTGGGTTTTAATTAGCCAGCAATAGACATTATTCAGCTGGATGGAGATCATTTTGCAACAGCTTTAAAAGGAAATGCTTCACAGCCTCTGACTTTGCCTTTGTCCCTAGAGATGGCTTGACTTGGTGTAGTGTTTCTGATCACTTCCTCTTGATAAAGAGGAGCAAACAGCTCTGCAGCTGTTAAGCATTTCATAAAACTGATGAATTTTAACCCACACCTGTCTAGAAATCCTAAAATCCTCCACTGCATTACAGGAGGGGCTGGTGAGTTGCCACCATTTAGCAGCTTCAGTCTGGAAACTCGTTGCATGTTTTGCACATAAGAGATTTGTAGGATCATTTTTCAGATGGGAACGTGGATTATTCCTTACAGCCTGGAAAGCATGCAAAGGGAAGACAGGAAGCATATTCAGAAGCATAATGATTAACTCAGGAATATTTATGACTTGAAATTCAAGAGGAGCCAAAGAGAAGGAGTGGAATATACCTTGAGAGTAGTTACAAAGGAATAGCACAAGCTTGCAGCAATACCATCAAAAAGGTTGAGATGCAAAATGATTTTCAATTAATAAGGAGGCTGGATAGCAGCAATAAGAAATGTATAATGAGGAAAAGATGAAGGAATAGACAAGTCCATTAGTTAAGAGGTCAGAGGCAAATAACAGTGCAGAGCAGACTTAAGCATTCAGTAGCTTCTTCACTTTCTCTTCTTGCAAAGAAAATGTGATCAGCTGCTTAGGAAGATAAAATTTTATGTCATGAAAGGGCTGCAGGCTAAGGAAAGAAAACAGAAAAAGAAAAGATTTAAATCAGCAAGGCCTTCTGAGAGTCACCTTAAAGAACTCAAGGAACAAGTTGAAGTTGTCTGTGGAGCACTTGACACGTAAGGAGAGGATGTCCCAGGAAACACAGCAACAACAGTGTCTGTTTTCAAAGGGTGGAGGAAGAACTGATGACACAGTGTCAGGGTTTAACACTGGCCTGGCAATTAAACCAAATAACAGATTTTTCTATTTATCCCCCTCTCCTCCCTGATAAGGAAAGGAGAGAGAATAAGGGAGAGAGGCTTATGGGCTGGAAACTAAACTACACAACTTTAATGAAACAGTAATGAGAAATAGGAAAAATTACTAAATATATACAAATATACAGGAAAAGATTGATCCCACGTTCCTCCCCCCTTTCCCCCAATAACTCTCACGTCACCACGGAGGCTGCAGGGCAGCCCTGGGAAAGTCCAGGCTGGACCCTGGGGTCAGGAGCAGTTGGGAGCTGGAGGCAGGAACACACAGATTCAGGCTGGCATGGATCAGGAGCACAGGCAGAGGAAGGGATGGAATCCTCCCAGGATGCTGAAGCAAACAGGGAACAGGTGGAGGAAGGGCAGGAAGGGGCAGGAAAAGGTGTTGACCCTCGTGATCCCTCAAATTTATCCTGAGTATGAGGTGTATGGGATGGAATACTCTGTGTGGTCAGTTCTGGCATCTCTCTTGTCTNAGGGAGGAGAGGGGGATTAATAGGGATTAATAGAAAGATTTGTTAATCGGTTTAATTGCCAGGCCAGTGTTAAACCCTGACACACCCACCAGCACCCAACTCTGCATCCCTGGCTTTTCAGCCTTTGCTGCTCCCCAGGAACTCAGTCCCATTCCCAGCTGAGCTGCACCAGCTGGAGCACAAAGCTCACTCTTAATACAAGATCCTGTTACATCATCTGCTCTAAACTAGATTTAATTTGTGTTTGTAAATAAGCAGATACATTAAGGAGGAGGGGAATAAAGATCTTTTTAGGCTTACACAAAGCATATGCACAGACCTACACTGAAATAAATACAGGCTGGGTTACAACCTATACACACACAAGTGTTTTTCTACCCAGAGACCCAATTTTCTCAGTCCCACCAGATGGAGAATCCCGTAGCATGAGACCTCAAAACTGATTTCACCAGCTTGAATTCACACAGCCACGTGGATGTGGTGGGTTTGGTTTGGTTGCTCCAAGCCTGTCCTGCCTTTGCTCAGCTCAGCTGGGAATGGGACTGAGTTCCTGGGGAGCAGCAAAGGCTGAAAAGCCAGGGATGCAGAGTTGGGAGGCTGGTGGGTGTGTCAGGGTTTAACACTGGCCTGGCAATTAAACCGATTAACAAATCTTTCTATTAATCCCTATTAATCCCCCTCTCCTCCCTGATAAGGAAAGGAGAATAAGGGAGAGAGACTTATGGGTTGGAAACTAAACTACACAACTTTAATGAAACAGTAATGATAAATAGGAAAAATTACTAAATATATACAAATATACAGGAAAAGATTGATCCCACGTTCCTCCCCCCTTTCCCCCAATAACTCTCACGTCACCACGGAGGCTGCAGGGCAGCCCTGGGAAAGTCCAGGCTGGACCCTGGGGTCAGGAGGGGTCAGGAGCTGGAGGCAGGAACACACAGATTCAGGCTGGCATGGATCAGGAGCACAGGGAGAGGAAGGGATGGAATCCTCCCAGGATGCTGAAGCACACAGGGAACAGGTGAAGGAAAGGCAGGAAGGGGAAAGGAAGCGGGAACGTGTTTGACCCTCGTGATCCCTCAAATTTATACTGAGTATGAGGTGTATGGGATGGAATACTCTGTTTGGTCAGTTCTGGCATCTCTCTTGTCTGTTCCTCCCCAGAGGAGGGGTTCAGGTGGGACCTCTTTACTCCTTCTGCAGGGTAAAATGTTCCTCAGAGCTGAGCAGTGTCCTTGGCTCTGCACACCAGTGCCTGGCAGTAACTATAAACATCCAGTGTGATCAGTCCTAGAAGCAGACACTGTCTGAGAAACTTGCTGTTCATTTCAGCAAGTGCAGCTGCTTACAAGAGACTGAGCTGAAAGCAAAAGTACAAACCAGAGAATCACCTTTATCCTGGCCCAAACCAGGACAGGGTGAAAACCAGAAGGCTCCAGGCATCATCTCAGTGCCCTGCCTGCACTGCTCAGAACTGTCCTCACCTTATGACATGCCAGGAAAATAGAAACAGAATCATAGAATTGCAAAATGGTTCAGATTGGGAGAAACCTTAAGGATCATTGAGTTCCAACCATGAGGATGAGGAAGCATGGTGGATGGGGATGAGGATGGTTGTCACACAGTGTTTGCCCTTCTGGGAGTTTTACAGCACCCTTGGCTGCTCCCTGAGCTTCCTACCATGTCCTTCTCCTCTGCACAAGGATCTTGCTCTTCATGCTGCTGTCTGAATCCTACCTGACTCTAAGAGAGGTTCTACATCTCCTACAGCTTTACTGTATCCACCTCTCACCATGCAAGACTCAAGAGCAACATAAAGCACATGCACATATCTCTGCTAATTTAAGGTCCTGCTTGGGATCTCTGTGGCTTCTGGATGTTGGGAAGTGGTTTTGCAAGACAAATAAATATCACCCCTCTGGGATTTGGGCTGCTGGCTTTATTTGAGGTGGTTTTAGGGAGAAATAGTCAACGTACTCTTCAGTTCTCTGCTGATACATGTTCCTCCTGGAAAATTGTACTCAACTGAGTCATGGGGAAAAGAAACAGATCTAGTTGGAGAGTTAGTTCCCACTGCTTGGGATTTATGTCAGGGACAATGTCATTCCATCAGGATGTAGCTGCTCTGGGCTCCTCAGAAGCAAGATAGGAAACTGCATGTACCCTGTCGTGTCCTTGGAGAATAGGGACCTCCAGGATAAATGCAGTGCCAGTGCCTCACTGGAGGGTTTGATTTCTGTGGGAGGAGGAATCTCATTAACAGGGACTTCAGAGGAACCCAGCACTGCCAGGCAGAAGACAAATGCAGCAGGGCTGTCGTCATTTATCAAGTGGGGAATGACCTTTGCTATCCAGGAGGATGAAAGGAAAAGCTTTGGGCTTTAACTGTGTTAGCATGCACGTGGCTGTCTTTTTAGATCTGGGAGTCGGCGCAGTGCTGAGATTAATCAAGTTGTGCATTTTCCTGGTTGCTTAAAGAGTATTGTTTTATGATTTGATCTCAGCGGGGTTGGAAGGCAGAATTATGCTGAAATCAGATGGCTTGGCTTCAATTGCTTTGGACAGAATTAAATATGTGTGTGTCTAAATGCTCAGGAGACATCAACTAAAGAGGATGGGTGCATTTAACTCTGGCCTGCTACAAGTCACCCCATGGGAAGAGGGTGTAGGGATCAGTTTTTCACTTGTATTTCACTTGGAAAAATGCTGGTGTCCCAAGGAATGGTGGCCATCCTGAGAAGAGAGAGAAGAAGGCATCCTGGTCATCAGGAAGAACTCAAGGAGAATGATCAGCCATTGGAATATTCTCCCCAGGGAAGTGTTGGATTCCCCAATGTTGGACACTCAATGACTTGGCTGGAGAGGGTGCTGGGTCATCTTGTCTGGAGTGGAACATTCCCCTGATGAGGAAAGGCTGAGGGAGCTGGGGCTCTGCAGCTTGGAGGAGGCTGAGGAGTGACCTCATTAATGCTTATAAATATGTTTATAATAAAGGGTGAGTGCCAGGAGGATGGAGCCAGGATCTTCTCAGTGATGACCAGTGACTGGACTAGAGGCAGTGGGTGCAAGCTGGAGCATAGGAGCTTCCACATAAATATGAGGGAAAACTTTTTCATTGTGGGGGTGACAGAGCCCTGACCCAGGCTGCCCAGGGGAGTTGTGGAGTTTCCTTCTCTGGAGACATTCAAACCTCACCTGGATGTGTTCCTGTGTGAGCTGCTGTAAGTGACCCTCCTGAGGCAGGGGGGTTGGATGAGATGATCTTTCAAAGTCCCTTCCAACCAGTAACTTTCTGTGATCCTGTGATTTCTCGTCCTGTTGTCCTTGCATCTGGGTTTTCACCCTCTGTGTCACCACCAGTGTCTTTCCAGGCCTTCTGTGCAGAGAGAGGAGCACAACAAAAGCCTTGCACTGCTTTGAGTGATCACCCCATGACTTCCAAGCCTGCAGCATCCCTTCTCTGTATGCTGGTAAACACAGGGCTGAGCATCACCCCAAGGGATCAAAAAAAAACAACCCTGAATTCCAAAACCAAAGGGCAGGAACTGTGCTCAGAGCTGACACATGACAAGCCCTGCTGACCACCAAGCCCTTCCCATGGCAGGCAGCAGATCTGCCCCAGACAACAGCTCCTTTCATCCTGATCTCCCAAAGCCATCTCCTTTGGGGCAGACACACAGCTCTCTCCATCTGAATGATTTCGCCTCCTGCCTTTGCCTCTGGACAGGAAAAAAAATAAAAAATCACTCCAGTCAAGTTCAAAGAGCTGCCAGCACTCAAAATTCCAACTTCTTAGACATAATTATAATCCTCTAAGGACAATATTGCACATTATAATTTGCAAGGGGGGGAAGGAATCTCTTTTTCATAAACTGTTCACCTCTGATTTGCCAGCCTGGGTGCAGTTATGGTACATCAGGTGTAGATATTTCATGTGAGGCTCCAAAAGGCTTGGTGTGAATTTCACTACCTTTGTTTGAGGTCTGGGACCTACCAAACTCATCCCATTGTGCTTAGGGCCATTCTTTGCACCCCAGAAACACAAAATGTCCCCCTCGTGGGCCAGAACTCAGCCCTCCAAAGAAAAGGAGCCAGAAAACAACTTGTTCTGCAAAACCTCCACAGGTTTTTAAGGAAGTGAAGGGACCAGTCTTGAGCCAGAAATGTGCATTGGGGTGTGGTTAGTAAGTTGACAGAGGTTCTCCTCCCCCCTCTACTCTGCCCTGGTGAGGCTACATATGGAATATTGTGGCCAGTTCTGGGCCCCTCAGTTCAAGGAGGACAGGGAACTGCTTGAGAGGCTCCAGCACAGAGCCACCAAGATGCTGAAGGGAGTGGAACATTGCCCTGATGAGGAAAGGCTGAGGGAGCTGGGGCTCTGCAGCTTGGAGGAGGCTGAGGAGTGACCTCATTAATAATTATAAATATGTTTAAAATAAAGGGTGAGTGCCAGGAGGATGGAGCCAGGATCTTCTCAGTGAGGACCAGTGACTGGACTAGAGGTAATGGGTGCAAGCTGGAGCGTAGGAGCTTCCACATAAATATGAGGGAAAACCTTTTCATTGTGGGGGTGACAGAGCCCTGACCCAGGCTGCCCAGGGGAGTTGTGGAGTTTCCTTCTCTGGAGACATTCAAACCTCACCTGGATGTGTTCCTGGGGGGAGGAGGCAGGGGGGTTGGAGTAGATCATCCATCAAGGTCCCTTTAATTCTCTGGCTCTGTGATTTTGGTGGGTGCTCTCTGTGCCATCACAGGCTTGCTCCAGGGACAGGCAGCAACCAGACCTCCCTTTCCTTGGCACCACAGGAACCAGCCAGGTGAAGGTTCCCTCCAGGTGCTGCAAGCCTGCAACAAGGGCTCTCAGAGCTGTTGGAGCTTTTAAGCATTAAACCCCAAATAATCTTTGCTGGAAGCTGCTGCAGTTTCAGGAAGGCTGAGTTACAGGATCTCCCTGCCCACTCAAAGCATTTCTTGGGGGTGGGGGTGTCTCCTTCAAACCCTACACAGACACCCCCTCATTTCTCCCACCAGCTCCATCCTGGGCTCTGCTGGTGAGACGTGAGGCTGCATTTATATGCAAAGCTGTGACAGTCCCCAGGAGCTGTTAAAGGTTATATCAGGGCTGAATTACTCAGCTGGGAGGGAAGCAGCTGATTCACATCACAAAAACACAGAGAGGGGCAGTGAGACCCCAGCCCTGCTTTGATTTTCCCCCCAGCATGGGGCTGCTGGATGAGCACAGGACCTGATTTTTCCTCCATATCTGCTCCTTTTTTCCATACCTGCTCTTTTTTTTTTTTTTTCCCTAACTGCTCTCCAGACACGAAGCTCTGACAGACATGAGAGAGGGTTTAATTTCCCCCATGCCTTTGTGTGTGTGTGTGTACCTGCATGGGGATCCATCCCACCTGAATCTATAGCATCTCTGGCAGCCTCTGTATGCCTTGTGTAGCCTCGGGGAATCAAAATCTCTTCCCAAAACTCCCCCCACAAACTGCACACCCCATCCTTCCCTTACCCCAGATCATTCCCTGCTCTTTGCTAAGAGAAAAGCCAGCTGACAGGAATGTACATAAATCACCCCAAAGCCATGAAGGCTTTTAGCACAGCCTGAAAACCCTGGGCACCTAAAGGATGAGCCAGAGCCTTATCCCTGCCAAAGGGAAGGTTCAGCCCTGCTCCTGGTGTGGTCCAAGGGAGCCTCCGCTCTGCTGTACCATGGGGAGGGAAGGCTGCAGGCAGGCATGATGCAGAAAAGGTCATTTCTCAGCATGGCTCTGCTTTGGAGCTGTATTTTCTTGCCTTTTGACAGCATTAGCCCCAGCATCCAGATGTCCAAAGTACCACTAGAGAGATGGACCCATCAAACTGACCCTTTCTTTTGTAGCTTAGGGCTTGGCCAATTTGTAAAAGCAGATTCCTGGGAGCTGCTTTTACCCAAGCCTGACCTTGCAACCTTGGTTACTTTATAGCAACCAGTTAAAAATATCCATCACATTCTAGAGCACAAATCCTAAAGGCTGGGAGGGAGCTGGGGGTGTTGATCCTGGAGCAGAGGAGGCTGAGGGGAGACCTTCTGGCTCTCTGCAACCCCCTGAGAGGAGGTTGGAGCCAGGGGGGGTCGGGCTCTGCTCCCCAGGAACAAGGGATGGGACAAGAGGAAAGAGCCTCCAGTTGTGCCAGGGGAGGTTTAGGTTGGAGCTGGGGAACAATTTCTCAATGCCTGGAAAGGGTTGTCAGGGCCTGGCCCAGGCTGCCCAGGGCAGGGCTGGAGTCCCCATCATCCCTGGAGGGGTTTCAGAGCCTGGAGATGTGGTGCTGAGGGACATGGGGCAGGGATGGCCTTGGCACTGCTGGGTTAATAGATGGAATTGATGATCTCAAAGGTCTTTTCCAACCAAAATGATTCTCTGATCCATGCAAACACCAGGAGCAGCACCTCCTGGGAATGGCCTGGATTTTGGAGAGCTGGCTGAGGGCTGCAGGAAAGCTGCTCCTTGCTCTCCCCTGCAAATCCCCCTCCCAGCAAAGCAGCCATTCCTTTTCTTCCAGACGTCTGTGTTATTTCTGTGTTGTGTTGCCAGTTTAAAAATACCCCTTGCCAGCAAGAAACGAGTTATTTAGGGCGCCCTTGTTTATCTTTGTTTGAAAAGAGCTGTTATCAGCTGCCTCCTTCCTCCGAAAAATCATCTTCTGCAAAAAAAAAACAACATTGATCCTGTGCCTGGTCCAGAGCCCTGCAGAGATTCTCAGGACTCTTATGGGCTTTCAGCCAGGACTGATGTCACCAGTGAAAAAGGAGAAGGACTCCAGTGCCTATCAGATGTAGGGCATGGGGGAGATCTCCCCAGTCTCTTGTCTGGATGTCAAAGTTTGTGGCTTTTGAAGGGGTTCCTGCAAGAACAACCTTGGATGCAGAAATACCAAGAAAATAAGGGTCTGGTCATCAGGGTGATCAGCTTGAGAGATTTTTGCTCACTGTATGACACCAGGTGCCCTGAAGTCCCCAGGAGCTGGTTTGCAGTGGGAAGTCAATAAAGACCCTAAATAATTGGTGGGTGAAGCTGGAGCCAGCCAAGGAACCAGCCTGTCTGCATGGTCACTGTGGCAGCCACCAAGATGAGAAGGGTCCTCCTGATCCCTTCCATGGGCATGCTCAGGTAACCCAAAGTCCCTTCAAGATCCTGGATGAAAATAATTCATGATAATAAGGAGTATTTTCATCAGCAGCCACAACCGATGGCTGATTGCAGCCAGGGAGCATCCTCCAAACAGCATCCTGTAACTTGTTAGGTCAGGCAAAATTATCTCCTCTACTCCTTGGCAACCCTGGGTTGTTTGTGTTTATTTCAGGACATTTTAAGACCTGAAAATGTTCCTGGGGAAACTATAGCACCCTGTGTTCAGCAGTGCTATGCCCTCAGCAATGAATCAAGCCTTTCTTTTCACCCTGCATCATATCCCTTTTTTTTTTTTTTTTTTTTTTTCCCAGGCTAAAGTAATCAAGGGAGTAAAAGTCTGGAATCTAACCACAGGGAGCATGCAAATATTTTTAAAACTGTTTTTAAATCAAGGCTTTGACTTGCTTTTGTAATTGCCTCTTTGGTCAAGGCTTGAACATGCTGCTGCATTTTGGAGTAGAAAGCAGCAGCTGGGTTTGTTCCATCCACTCTTGGGACAAGCATGGAGACAGAGGCACAAACTGTGCTCTCTGATATTCCAGAGAGAGAAAGGAATTTATTTAATCCTCCCTTTATATATATATATATTTTTATTAACCTCAGGGGTAGGTTTGATCCAGCTTATGGTCATCTGGACTCATCCCCCACAGCTGCCACTGCATATGGGAGGAAACCCAGGAGCACCAGAGGTGACACCAACCCTCCCAGCAGCTCATTTCTTAATTTGGGGGCTTTTTTTGTCCACCCTGAGGCACTCAGAGGAACCTTGTGCCTTCGTTTCCCACCCATCCTCCCCCTCAGTATCCCCCTGAAAAAACCAAAGCCAAGCAATTAAGGAGGGGCTGGAGCAGCCTCCCTGCTTTCCAAGGTAAATAATGACTTTAATTAGGAACTCTGTCTAATTAACCACGTGGAGCTGATGACTCAGCTGACTCAAAAACCTTTTGGCTCTGGTTTTGTGGTTTTGCTCCTTGACCCTCTGCCTGTGTGCATCAGGGCAGTCCTTGAAGCTCAGGGAAATAGGAGTTACACCAAGTCCTTCAGGTTGGCTGTAAGAGGGGAGGGGAAAACCCCTCCTGCAAGGGACTTCCAGCCTCCTGGCAAAGAGATTACTGTCATCCTCATTTGAATTTTCAAGTGCAAACAAGCTCTGTGGATTGAGACATTAGATTTAGACTAGGGCTGGTAAATAATGCAAGGTTTGCTCTTTTTATCAGCTTGCTCTGCAAATCAATTGGAGGCTTCAAAACCACATTGTCATCATAAACAGATGAATTCATTAATGCCCATTGTTTGCCTTCATCTTTTAATGGAATGCAAAGCAAATAAACACCCAAAGAGTGCTCACTGAGACAGTCAGCCCAAGCCAGGAGGGAAAGGGATCTCCTGCTGGTTTTAATTTCCCTGGAAGTAAGAGGAGACAGAGACAAAGAGGTGGCCAGGACCTGGGTGAAGATGGCCAGCAAGCCTGGGACTTGAATCTCCCCTCCTCTACATATCCCAAGGGAAAGAAATCCATCTTTTGGATGTTCTACCCCAGGAGCATCTCAGGAGGGATTTGTCCAGCTGAACTCTCACCCCTGGTAAAACCCCTTGTCCTACAAGTGGGAGAGATTTCCTCTGGTTTAAATCCTCCAGACCAAGTGTTATGTGTGCAAACCATATTTCCTTCAATATTCCATGCATCCTCTGACAGCCCTCCCTGTATTCCCCTCCTGTGAATCACTCAGCCCCAGCCAGAGCAGCTGTACTGGTGGTTAGATGTGTTCAGCAGATATGTTCTTTGGCACTGAGCTGAGCCATTTCTCCTCAGCATTTCTGATGTGCAGAAGGGGAAAGTTGCCAAGTGTCAGCTCCCTTACCCATCACCCAATTTGGGGACCAATAACACATGGTCCCATCCAGCCCCAGGAGCCTGCAATGGTGATGGGAGGCTGAGGTTTGTGTGTCCCCCTCTCCTGAGTAAAACTTCATTCCAGGTGTTGGGAAGTCAGATCCAGACATGACGTGGGATCTTGTGCCTTTTCCCATGTCCCATGGGTCCTCCTGGGACTTCAGCAGGGGGAACAAGGGAAAGAAAGCTGGGGTTGGGCTTTTTACATGGGTGTGTTGTGAGAGGACAAGGGGAAATGGTTTAAAAACTGAAGAGGGGAGACTTAGGTTAGACATCAGGAAAAAAATTCTTTCCTGTGAGGGTGCTGAGACACTGGGACAGGTTGTCCAAGGAAGCAGTGGCTGTCCCATCCCTGGCAGTGTCTCAGCCCAGGTTGGATGGGGCTTGGAGCAACCTGGGCTGGTGGAAGGTGTCCCTGCCCGTGGCAGGGGGGTGGGAATGGATGGGCTTTGAGGTCCTTTCCATCCCAAACCATTCTACAATTCTATGATTTGCCAAACATCCAGGTGCCTGTGACCATGGCTGGATGGTTTCCATTGCAGATAATGCTCTTAATAGGTTTAAAATCCTTTTAAAAATCACTTTTTCCTCACTTGCTCAGCAGCAGGAATGACCCTTCTGCCATCCCTGTGGTTGGTCATCTTGGCACAGCCCTTGAGCGTTTACACAGGGATCAATCTGGCCCCATACAGTGCCTGCCTCACACGGTGGCAGTGCCACCAAAAAACAAGCTCATTTGCACATATTTATGGGCAGGGGAAAAAAAAAAAATATCCCCGTTTCCTGATCCAGAACATTCATCTCCAAATATTTACAAAGCATTATTTATCTGAACGAAAGAGACATTTTTCCACTCAGCAAAGCAGGCATATGGTAGCAGCATGCAACAGGAGATGAATTGCACCGAGTAATTCTAAACAGATTTAATGCCAGCCATAATTATTTTTAATCAGACAGAAAGTTCCCTGGGTGACAAGAGAACATCTACCATTTGAAAGTGACTGTGTCGGCCCACGTCGTTGGATACTATTTGTTCAGATATCTTTGTTGTGATTTTTGAGACTTCGGGGCAACTTCAGCCTCCCCCCCTTTTCCATCTCCCTTGGGGAGAAATGAAAAAAGGAGGGGAAAAAAAAAACAACAAAAAAAAAAAGAAAAACAAAAACCAAACCCTGAGTCCTCTGTCATTGATATCAAGCATGTCTTTTAATTACAGCGTTGTGTTTAGATAGTGTACAAAATATTCCAGGCTGGATGCCTATGTGAAAGACTCCCTGGTATTGCTGCTTGGAGCTGCTGGGAAGAACACTGTGAATCATTCCAACATCTCCCACTTCAGTACGAACTGAGGAAAATGGAGAACAAAATGTACTGACAGGAAACATTTAGGAAAGAATGACACAGGAGGAGGGGTTTTGCCAGGCTTTAGTTTCTCAGAGGAGTTTGATAAATTCTACAGAGGAACTCAGCAGGTTCCCAGCCCCGGATCTTTCTCCCTTGTGCCACAGGTCAAGGTGTTTTGTGTCACCCCCCTGTCCTCACACCCACACAAGGCAAAGCTCACAAATTCCCTTTCAAGGGCTCCAAGCCCCCAAGATGATTTATTTTGTCATGCTAAGAGAGCCCACCTCAGGGAGACAGAGAAACCTTTGGCATCTCTTGCAGTCAAACCATAAAATCACAGAATGGGTCAGGCTGGAAATCACCTTTAAAGGTCACATCTTGTCCAACCCCCCTGCAGTGAGCAGGGACATTTCCAACTAGACCAGGCTGCTTAAAACCCCATCCAACCTGAGCCTGGGTGTTTCCAGGGATGGGACATATACCACCTCTCTGGGCAACGTTGTTAATTCAGTTTTATCAATGATTTTATGCTCTCTGCTCATCACCTCCCCATTTCAGCTGTTGGGGGAGGAGAGGAGCAGGTGCTGGTCCCTGGGACCTGTGTCCCCACCATGTAGGGTCCCTCTCAGCCCGTGACACACCACCTGGGGCTGCTTGTGCCCTGACCCAGGGAGGGGACAGCAGAGCCATGCTCTGGCACTGGGACCTCTGCTTTTCTCTTTAGCCTTGAGACCCTGACCCCCTGTCACACTGGGGACTCATCTCAAGCCCTGGCTGGGCTGGCATGGATGGAGCCAGGTAGATTTTGGTCCCTCACTGTTTTTTTTTCATCTGGGGAGGTGAGGAGTGACAGCAAAGTGATGCCAAGGAGAGGATGAGCTGGAAACACAATCTCTTTGCCAGAGGGGGGAAGGAACAAGATCCAGGGAGGTGAGCTGGGCACACAAATAAGGCTAATGGTATATTAATGAAAAGTCAGATCTACCTAGGAAGGGCTGAGCCATCTGGTGAATAAGCCCCTCTAACAAGCTTATGAGCTGCCCTTACCTGGGCTCTTCATTATGTGCTGGGAGGGTGCAGTAGCCCCTGGACCCTCCCCACAGTGCTGGGCTTAGAGTTGGTTCCCTGCCACCAGGAGAAGAACAAATCCCCAAGCTCAGCCCCCAAAAGCAACACCTGGCAGGGCTCAGGGTTTCCAAGTCCTCTCCAATTACAGTGACAATTCCAGGGCTGCTGGGGGTGTCAGGAAAGCAGCAGAGGGACTGCTGCCATTTCAGGGTTTATCTATTTAGTTTCCAGCTTAAGGGAATCATGATCCCTGCTGGGGGGTGTAAGCAACACCAGGACTTTGTTGCCTAAATCTGCACAGACTCACTGTGAGGGGTCATCCTGACCCTGAGAAACCCTCAGCTAAAGATCAGGGGTGCAGAAGGAGAGGCAGCATGGAGAATGCAAGAGACAGCTCTTCATTCCTGGCAAAGAAGAAGAACAGGAGTCCAGAAGAAAAATGCTTTGGGTTCTGCCATACTCACAGGTGCCCAGGGTATCAGTCCCCTTGTCCCAGAGAAAACTCATCCAGGAGAACCATGAACACCTTCAACACCTGAGGAGGTTTGGCTGGAGATGTGTCTCAGAGCTGAATGTCCCTTCCAGGAGAGCCAAGGAGTTCAGGAAACCCTTTGCAGCCTCATCTGGGGGGATCTAGCACAGACTCCATCAAAACAGGTCCAATCCTTTAACTCTCAAGACTCTCCCATATTTCTAATTGATCAAAGAAGGTGACCACCAAAGCTGATGAGAAGCAGCTTTTCATCTTCAGAACTGTTAACAATACCCATCTTGCTCAGCCAGAGCTCTCACCTACACATGAAAATTGCTTCTAATGTGATGGACATCTCTGAGCCTCCGACCATTGACATGCAGAAGTGATAAATGGGATTTTGCCTGCTGCACTTGGTGAGGTTGGAGCACACAGCCAGCACGTACAGACTGAGATGATGAAGCACAGGTTCTTCCAGCAAGGAGAAAGCTCAAGGGGGAATCGTCCTATGCCTCTGAAATGATATCAACAGGCTAGAAAGGTCTAGGGCTTGAGGTTTAATAGTCAAGATTATTTTAGGCAGGAAAAAAGCTACATTGCTTCATCCCATGTACTTGGTGAAGTGTGAGCAGATGACATGTTCTCCACCATGGCTGGTGGCAGCCCTGGGCACTGAGATGCTCCTAGGGAGAATTTTGGGAGATGCTGGGAGGATCTTTCCATGTAACCCTGGGTTTGATCATAAACACACTGTCATTTCCCATGTCAGCCCCAGCAGAACACTCGCCTGCCAACCACCTCCACCAACACTGCCCTTGACTTTCCAATGAACCCCAGCCCCTCAGGGCCTGCCTGTGGGTTTTGCCATGTTCCTCAGCAGCTGCTTTAAACTTTCTGGGGATGAACAGATTTACTGGTGCTGGGATTGGAGGAGGAATGATCACTCTTTATTGCCAGCATCAAAGCTGTGCTCTTCCAGGGCGCAGCATTATCAGCAGTTCATTATCCCTCCTGCCCACCCTGCCTCCTCCTCCTCTGTAATAAGATGAGCAGCAGAAGTCAAAGGCATCATTCTGGGGAAAGCTCTCAGGAACTGCTCATCAGACTTGCCCTTTTATAATGAGAGCCATCTAATTTACATGCTCATTTAACACCCTACCCTACATCTAACCGCACATTCCAGGTACCTTCTGCCTTTCTTTCTCTGAAACCCAATCCTTTTTACAAGAAACCCTTTTCCCTTCCATCTTAATTAGGTCACTGTGACCCCATAGAAGCTTTAGCAAACCCCTTTGTGTCCAAACAGCACAGCCTCCCCAAAGGCTTTATCCAAACACCCTCATCACGAGGTTAAGCATATTCCAGTCCAACGAATTAGCAGAGCTGAAAGCTTCGTCCAATTAACAAATCCCAAATGCCCAGGGGGAAAAAAAAAAAAAAAAAAAGTAGGGAAATCATTCCTAAGTCTGTTTCTGCTGTGGATAAAACACCCTTTCCCCCAAGGGAAGCCTCTCCCACTTTCCTCGTGTGACCTTTCCAAAATCCCAAGTGTGGCTGGCAGCCCACAAACCTCCCTGTGAGGCCCTACCCCAAAAAGCACCAAGAGGACTCCACGATTCCTCTCTCTGGAGGCTTCCAGCTTGCAGGAAATATTCAAACCAGGGAGGGAGGGGGGAAGGAATTTTTGCCCATTTCTGGTCTTCTGTTTTCTAAAGCACTGAGGTTGTGTTGTGGTTCCCAGAAGCAGCACACAGCAGCTCAGGTTGGTTTGGAAGTGCCCCCACCTCCCCCTACACATCCTCCTCTCCCCCCACCACCAGCATCCTTCATCCCAGTCCCTCCAAGCTCCTGCTGCTTCATCCAGCCCCAGGACTCAGCACCATGCAGCTGGAGCCCTCTCTTGCAATGTCCAGACCCATCAAAACCCTCCAGTCCATGCCTGCCTCACCAGTTGAAGCCCTGCTGGTTTTATCACCTTTTGCATGCTCCTAAAAACAGCTCCAGCTCCCTGCTGGGGCATGGCCCAGCTCCCCAGCCCTGCTGAAAGGAGCTGGCTCAGGCACAGCATGGATCCAACCCATGCACAGGTTCATTAACTCTACTGAGCACTCAGGGACTAATAACAGCCTTTCTGCTACAGAACCATGCAATCATTTTGGTTAGAGTCCAACCATTAACCCAGCATTGCCAAGGCCACCACTAAACCACGGCCTTCAGCATCACATCTGCATAGATTTGAAATCCCTCCAGGGATGGGGACTCCACAGTGCCTGTGCCAGGCTCTGAGAACCTTTTCATGAAGAAATTGCACCTCATCTGCAGCCTAAACCTCCCCAAAGCTGTTTCCTCTTGTTCTGTCACTTCTTACTTGTGAGAAGAGACCAACCCTCCCTGGCTCCCACCTCCTCTCAGGGAATTGTAGAAAGGGAGAAGGTCTCCCTTCAGCCTCTTCTCCAGGCTGAACATCCTGAGTTCCCTCAGCCACTCCGCAGAATTTTGGTTCTTCAGGCTCTGCTCATCAGCAAAGGACCCACAAAAGCTCCTTCATGGGTGGCTTGGCATTGCTGCCCCTCTGTAAGCAAAGCAGAGACCACACTGGGAAGCCCCCTGATATCCATCCCACCTGGTGCAAGGAGGCATTTTCAGATATGCCAGTTCTGGTTTATTTTATTTTTGCAAATAGGATGGGATAGCCACATAAAAACCTACAGAATCCTGCAGTGCTATTAATAGTCACCACTAATCTTACCATTAGCTCAGGGTCAGCAGGACACTTCTGGGACTCCAGGACCTTCATGGTTGGACTTGATGACCTTAAAGATGCATTTCCAAGCAGAAGGATTCTGTGTGCTTCTGGATCCAAGTCAGGGAGCTCATACACATATCCAAAGGGAATTCCCAGCTCTGCCTCCAGTTCCCTGCTGGCAGAAAGGGCCCTGTTGGATCTCTCATCAGTTTAACAAGCTCTGCCTCAAAATGAGTTTTGAGATCTTTCACCCCCAGCATTTCTATGAGCCCCAGAAGTCCCAGGATCCTGTAACCCTGTGCTGATCTCCTTCTGCCAAGGAGATTTATTCCTGCCAAGTTCAGAGCCATTTGGTTTTCTGCTGACATTGCCCTTTGAGTTAAATCAGTTTGTTTCCCCCCCTGGTGTTTACATCCCTGCTGTATTTATAGACAGACAGCACATCCTCTCCCAACCTCCTTGGCCAAACACAGATGATGTTTTTCATCTCCATGCCTAAAATAAGCCCTTTTCCCCTCACCCATTGGCACCTGCTGTGATTTAAACTCAGCCTTTCCCGAGCAAAGCCCAGGACTCCATGGCACATTCCCCAAGATTTCCCTGGCATTTCACAGCCCACTTCAGCATTTCCTCATGTCTCTTTTCCTCCTTCTGCTTGAGGGTCACATTTGCCTTTTCCCAGCAGGGTGGCATCTACAGTTGCACACAGACAACACCCTGAGGTCTTTCTCCTCCTTGTAATTTGCACTCATGAGCCCCTGGTTTTGTGGAAAATCTGCTTCACCTCCCAAATTTCCGAGGTCACCCCGTGCAAGATGGCATTTGGCCCTATTGTGTATCACCTCTAACCCATCCCCTTGCTTTCTCAGCCCTTCCCCAGCCCACACCAACCTTGCTGACCCTTAAACCCCCCTGTAACTGATGCTCTGGGACAGCAGCTGCTGCATTTCCCTTGCCTAGAAAGTCTGCTCCCTTTCGAAGAAAAGAAATCAGATGACAGCAGGTGAGCTTGGCATCATCTAGAGCAAAACCTGGGCCATGGTGTATCCCATTTTCTAGTACCTGCTGACAGCCAGCAGGAAAAAACACAAGGGACAGCAGCTTCCTACAGGCTTCACGGGCCGGGGATTTAATTTCCATATAGCTCATTAATTCACCCAGCAGCGAGCTTGCTGCCCACACTGTGTAACTCCAATTATTCCCTCCATCCCCTTTCATCCATCCCACAGCCTCCCAGCCTTGCAATCTCAAGAAAATAAAATCATCCCCCTGACTAGCTCTTTTTTTCCCCCCTTTTTTTCAAGTATTTTCTGTTCTCCAGTCAGACGATACCACCTCTGACTTCTCTGTCCACAAAGGGCTACCTTAAGTATTGGATGTAAACGCTGCAGGGGGAAATACTCACTCCATTTCAGGTTATTATCTCACCAGAATACCATATATTATCTAGCAATCTCCTGCTGAGCAGAGAGTCCACTGTATCATTGCATTATCTTGTTTGGAGTGCACAGATTGCTCACTACTGTGGTTCTGCCCACAAAAAGACACACTTAAAAAAAAAAATAAAACAGCAACAAAAACCACTTAGGCTGCTGATCATATCCTGGTGGGGAAAAAAAAAATACATATGAAGTCACCCCTAAAAGCCCAGGATTCATCACAAGCACACAGTCTCCACATCTGGGCAGCACATCTGCTCTCTTGCACCACACCAGAGGTGACTGCAGCAGAACAGTGGCACCAGCCCTGCACCCTGCAAAAGGCAGCAAGATCCAGGTGTCAAGGAGGGCAAGAAAGGAAAAGCAGGTGAAGAGAAGGTCCTCACCTAATTCTAGGAAGGTGTTTGAAGTCATCCACCAAGGCAGGGGCATGTGCTGGGGTCCCAGTGCCTGTCCCCAGCAGACCTCTCCTGACCTTCACCCATCATTTGCCTTCTGAGCAAGAGCCAGAACTTGGGTATCAGACTGTTTGCCCCCAAAACACAGCCCATTTCTGCAGGGTGGAGGTCAGTGTGGCTTGTACGTGCCCTGATGTGGCCAGCAGGAGCAGGACAGGGATCATCCCCCTGTGCTGGGCACTGGGGAGGCTGAACCTCAAGGCTCCTCCCAAGGAACAAGTGATGGGAAACAGCCTCCAGTTGTGCCAGGTTGGAGCTGGGGAACAATTTCTCCCTGGAAAGGGTTGTCAGGGCCTGGCCCAGGCTGCCCAGGGCAGGGCTGGAGTCCCCATCATCCCTGGAGGGGTTTCAGAGCCTGGAGATGTGGTGCCATCATCCCTGGAGGGGTTTCAGAGCCTGGAGATGTGGTGCTGAGGGACATGGGGCAGGGGTGGCCTTGGCACTGCTGGGTGAATGGTCTTAAAGATCTTTTCCAACCAAAATGATTCTGTGATTCTACAGAGAATTTATGGAGCTGCCTTCATAAAATAAACCAGACCTGGGTGATTCTAGGCAAAACTAATAGTGTGTGTAACAATTATTGTGGGTAATTGTATCTGGAATATTACTACACAGCTTTGTAGCACAGAGACCACATAGAGCACCCAGATCACATAGAGCAGACAGACTACATTTAGCAGCCAGACAATATAGAGTATAAATGCAATGTATAGCACATTTCTGTGGCTGCCTGGAAGGACTCATGCAGAGAAGGACACAAAAGCAGGAGGGGAAGGGCAGATGTTGTCCCTAGAGCAAACCCTGACCACGGGTCTAAGGATTATCAGAGCAGAGACCCCAGATAAAATGCCAAAGCAGTAAATATAAAAGACCCTGGCAAAAAGCTGACCAGATTTATGGAGAGTGTTTTCAGTTAAAAGCTTTGCAATATGTGCAGGGTTTGTCTTTAATGAGATTTGCAGCCAGAAGCAGAAAGTCCCAGCCAGAGGGAAGCAGGGGAGGACACAGCAGAACCTCCCAGCCCCCATCGCCACCCACCCAGGGTGTGAATGGGAGCAACACCCTCCAGTTGCCAAACAAATGGGTGAACACCAGCACTTGCCTGTAGCTCCCAGGGTGATGAAGAGCAGATTTTACCTCCTTACAGCTGCTACAGCTTCACACCCGTGCCCCAAGGGGCCCTGAGTTTATCCCACCCCCACCTCCTCAGCATCCAGACTGATGCTCCCCAGGTTGGATGCAGTTGTGTGTCTTCCTGGTAAACACATTTGCAACCAAAACAACCCCCCCAACAAATGGTTTTGTAATCTTAGAAGCTAATTGGCATTTTACAACTTAAATTATCTCTTCCTTCTCCCACCCTCACCTCCCCTCTCCCCCACCCCCAGGTTTCCATTCCTCTTCTCTCATTGCTCAGTGGGGCTGTGCTGCCTTTGTTTGGTTTTTGTTTGGGTTTTTTTTTTTTTCCTTGATGTTCCAGGTCCGAGTAAAACTTTCAGACCAGAAAAAAAAAAAATCCTTAATTAAAGAGCTCCTTTGAAAATAACATTCCTGGTGATTTTTATGGAGTGGACGCGTTGCACATGACATTTCACAGGCCATTAAAACTGAAGAATTTTTTGACCAGCCTGCTGACAGTTTCTCTTGAGGGTGCTGATGTTTTGCTTATATATGTGCCTGCTCCCATATGCCAGCTATTACCATCTGGGAACAGCTTTTTACTGCAGAAGGTTTATCACACAGAGAAATAAGCACAGTTGTCAACCTCTCTAATAAAGATGAGACTTGCAGTACAGATCTAAGGGCAAAATACTCCCCTGGAATCCCTCCTACGATGAATACTGACAAGTTTCTCTTGTGTCTGTAATTCTGTTCCCTTTTCCCAGGCATAATGGAAAAAAAAAACCAAACCACAAAAAAGAGGCTAAAGAAAAAGGAACAATTTTTCTTAATCTGGAAAGAAGGAGAGTTTTCTTCTCAAGGAGCATTCAGAGGTGTCACAACCACAAAGCTGGGGGTACCAGCCCTACAACATCTCCTCAATGTCTGGAGAAGAATTTGGGGTCCAGAAGAGATTTTCCACAGTTTCCTAGTAGCTCTGAGTGTGAATCAAGCAGCTTCAGGGCTCCTAGTTCACACCTGACCACACTCCCACTTAAAAACTGACTGCAAATGAGCCCTAAAGCTCTAGATCTGATCTTCCAGTCACCAACATCTTTCATACCTGCCAGCCAAGGGCACAGTCTTCATCAGTCTCCCTTTTCTTTCTTTTTTTTCTTTTTTCTCATTCTATTTTTCTTTCATTTTCCTTTTTATCTTTTCCTTTTTCCTATTTCCTTTTTTCTTTTTCCTTTTTCTTTTTTTTTTCTTTCTATTTTATTTCTTCTTTTTTTTTTTTTCTTTTTCTTCTATTTCTTTTTTCTTCCTCTTTTTCTTCTTTTCTTCACCCTTTGCTAACCAATGACCAGTGTCTCACTCCCCTTTTGCAAAGTGCTGTGAGATCCTGGTGAGAAGATCTCTTTGCCAGTTGCTGATGTGCCTCTTCCCGCCAGGTCCCAGGCTGGAAAATGCTGAACCTAAAACACACATTTAAGACAAATCTGTACAGCAAAGCACTCAAGCCCTGAAATCACCAGGACATTTGTATATCCTGGATCCAGGGCTTGCAGTGCCAGAGGGCTGGAGAAGACCCTGGGCAGGGAGGAAGTTTTCCTTCCCATCACAAGATGATTCCTGACTATTCCATAGCCCTGGGATGATGCAGGGTTGGCAACTGTGTTTGAAGAAAACATCTTTGCTACAGGATGGTGTGGAGCTCAGAGCAGAAGCCATGGGAACACTCTCCACTTCCCTTTCCCAGCCCTCCCATACTCCTTCCCCATTATCAGGCTGCTCAGAAGATGCCAATATCACAGAAGTAATAATAGTAGAAATAATAACATTGTAATAGAATGGCTTAGATTGGAAAGGACCTTGGAGATCATCTGCTCCAAGCCCCCTGCCATGGGCAGGGACACCTCTCAAGGATGCTCCAAGCCTCATCCAACCTGGCCCTGAACACCTCCAGGGAGGGGGCAGCCACAGCTTCTCTGGGCAATCTGTTCCAGAGTCTCAGCACCCTCCTCCTGAAGAAATTCTTCCTCAGATCCAGGCTGAACCTCTTCTCCTGCAGTTTCAACCCATTTCCCCTTCTCCTCTCACTGGACACTGATGAAAAGTCCCTCTGNAAAAAAAAAAAAAAAAAAAAGCCTCCTATTAATCAATTCTTTATTAAGACAAGAATTTCAGCTCCCAAGGAGCTGTCACTCAGGCAGCAGCAGGGCTTGGTGGGACGTGCAGGTGGGCAGCAGGGGGGTGGGTAAACAGGATATTCCCTGTGGGGAGCATTTGCATCTACATCCCCCAGCAGCAGGAAAGAGGTGGATTCCTGGAGCATTTTCCACTCTCTGATAGGGATAGGTGGACAGAGCCCCAGGCTCCACTTTTCCTGTTATGTCAGTGAAGTTTTGTGTGTTTTTCAAGTTTTTACTATTTTTTTTTCCATTTCTCTCAGACATTCTGGATTTTATTTTATTTTTTTGGGGGGGTTGATTTAGTCCAGCATCAGAGGGTACCACACCTACTGACTGGGGTTTTCACCCTGGCTTCAGGGTGTGTGGTGTGTATGTGCCTGCACGTGGTTCAGCCCCAGATGCTTTTCACACTGCTTGTGAAGTCCTCACTGGTTACAAAGGGTTCCCACCAAAGGCATCAGCAAAGCTCTGTGTGGTGGAGGAAATAACACTGAATAGAAAACTGGAAGCTTAAATCCCAGGGCACATAAACAACTCTGTGTACATCCTCCTTTCAACCCTAGACCCCTGGTTAGGGAGTGACTTCACAGGCCATAGGCAACATCAGGTAGCTCAGAGCGAATCTCTTCACTTCTCTTCTCCACAAGTGTTTCTGCTTCAGAATTTCTAACAGCTGCCAGGGCCCTGAGCCTTAAGCAGAATGCTTGATGCACCCAGGCTCCTGCTAGCACCATCCCACCCAGCCCATCACCAGCTCCCAGGGGCAATGGAGGTGCCACTCCTGACCCTCCTGAGCTTGCAGCAGAGAGGAGAGAGGAGAGAGGTTAGGTCTACAGCCAGAGAACCTCTCCTATGAGGAGAGACTGCAAGAACTGGGGGTGTTCAGCCTGGAGAAGAGAAGGCTGCAATGGGGAGACCTTAGAGCACCTTCCAGTGCCTGAAGGGGCTCCAGGAAAGCTGGGGAGGGACTGGGGACAAGGGCCTGGAGGGATGAGTTTAATGTTTAAAAATGAATGTTTTTAAACTGAAAGGGGAGAGATTTAGGTCAGTTTCCTTTTGGGCTGGAAAGGACCTTGAAGCTCCTCCAGTGCCACCCCCTGCCATGGGCAGGGACACCTCCCACCAGCCCAGGTTGCTCCAAGCCCCATCCAACCTGGGCTGAGACACTGCCAGGGATGGGGCAGCCACAGCTTCTCTGGGCACCCTGGCACAGGGGCTCAGCACCCTCACACCAAACTATTTCTCCCTCACATCTCATCTCAATCTCCCCTCTTCCAGCTGGAAACCCTTCCCTCTCATCCCATCCCTCCAGTCCTTTGTCCCCAGTCCCTCCCCAGCTTTCCTGGAGCCCCTTCAGGCCCTTTAAGGTGCTCAAAGGTCTCCTCAGAGCCTTTTCTTGCTTATTATCAGCAACACCTCTTAGAGGTTGGTGCTGATACTCCAGCTCCACACACCTCCAAATCCTCTGCTCTCCAGGTAACCAGCTCCAGCAGGATGCTCTCCCACCATGGGGCTGTGTACCAACTGACCTCCTGCTGCTAATTACTCTTGATATTAATGCTGCCAAGAGCTTGTAATTAGAAGCAGAAAAAGGAGATAGATAGATAGATAGATAGATAGATAGATAGATAGATAGATAGATAGATAGCTGTGGGGAATGACTGGGAAGCATGAGATGCTGCAGGTCAGTGGTCAGGCTGGAGAACATGTGCAACAAGAGACCTCCACAGGCATCATTAATCTGGATCCTTTAATTGGGAGCTTGGAAGAAGCCTTTTCCATCTGTTTTCAAAGAGGGAGAGCCAGAGCTGCCCTGAGGAGGCTGGAGCAGGACAACTGCTGGGCCCTGCCAGGCTGGCATCATCTCTCTCTCAATGATTTCCATCCTCCCTCACTGCCAGCAGCCTCCTGGATAAAGGACACATGTCACAACATGTCACAAAATGTCACAACATGTCACAACATGTCCCTGACCCCTTCCCTCTCCCGTGCTTGCTCAGCCCAGCAGCCTCAGGGGAGGATGAATTTCCATTATTGCTTTCTGCTGTATCAGCCATCAAAATTCCCATGAAAACAGTGAATAGGACACGAAATTGCAAATTAGGCTTTAATTAGAAGCTGGCACCTGCTTTCCAACCAAGGCTCACAATGAAGATGTCTCCATGTTGCTATGGCAGGCCAGGAACAGATTCCAGTTGCAGGACCCTTTAGAAGACAAATTTACTCAGCCCTCTAAACTTGTATGCCAAAGTGATTAACACTTTAATGCTAATATCAAGCTGGACCAGCACACACATTGGATTCATTAGGAGGCATCATTTTTCAGCTCTGTCTTAACAGGATGCAAATGAGGGTTTGACTTGGTCCTGGGCTGCTCCCCAAATCACAGCCAAAGGGAATTCAATTAATGGGATTTACATCCCAATGTGGCACACCAGGCTCTGCAGGGCTTGATAAGGTGGCCAGATGAGAGCTGGGCTACCAGCACTGCCCTGTCATTGTGCTCCACCTCCTGCCCATCCTCATTGGGCACCCCAAAAAAAAAGCCCAGCCCAAAGATGCTTGGTCAAGCCCAAGCCAAACCTGATTTTCCCTTCCTCCTTGGTGTTCCTTCCCACTGCTGAAGGCATTGAGATCATGGAATGGCTGAGGTTGGAAGGGACCTTAGGGATCATCTGCTCCAAGCCCCCTGCCATGGCCAGGGACACCTCTCAAGGATGCTCCAAGCATGTTTTCCTTCCCATCACACGATGATGCCTGACTATTCCATAGCCCTGGGATGATGCAGGGTTGGCAACTGTGTTTGAAGAAAACATCTTTGCTAAGGATGGTGTGGAGCTCAGAGCAGAAGCCATGGGAACACTCTCCACTTCCCTTTCCCAGCCCTCCCATACTCCTTCCCCAATTTCAGGCTGCTCAGAAGATGCCAATATCACAGAAGTAATAATAGTAGAAATAATAACATTGTAATAGAATGGCTTAGATTGGAAAGGACCTTGGAGATCATCTGCTCCAACCTCCCTGCCATGGGCAGGGACACCTCTCAAGGATGCTCCAAGCCTCATCCAACCTGGCCCTGAACACCTCCAGGGAGGGGGCAGCCACAGCTTCTCTGGGCAATCTGTTCCAGAGTCTCAGCACCCTCCTCCTGAAGAAATTCTTCCTCAGATCCAGGCTGAACCTCTTCTCCTGCAGTTTCAACCCATTTCCCCTTCTCCTCTCACTGGACACTGATGAGAAGTCCCTCTGCAGCCTTCCTGGAGGTTCCCTTCAGGCACTGGGAGGCAGCTCTAAGGTCCCCCTGGAGTCTTCTCTTCTCCAGGCTGAACAATCCCAGCTCCTCAGCCTCTCCTCACAGTCCCTGGATCATCTTTTTGTCACTCCTTGGGACTTGTTCCGATAACCTCCCTCTGGTGCTGCCCTTGGCAGGGCTGTGCCTGGATGTTTAAGGGACATTGCTGCACAAGAGTGATGTTCTTCCAACAGCCTTTGCCCTTTGTGTTCCCAAAGCCATTGAAATCCTCACCCTCCCTTCCCCCCAGCTCTGTACAAAAGGGACAGAAGTCCCCAACGTGGTCATCAGGGCACGTAGCTCCCCTGACAGCTCTTAAAACTTATGGAAAAATGCTTTGCAGGCACTTTCCTCTTCTGCTGGGCTAAAGCAAGCTGAGAGCCAGCCCAAGAGGCAATGGGGAATATCTCCCTCTGGGTTGGCAGCATTGCCCAAGCCAGGGTGGCAGACAACCACATCCATGTCTGCCCTTTCAGACAGCAGACCTGGCCAGAAATGACATTATTAATTCCATTTCATAACTTAAACTTCTCTCTCTTTCTCCTTTCGCCAAGTTAAGGAGGGATTTCTCCAACTCCCCAATAATTTTGCTGCATTGCACCCTCTTGCCACTGGCTTCAAACATGGGATGGCTCCAATGGGACGTGACAGAACTCAACCTAAACCCAGAGCATGTGACCAGAAGCATTTATTTAATGTAAAGCCCTATTTTACTGGTCCATTACTCACACACACATAACACAGGCACCTTTCTTGTGACTGCTTAGCAGCATGGACACCCAAATTACCTGTCCCTGGCTAACAGCAACACCTCTTTCTGCCCAGATTTGTGCCACACTGACAAATCTTCCCCTGATTATTTCATTTGTTGAGCTTCTGTGGCTGAAAACACAAGGAAATGTAAATCTGGGGGACATGACAGAACCCTGTTAGAAGAATTAAATGGACAAGCCCACTCCTGGATTGCTGCTTGGCTTCCCTCCAGTTTAACCTTGGAGACCTCACCAAAGGCTCCAGGAGAAACCTTAACCCCAGGGATGTGCTCATCCATTCCTCTTGGACCTCAGTAGGGTTAGGGCATCATTCCCCTGACAGCTCCAAAGCTGATCTCCTGTCATGACTGCTCTGGAAACATGCTGGGAGCTTTTTTGAGGATGAAGCATCTCCTTTGGCACGAGCTTTCCAACGGGACTCCAGCACCTGCAGTAACACAACTTCTCAGTGATGCTGAACTCAGCTCCAAGTTATTTGGAGATGGCTGGAAAACATTTCGCCTCCCCTAAAGTTTGGGAAGGACAAAAATCAAGCTCCTGGGGCTGAATTTGGAGCTGATTCTCCAGAACATGGGAGAGAAAAAGCCAAGGGCTCACTAGTGCCAGATAAACTCATCTGTGGCATCAAACGGGCAGAGATTTGCAGTAATTGAATGGAATAATGTACTGTATGGTGATTTTAAATATTTTTCATTTGGAGATATATTAGGCTGTAATTAAATGGTGTCATTTAATGTACTGCCCAACAGATAAGGAAATTGCTTTTTTTTTTAAGAGGGAGCGTGGTAGTATCTACTCATTTGTACAGGGATAATGATGCTCATTTAACCTATAAACAGCCAGGTGGTGTGTCAGACCCCAGTGCAGCAAACCCAAAAGTTCACTTTGATCATGACAGCTTCATTTTGTGCACCTTCTAGTCCTCCTCCAGCTCCTGGTCAAACCAGCCAGGAATTAGCACTGGTTTCAAGGGGACAGACCTGAGCCTTGCTCCTTTCATAGAATCACACAAGAGTTTGGGTTGGAAATTACCTGTAAAGGTCATCTAGTCCAACCCCTTTGCAGTCAGCAGGGACATCTTCAACCAGACCAGGTTGCTCAGAGCTCCATCCAACCTGACCTTCAATGTTTCCAGGGATGGGGACTCTACCACCTCCCTGGGCAACCTGGGCCAGAGTTTCACCACCCTCATCATTAAAAAATTCTTTTCACTATCCAGTCTAAACCGACTCTCTTTTAGTTTAAAATTCTCACTCCTTGTCCTATCACTACAGGTCCTGCTCAAAAGCTTGTCCATATCTTTCTTATAGAGCCTCCTTTTAAGTATTCAAAGGTCACAGTAAGGTTTCCCTGGAGAAGGTTTCCCTTCTCTTCTCCAGGATGAACACCCCAAATCTCTCAGCCTGGCTCCAGAGGTGCTCCAGCCCTTGGAACATCTCTTTGGCCTTTTCCTGCCCCAAAAGCCAAAGACACTTTCTTAAGAGAGTTTGTCTTAGAGGATGCAGAAGGGAAAGGTAACACCTTACCCTTAGGTGTTTTCTCTGTAACTATACAAGTCCACCAGCATAACCAGTAGAACTACTGGATGTTTAATGCCTTGCAAAGAGCCCTAAATAGACCTATTTGGATTTGCAGCTTACGTGGAACAAAAGCTCCTCTCCCACATTGCTCGTGGGTATCTCCCAGCCTGGAAAATCCTGCTGCTTGAGTAGAAAAAAAAAACAAAACATTTCCCAACACTTTAAGGGAGCCCCACATGTTGGATATTCCATCCCTCTTCATCTCCAGCCCTCCCCCTGCTCCCTGCCAGGTTAATTCCCCCTGTTTGGAGCTGCCCTCTCCTTTCATCCCTGCTCTAATGAGCTGTGTCATGGTCAGTGATGCTCCTCTTTAAAGTGGTAGAAACCAGGTTAATATTTGGGGCTGTTCCCTCAGGCTCCCTGCAAACTCACTCCAGAGTAAATTTTCCACGAGTGCTGCATTACTGAGACAGGTATTTCATGCCCTGAATTCTCTCTGTAGCAGGAAAAGGAGCCCTGGAAACATTGGGATTTTACAGACAGCACCACTTCACTCCAAACAACCTGAGATTTACCCTCTGACCATTTTTCTGAGTTGTTTTGTTTATTTTTTTTTTCTCTACTTCACAGACTCGAAGTTTATTTTGCAAACAGAGCAGCTAGACACTTGTGAATACATTTATGTTGGTTTTTTTCTTTTTTTTTTTTCTATAGGGACATGGTTTAGTGGTGGGTTTGGCAGCAATAAGGGTTGAACTTAATGATCTTAAAGGTCTTTTCCAACCCAAACCATTCTATGATTATATCCATATATATATGATTATATACATATATATAAACATTCTATGATTATATATATGGATATGTATATATTCACAGACAGTAAGTAGGATATCTGGGAAGATTTTTGGCACCCATTGCTTCTGAGACAAGGATCAGGACAGCAGGGGTGAAACTTGCACAAGATGAACCCCAAAACAAGCTCCTCTTTGGAGAGGATCCATGGCATTCCCTGCAGGGCTGAGGAGGAAGGATGGAGAGCAGCCCTCCCTCCCCAGTTAATTTGCAGAAAGCACACATTTTTTTTCTGTCTCTCTCATGGACTTGCATATTTTAACTCCTACCTTCTGCTCAGCAGCTAAATAAGAGACTTTCACTCCAGTTTTGGCTGCTGGGGCAGGTTTCCCATCCCCAGGCTGTTCCACAGGCACTATTCTTACAGCCACCCCCTTGCTGACAACAGGGGAGAGGCAGGGGTTTCACCAGACACCCCCAGAGCTGCACCCTAAAGCAGGTGAGGGATTTTCTGAAAATTAAAAAAATAGAATAAAAAAAAAAACCCATTTTTTACAAGCCCATTGCTGTTCTGTCTGCTCCGAGGAAGGAATATGAATCAGTGCTGAGGCTAAATTAGCTTTCTGCCCACAGCTCCTTCCAAGGAATTCTTGCAGACATCTATTTGTATTAAATAAAAGAGATTAGAGGAAACCATATAAATGCAATCCATCATCCACAATTAGAAAGAAATTTCTAATTTCTTAGGAGGAGCAAGAGAAACTTTCTCTCTTTAAGGCCTTCTTCAGGAATGTGTTTATGGGTGTGTGTCTATATATATAAAACCTGTGTGTGTATATATATGTGCATGTAGACACACAATCAGGCACCAATACACATATATATTCATATATTCAAGATTTTTTGCTGAAGCTGTACAGTATACATATACTTTCACATATACAGCATATATAAATACACCTTTTATAGAGATGTATTGATCTGTGTCTGGATTCAGCTCCAGATTCAGGCACAGAAGCAGCCAAAAGAAGCAGAGAACCTTCCTGCCTTGCCCAAGGCCAGGCACATCATCACCCCAAGGCAACTTCATCTCAGCATTTTCCCCTCTTTTTAATTTTTTCCCACCCTTAAAGATCCAGCCCCAGGAGTCAAGTGACCCCTTTGTAGCAGCTTGCTTCAAAAAAAAGCAACCAGAAAAACCTGTTCAACCCCAAATTATGCTCTTGTTACCAACACCTCCCCATCACCATCTCACCAGCAACATCCTGGTGCTGCACTGGGATCCCATCAGGGCTCAAGACCCAAGAGCAAGAGGTCACTCAGAGCCCCCCAGTATCACAGAGGGGAGCTGGTACATGAGCAAAAAACACCCTTTGACTTCATTTGGGCATAAATCAAGGCAAAATTCAAATTACAAGGCCAAAACCCAGCACCCACCTCACTCCCTCTTCCACCCATGTTGCAGAAGGCACTTCCAGGAGCACTAAACTTATCAAAACCCTTTTAAAAAGACCTTATTTGTTTGCAAAGTGTGGGAGGTGAAAGGTTTCTTTAGGTAGATTTAAAGTGAAAGCCATTAGCAGTGCATTGTTCATTCAGTTCCTTTACCCATGACATGAGAACAAAACGATCTGATCTAAGCAAAACTTCTGGTTTCATAGCAACAACGAATATATATATATAAATTTTTTTTAATTTTTTTTTTTGGTGGGGAAATATAATGCAAATCAGCACTCAGGTGCATAACTTGTGACTACTTCATTTCCTGTGCTTAAGTTTGTTGAAACACTATTAAAATCTGATTTAACTGAATGGCTTCCTGGAAAATAATAATTAAAAAAAACCCTTTCTAGTTTAAAAGTAAAAAAAAATGTTAAAAGTGCAGTTGTGAAAAATAACAATGGTCTTTAGCTCTAGCTCTTTCCATTAGATCTCAACATAATTTTTGAAGAAAATAAGGTGGATTGTCCTCCCTTCAGTGCTGGGAAGCAAGAGCTGGATGAGAGGAACTTTGCTCTCAGCATTCGAGGACACAGAAGGAGGTTTCCTCGGGTGGGATTTTCTGGCACAAAGGGTAAGGAAAGAGTGGGGGAAACTTCTAGAAGTGATCAACCAGCTGAAGAATATTTTCAAAAGTAATTTGGGTGTCTAAAGTAACTGGAGGGGCTCCAGGAAAGCTGGGGATGGAGTGATAGGACCAGGGTGAATGGTTTGAAACTGAAAGAGAGGAAATTTAGGGAAGATATGAGGAAGAAATTCTTTCCTGTGAAGGTGGTGAGACCCTGGCCCAAAGAGCTGGTTGATGCCCCAATCCTGGCAGCATTCTAGGTCAGGTTGATGGGGCTCTAAGTAACCTGATGTAGTTGAAGATGTCCCTGCTGACTGCAGATGGGGGACTGGATGACCTTTAAAGGTCCTTTCCAACCCAAACCATTCTGTGGTGATTCTACAAATCATTTTCTGCAAAATAAAATAATCAAATCTATTAGTTTTCAAGTCCGTTTTGTTAGAAATCCCTCCCACAGGCTCCCACTTTGGGATTTTCCCTTTCCCAGGGGGAAAAATGGGGACAAAAGGGACCTGGGGTGATAGTTTGATGCAGTGGCACGGCTTGGGGACACTTGGGTGCTGACCATTCCTCACCACCTCCAGCAAAGTGCTCAAGTGCTTCACTGCCCTTCCCTGAAGAAAAGAAAATCTCCTGATGTTGAATCTAAACTCCCTCATTGCCATTTAAACCCTTTGTTCCTTTTCTTGTCCCTGATGAACAATAACAGAGGAACATTATCAGAGCGTATAAAATATTAAACAGCTGCTGTAAATATTAAATTATACACAAACACAACCCAGCAAAACTAATACTCAATACATTGTTTACATTGCTACTGATTAATATTGCAGATTAAAATTAATACTCCCATAATATAAACATCAACATGCTTTTAGCTTGCAATTAAGCCCAACCATTTCATCAGCACAAAATGTTCTCGTCCTTGCAGAACGAGACACACTGCAGTCAAAGCAGGGCTGAAAATATCACTGAAATCAAACTCCTAATGCAAAACATTTGGATCAGGAAAGTTTGGAGGGTTGTATTTTTTTTCACTTGGGAATAGCTTTTTCCCACACTGGAAGGTCTTGGTTGCAGGCAGTCAGAAATCCCACCACCGTGGGCAGATCCTCTTGGCTTCTCCACCTCAGTGTTCATCCCCCTCTTCACGGCTATGATGGGGCCACAAGACCCATTGATATTTTCCTTCCTGAAAAAGCCATGAAATGTGGGATGAGTGAACCCAACTGCTGGTGTTAAGACACGTGGAGTCTTCCTTTGGCAGAGCTCACTGCTGCTGAGCTCTCAGCTGGAGGCTACCCTGGCAAGAGGATGCAAATAAAATGGGAAGAGCCCAAAGGGGTGAAATAAAGAGGATCAGAGGCTGAGAAAACTTGTGGCCTGAAGGACATGGGCAAGGAAGACAGGGAGAAGACTTCCCAACAATTCTCAGGGGCGTAATAACCTTTCAGAGACAGTTCTCCATGTCCACTGCAGGTGGGATAAAAAGTGGTGAACAAAAGGGCAACATTCTGGTGAGACTTGGGGAAACTTTCCCAGTGCCAGGGGTAATTAAGCAGAGATATAGATTAGCTGAGGAAGCAAAGGAGTCCAACATCACTGGAAATCTGTAAGAATGAGTTAGACAAGCAAGTAGGAAGCAGGAGTGTCACCTTGGAATAGAGAACATCCTAAATAGCCATCTATTTTCTCTGATTGCTCTTTTCCTCTGTTTTTCATCTCCCTGGAGTCAGTCCAGTTGGATTTTAGCCACATGGGAGCTAAGAGGTGCATTAGTTCCTCCACAAGCTCTCAGACACCAACCAGGATGAGTGGAGACCAAACCCATGAGATCCCTGCAGGGAAAACTCTTTCTTCTGTCCTTTTCCAGGATGTCCCATCACTCTACTAAAACACCACAGAGTGCTCCATTAACAAAACAAACAAACAAACAAAAAACTCGTGGCTGATGCCTCTGCAGGAAATAAGGCAAGAGAAGAAAAAAATGTGGGTGTGCAATTAGGTGATGGCACATGTCCTGGCAGATGATTGCAGGGATGAACCATGCCATATGCTCTGGTTCCTATGTAGATCTTCCTCAGCTGACATCATTATGGAGCATTTATACCCAGATGCCCATCCCTCTGCTTTCTCTGTCCTTTGTAAATATTGCTTCAAAGACCGAAACACAATTAACCTCTGACATGACATGGAAAGGCTCTACTACATCCTCAAAGAGCAGAGAGCTCCTCTGTACCAGCAGCTCAAATGAGGGGATTGTCCCCCTCTGCTCTGCTCTGGTGAGACCCCCCCTGCAGTGCTGGGTCCAATTCTGGGGTCCCCAAGACCCGAAGGAGCTGGAGGTGTTGGAGTGAGTCCAGAGGAGGCCCTGGAGCTGCTGGGAGGGCTGGAGCAGCTCTGCTCTGGAGCCAGGCTGAGAGAGTTGGGGGTGTTCAGCCTGGAGAAGAGAAGGCTGCAATGGGGAGACCTTAGAGCACCTTCCAGTGCCTGAAGGGGCTCCAGGAAAGCTGGGGAGGGACTGGGGACAAGGGATGGAGGGATGGGATGAGGGGGAATGTTTCAACTGAAAGAAGGAAGATGGAGATGAGATCTGAGGGAGAAATTGTTTAATTTGAGGGTGCTGAGCCCCTGTGCCAGGGTGCCCAGAGAAGCTGTGGCTGCCCCATCCCTGGCAGTGTCTCAGCCCAGGTTGGATGGGGCTTGGAGCAACCTGGGCTGGTGGGAGGTGTCCCTGCCCAGGGCAGGGGGTGGGAACTGGTTGAGCTTTAAGGTCTTTCCCAAACCAGTCTGGGATTCTGGGACTCTCAGAGTTCACAGGCTCCAAAGTAAGGAGGGGAGATTGCACTTCAGAGCCAGAACAAATCTTTAGGCATTGAGCAGCCTCTGCAGGGAGCAGACATCACTTGTCCCTTTCAGCCTTCACCAACCAAAAAATCTCTCAGTCAAACGTTCCAAATTGTTCCCATTTTGGGAGCAGTGAGTGTTACAAGACTCAAATGTGATGGCTTGGGCAGTGCCCAAGAGCACCCCAGCCATGACCTGGATCACAGCATCCAGAAAGCTCCTGGTACAAGTCAGTGAGGAATTTGGAAGTATTAGATCTGATGGAAATCAGAAATTGCCTACAGGGATTTTTCAAGAGCAAATTCCCATCAGTCCTTCCTCTTCTTTGACAAGAAAAGCAGCCCAGCTGATGGAGGGAAGCTGTAGCTGTGGCAGATCCTCACTCCAGAGAGGCTCCTCTCACTTTTTTGGCTGACAGTTTTGCAAACAAAAAGGGAAACCTGATGCAGGTGATATTATAAAGGGGGGAGCACAACAGAAGGAGAAAACCTGAGCCCTGCAAGCTGTTCTCAGACATCCCTGCTGGGCTGAGAGGGGGTCTGAAGGGACACCTGATCCCCATGTACCCAAAATGTGTGTTAGCAACCCAGATAATAGAATAAAGAGTGTGTTACAGAGATAATTCTGAGCTATGAGGCCCACAGGGTTTTTGGAAGGCAGATAATAAGATACAATCTTAATTAATCCATGGCATTTATTTCAAGGAACTAAACAAAATTCAACAAGAATAGAGAAGTAAAAAGCTGAGGTTTATAAGGGATAAATAGCCCCCAGATCAAAGCTGAGGAATGGCTACTGGAGAGATCTGCAACCCCCCAAAAAGCAGCTGAGGAGGTTGTGGTGGGTTGCAGCTTGGGATGATGCTGAGGAGGGAAAGGGCAGGGACAAGGGCCACCCTTGGTCACAATGCTTCAGCTCCCTGGGAAGAACCACAGCTTAAGGATAATACAGATGAGCTGGAACCCATCCAGGAAAGAGCAACCAGACGTGGTCTGGAAACTGCAGCCAACACAGAAGGATTAAAAAATTGGGAGCTGCAGACTTTTTTTCACCATCTGCTATTTAAAAAAAAATATATATATAACTAAAAAAATAAAAAAATAAAAACCAAAACCAAACAAGCTCAGGTTTTGTCTACTTTACCCCGAGACAGAGTGGTAATTGGATACACTCAGCTGCACGTTTCACAATAAGCAGCTTCACATCAGTGGTTGGATCCCCAGAGCTGGTCTCTGCCCTGCCAAAGGCTCCTGGGCTGAGGTTTCCCTGAGCAATAGAATGCAACACGAAGTGTGGTCATGATTTTCCTCCGTTGTGCTGGTGGCTCCTGATGCTTCTTCACTGCTGATGCTCAAAGAAATGTCAGCACTGAGATTAGAATTTAAAAAATCATAGAATGGTTTATGTTTAAAGGGAACTCAAAACTCCTCCATTCCCACCCCCTGCCATGGGCAGGGACACCTCCCACCAGCCCAGGTTGCTCCAAGCCCCATCCAACCTGGGCTGAGACACTGCCAGGGATGGGGCAGCCACAGCTTCTATTTCTTCCTAATATTTAACTTAAATCTCCCCTCTTTCAGCTGGAAGCCAATCCCCCTCATCCTTAAATATACAAAACATTCAACAGATAATCTTTAAATAACTTGTTACTCTGCTTTCTTTTTGAGGGTGTAGCCCTCAGAGAGGAGGAAACATTCCCCCTCATCCCATCCCTCCATCCCTTGTCCCCAGTCCCTCCCCAGCTTTCCTGGAGCCCCTTCAGGCACTGGAAGGTGCTCTAAGGTCTCCCCATTGCAGCCTTCTCTTCTCCAGGCTGAACACCCCCAACTCTCTCAGCCTGGCTCCAGAGCAGAGCTGCTCCAGCCCTCCCAGCAGCTCCAGGGCCTCCTCTGGACTCACTCCAACACCTCCAGCTCCTTCTGCTCTTGGGGACCCCAGAACTGGACCCAGCACTGCAGGGGGGGTCTCACCAGAGCAGTCAGACCAGTAGTTCATTTCTAGTAACTTTATAAAAGTTGTACTCTGAATACTGATGATTTTTTTCCTGTACCTGTCCAGAAGCAGCTGTAGACATCACTCTTCATTCACTTGCTGTTTTCTACCCGGTTTTTTTTTTGCAATTTTTTTTTTTTTCCCTGAATCCCTTCTTGGGAGTAGCTTTTTTTATGTTTTTTTTTCCCCTCAGATGGCTTCTCTGGGTTTGCTTCCCTCCCAGTGGAGGCAGGAGGTCTCAGGAAGCAGGATAACCTCCCCGTCACACCGCCGGGCAGAGCACCCCTAGTACCCATTGTTCTCTGCATCCGCTGCGAGGGGAGGAAATCAGCTTTATCTGAAGCAAGAAGAGACATCAATTAGGAAAATTATTGGGAAAAGCTTCCTGGCAGTCGAGGTGCATGGGAACAGACACTACCTGCAGCTGCGGAAACAGCCACGTTGTGAAGAAACGGGTTTATGGGGCATAATCTCCTGTACACCAGCTCCTGCAGTGCTGCCACCTCATCTTCTGTTGTCCTCTCCTCCCCTGTTTTGTTTTACAGGCTTCCCCTGTCTCCCAATCCCACCACTCACCTCTTCTGGGCTCCCTGCATTCCTCCTCCTCTGAGCTCCCTGCTCCAGGGTCTCTCCCTGGCCCTGGCAAAGCACTGCACTGAGCATCCCTCCAAAGGTGCAGGAGATGGAGCAGTTTTTGGTGCTGGAAGAAGGTCCCCATGGAAGTGATCACAGCCCCAAGCCTGCCTGAGTTCAAGAAGGGTTTGGATGATGCTCTCAGGCACACGGTGTGATCCTGGGGGGTCCTACCCAGGGACAGGAGTTGGACTCAGTGATCCTGAGGGATCTCTTCCAACTCAGCAGATTCTGTGATTCTTTCTGAAAGTTTGGATGAAGGACAGTGCCCTTTTCAAGGCAGTGGGGTGGATGGGGGTTGCGGGTGGGTGTTTCACTTTCTTTCAAGAGCAAAGCCCCATGGTGGCATCTCCTGCAAGTCCACCTCCCCTGGCACTGCCTCCTAACACACAGCAGCAGAGCAACGTGCATGGAAGCTCAGCTCTGGAGCCCACCAAGCATCACCCCCATGTAGAGGGTCCATGCTGTCAGAAAAGCCACCTGTCATTCCCTTACAAGGACAAAAACAATCAATTTTTTCTTCTGCTGACCCCAGCAAAGCAGCCAACCAAGCAACCCCAAAAGCTGTCAGCTCGTGATCAACCAAGTTATTCCCTACAAACAATATCCAAGGCAAGAATAGGGGGTGCCCTGCTGACAACCCCCCCCTATCCAGCATGCCTGCAGCTGCAGAGCCAGCCCAAGAAGCCAAAAGCAACAAAGGGGCTGTGAAAGGTCCCACCATGGTTTGGCAAATAGCAGCCAGTGAGCTCAAGAGCAGAGTAAATCCACAGGCACACAGGTGGCCCAAAAACCCCACGGCTTGCAGCCTTGGCTTATCTATTTTCTTCTTAGAGGCAGAAGGGAGATATGGAACAATGAAATATGTTGGTCCCTTGGCACTTCTCAGGCATCTCTCTGCCCCATGTTGCCCCTCATCTAGGACAAAACTGGGATGCTGAGCTGTGAGGCACAACTGAGTGGTGAAAGGTGCCTCCAATGAGCACAGATTTCCAGATAACAGCACAAAAAAATCCCCTTTCTCCTCCACCTGTGTCCGTGCTAATCATCTCAACAGCTACCTCAGGCATGATGGAGGGATCCCCCCTCCTCCCAGCAGGTTTCCAAGCCCCTGGGTGTGCAGCAAAGCCTGAAAGCCATTCGGATGCCCAGAGCATGGCACAAAACCACCTGGATCCCAGCCAGAATCCAGACACTTGGACCTGCAGGCAGGAGGGGACCACAAGGCCTCTGCCAACAAGCTGCTCCTGGCAACTGCTGCTCTCCAGCATCCCTGCCTCCCAGCAGCCTTTCTGCTTTAATACCACAAAATCATAGAATCCAACCTTTGGGTTGGAAAGAAACTTCAAGCTCCTCCATTCCCAACCCCCCTGCCCAGGGCAGGGACACCTCCCACCAGCCCAGCTTGCTCCAAGCCCCATCCAACCTGGGCTGAGACACTGCCAGGGATGGGGCAGCCACAGCTTCTCTGGGCACCCTGGCACAGGGGCTCAGCACCCTCACACCAAACTATTTCCTCCTCATGTCTGACCTCAATCTCCTCTCTCCCAGTTTAAAGCCATTCCCTCTGTCCCATCCCTCCTGAGATGTCCCTGGGGTCTTGCAGGATTGGGCAGCTCATGTCACATCCCACAGGGGAAGGAAGCTGCAGCAAAGAAATGTATTTTTGTTCCTGTGGCTGTGTTTTAAGTTTCTATAGCTACCAGAAGTCAGCTGTCGGGAAATGCTGCCGTGCCCTTCCCTGCACACTGCTTTTGGGTGGAAAAGCAGGAAGCAGGGCCCATCAGAAAGGGGTTTTGACTCTCTGTATTCCAGCATCTCTCCTCCTCTCACCTCCGTACCTTCTTTCTAGATGGGATGAGCACATTTGGCCATGTGCTAGCGATGCTTCACTGAGCTTGGTGATCAGATTGCAGGGCCAGATGCAGCCCAGCTTTCCTGCAGAGCTGTGAGCAACGGTGGCCAAGGACCCCCAGATCAGCTGGGAAGCAGCATGAGCAGAGGCTTCAAGTCTCCTTAGTCCTGGGCACTGATGTCACTTGCTGCTGAGCATCCCTCTTCCTGCTCTGCAAGGATCCTGCAGGAAAACAAACCTCCTTCTGTTCTGCCTTTCCCTGGCCCCATCAGCCCTTTGGCATTTGCATACACATATGTCATAGAATCCCGGAATGGTTTGGGTTGGAAAGGACCTTAAAGCTCCATTGCCACCCCCTGCCATGAGCAGGGACACCTCCCACCAGCCCAGGTTGCTCCAAGCCCCATCCAACCTGGGCTGAGACACTGCCAGGGATGGGGCAGACCCAAGACCCAGAACCTGGTCAAGGAGCTTTCCATATGAGTTGCATCTGCCTACTCTGAGCTCTGAATGCCACCACCCAGATGCTGGGGGAAGGTTTGAAGATGATAGATGCACACCAGGAACCTGGAAACATGCTTATTCCACAGGACCTGCCCTGATTTAAAGCCCAATCTGCTGAACACTGGGCACAGAGCTGGCAAAGGCCAGTGACACCTTCTCATCTCCATCATCAGATCTGCCTCCTTCCCACAGTGGGGAGATGACACCAGTGCTGAGCTGGTTTTGCAGATATTTGCAGAGGAACAAACTCCCCAGAAGAGGTGACAAGCACAGGGGATCCTGGTGGACAATTTGCTGCCTGCTCTTTGACATCACAAGATGTTTCAGGACATCAAAACCACTTCTGTGTAACTCGCCAACAACACAAAGCCACCTCAGGTCAGTGTTTCAGTGACAGTGACAAGAAATATTTCTGCCTCTGCTTTTAACAAGCAATTTGCTACTTTTCTTTCAAAAAACCTCCCCTGCACAGCTCATCCGAGCTACGATGAGTTGGGAAAGAAGAGAATAAAGTGTGTAGTGCCATCAAGGTAGAAAAAAAAAAAAAGGAAATCAGAGCATTTTGGAGACTTGTGCAAGCCTGGAAAGCTTCTGGGAGTGGAGCTGGGAGTGGGGAAGACTTTGAAGGGAGGGGTTGCTGAGAGAAAAGCTGTTTTCCCCCAGTTTTTGCCTTCTCCTTTGGCTTCCCTGTGCCCACTGTGGAACCACAGGGTGCTTCTGTTCAGGAAAGGGGACAGATCCCATCTCAGGCCAACAAGCTGGAGAGGAGAGCCAGAAGTCAGGGCATGCAGAGCCCTGGGGGGATTGGAGCCCAAAGCTGAACAGAGTTTACACATACAAGAGATAATAGCAAGGCAAATCCATCATTTTAGGGACCTCAGAACTAAGGAGCATGTCCAGCATGGACTGACCCATCACAGATGCTCACTTGGGGTTCCACATCAGTTAGCTGAGACCTTGATATGTGTCACCTACCCCTGTGAAGTTCTCCTGGGGCTCCTCAGCTTCTGGGATTCTCTGTCTAACCCAGGGCAAAGCAAACAGCTTCTCTGTAGTTGGCAGAGATTTTTATGGGTTGTCCATCCTAAGCTCTTTATGTGCTGTTGTCCACCCTAATCCAGAGCCTCTGGGCACCTTTCTCCTCCAAAAATCACGGGGAGCCCACAGGGCTTTCCTTCCATCAGAGCTCAACATCTGCATTTTCTGGGTGAGGTTATAACCTGGATCTGGTCCTCTTACCTTAAAGAAGAGCTCACTTCAAGGCAGGAGCAGACAAAAAGCCCTCAGGTGCTGAAGGAAAGGAGGAGAAGATGAGGGAGAGGAGGGGTTAAATGTTGGGACACTTCATCTCCAATATCAAATCCCTTCCAGGACAAGAAGCCAAAAAAAATTATTTCAAACCAGCAGCTGTGAAGGTCACGAAGGAAACTGTGGTGTTGAAATGATGTCTGGGACAGAGCAGAGGAGCAAACGTGGAGCAATAGGTTGACCAGCACCTCTCCACCCACCAGACAACCAGACACTGGTGGTGACACCTTGCGTGGCCTCATGTCACCAGGAACAAACTGGACACAGCCAAGCACGGGTTTTGCACATCCAGAGATGCTGGGAGCAGAAAATTCCTCCTCCTCCCCTTCCAGGTTGCTCCTGGGCTCTGGGACCTCCACATGAACATCTTCTTGAGGAGCAGGAGGTATTTCTGGGATGGTGGTGTGGGATGTGCCTCTCTGCTGTCCACAAATTCTCCAGTTTTTATGAGAACAGCAAATGAGCAGGGGCCAGAGGTGCCTGACCAGGTGTGAAGAGTTTGGGGAATAGATGATGGTGAGCAGACCCTGCTGGGAAAAGGTGGAGGGAAAATTAAAACAGAACTCCTTTTTGCTGCTTAGAAAAAAAAAATTTAAAAGGACAAATAAACAAACAAACAAACAAACAAGAACTCAAAAAAAAACCCCCCACCAAAACTGTAAAAAGAAAAAGAAAACAAACAAACAAACAAAAAAACAAACAAAACAAAACAAAAAACCCAAACAACCAAAAAAAACCCAACCAACCCCCAAAACTCCCTATGTTTACCTCTTTCTGGCCAGACCCCAGACAGCTCAGCCCAGGAGCAGTGCTGCCTCCTCAGGGCCAGGACTGAGACATCCCTCGCTTCTCCTTCCTATCCAATTCAGCTTTTAAAGACAAAATTCATCTGCCAGGACACGACGCTGTGAGAGCTGATGGGAAGCAATGCATAGGGCAGCAGGGCAGGGACAGACAGGGATGTGCTGGTGCCCTGACATCTCATCCCTCAGCCCACCTCCAAACCCCTTTCTCCAACTCCACGGAGCCTCCTCTCTTCCAATGCCTCTTTTTTTTTTTTTTTTTTTTTTCTTTGAGTCCTTGAGCTGAGTTTTGGCCCTTGGACTAGGTCATAAAATCACAGAACCAGAGACTGGTTTGGGTTGGAAGGGACCTTAAAGCTCCTCCATTGCCACCCCCCTGCCATGGGCAGNTTCTGTGTAACTCGCCAACAACACAAAGCCACCTCAGGTCAGTGTTTCAGTGACAGTGACAAGAAATATTTCTGCCTCTGCTTTTAACAAGCAATTTGCTACTTTTCTTTCAAAAAACCTCCCCTGCACAGCTCATCCGAGTTACGATGAGTTGGGAAAGACCTTAAAGCTCAACCAGTTCCCACCCCCTGCCCTGGGCAGGGACACCTCCCACCAGCCCAGGTTGCTCCAAGCCCCATCCAACCTGGGCTGAGACACTGCCAGGGATGGGGCAGCCACAGCTTCTCTGGGCACCCTGGCATAGGGGCTCAGCACCCTCACACCAAACTATTTCTTCCTCACATCTCATCTCTCTTCCATATGGAAACCCTTCCCCCTCATCCCATCCCTCCATCCCTTGTCCCCAGTCCCTCCCCAGCTTTCCTGGAGCCCCTTCAGGCACTGGAAGGTGCTCTAAGGTCTCCCCATTGCAGCCTTCTCTTCTGCAGAGCTGGGTCCCCCCTCACTGCTCTCAGCAATCTCCTCTCCATTTATTCTCCCATCATGTTTCACCTTTAGCAGATCTCTCCCAGCTCCAGCAGCTCACCTGAAAGGTGAGGGATGAATGGGGACATTTCTCCAGATTGCTGCCATAATTCCCCAGATGGACCCTCATGGAGGATGTTGGGTGACCACACACCTCCTCATATCCCAACCAGACAGCATCAAAGGGTTGGGTTTTGGTTTTGGGTATTTTTTTTTGGAGGGGAGGATTTTTTTTTTCCCCTGAGTATTTTATTTAACTCAACAAAACCCACCCTGGGGGCTTCAGGGACCCAAACGCCACCCCAGGAGTGGCCCTCACAGCCTGAATGCATCCCCTGTCACTCCCCCCCTCACTGTTATCTCTATGTCCCACAGAATCACCTCTGGGAATCTCTGGGATTCCAGGGAATCACCCTGCCTGCTGAAGCCCCCTGATGATGCCAGCACCTCCTGGTCCAGATGTGCACCACATCTGGTATCTGGTACCTCATACACATGAGGCATCAGGCTTGGAGCCCCCCAGGAGCTGAGGGAAGATCAATGTCTGATTTTTTTTCCCAAGCTGGAGCTGGATTACTGATCCAGGGGAGTCTTGGACACTGAAACCTCCTATTTAAAAAGAAATTCAGCTGACTGGTTGCTTCTCCTGCCTTTTCTTCTCCTAAATTAACCCTCTGGGGCCACAGAGCCTCCTTGTAGACAGATTTTGTGGCAAGTGTGAGCCTCTCTGTTTAGAAGTCTGTCCTTTGTGATCCCCACCCTAAAGCAGCAAAAAAAAAAAAAAAAAGGACCCCAAAACCAAATAATTTCCCAACACCCACCAGCCTTTTACCCTGGTTTTGATGTGCTGGGGGCAGGTGAGGAGCCCCAGGCAGGAGCCCAGCCTGTGAGTGCAGTGAAGTCCCATGTTGGTGGCTTTGCCATGAGATGCTGTGCATTTGGCCACCACCATCACAAAGTCAATGTCCCCTCTGGGAACCCAACCTGGAGGCAAAGAAATTACAGATGCTCCCCTTGGGGAGAGACTTGTGATGCCCCTGGGCTAGCAGGATCAGGTATAAAACCTGGTGGAAAGGCAAAGTGCTCCAAGTTTCTGCACTTACATGGATTTTGCTGTTGATTTTCTTAAAAGCATTGGACATGGAGCTGTTGGAGTGAGTCCAGAGGAGGTCATAAAGATGATCCAAGGGCTGGAGCACATCTGCTCTGCAGACAGGCTGAGAGCTGGGGCTGTTCAGAGGGTCAGTGCCAGCCCAGGAGAACCTTTGGTTCAAGCAGCCAAAGAGCAGGACAGGCAGCAGATGTGCTGGAAGGGAACCAGGCACGTTCCCAGTCACCCCACACCTCTGCTCCAACTGGGACTGGAGCAGCAGTGTCAGATCTCCTGGTTCCCAGCCCAGTTAATTCTTCTCTGCTGCTTTCCCTCCTTACAGGCTGCAGAGCCATGGGTGGTTGTTGACTTCTGTCCTCTGCAGGACATCAGTGGTTTGGGTTTCAGAGACTTCCTAGTCCTTGCAGACACACTGGGTTTGCTGTTTCCTGGGGAGTTATATTTGCTCTTCCTCTCCTTGCTGTTTTCCTTAACCTAAAATAAGGCATCCCAGGCTTAGGAAAAAAAAAAAAAAAGATAAATAATTTTTTTTTTTTAAAAATTGAAAGTGTGTTTTACTCCCAGTGTCTGGATAAACATCACTGCCTGAACCTTGAATAGAGAATTGGGATGAGACATGGGAAGCTCATGCAGAAGCTGATGAGAAACACAGAGGTGATGAGTCCCCATCTGCTCCCTCCCTATCCCCTGCCAGACCCACAAGAGAGTTCTCTTGGCCATCCCCACAAGGCTTGGGAAAGCAGCCCCTGTCCACCCCACACGTCCTCTCCCACAGTTCCAGGGAGACCTTAGAGCAAGCTGCCAGGACCTGAAGGATCTGCAGGAGAGCTGGGGAGGAACTTTTGCCATGGGCATGGGATGATGGGACAAGAGGTAACGGCTTTAAACTGGAAGTCTGTACGTTTAGGTCAGTTATTAGGAAGAAATAGTTTGGTGTGAGGGTGCTGAGCCCCTGTCCCAGGGTGCCCAGAGAAGCTGTGGCTGCCCCATCCCTGGCAGTGTCTCAGCCTGTGGGACTGAGACCAGGAGAGGATCCCACTGAGACTCTGGTTTGAACATCTTGTGCCAGCTGGGACTCTGACTTTTATACATCATGTCCATCCAAATGCATCACCCAACAGACACCCCTGCAGTGCTGGGTCCAGTTCTGGGGGACTCAAAAAAAAAGAAGGAAATGAAGCTGTTGAAGCAAGTCCAGAGGAAGATCCAGATGTGATCTGAGGGCTGGAGCAGCTCTGCTCTGGAGCCAGGCTGAGAGAGTTGGGGGTGTTCAGCCTGGAGAAGAGAAGGCTGCAATGGGGAGACCTTAGAGCACCTTCCAGTGCCTGAAGGGGCTCCAGGAAAGCTGGGGAGGGACTGGGGACAAGGGACTGGAGGAATGGGATGAGGGGGAAGGGTTTTAAACTGAAAGAGGGGAGATTTAAGTTAAATATTAGGAAGAAATAGTTTGGTGTGAGGGTGCTGAGCCCCTGTGCCAGGGTGCCCAGAGAAGCTGTGGCTGCCCCATCCCTGGCAGTGTCTCAGCCCAGGTTGGATGGGGCTTGGAGCAACCTGGGCTGGTGGGAGGTGTCCCTGCCCATGGATGGATGACTGGATGAGCTTCAAGGTCTCTCCCAGCCCAGCCCATCCCATGTTTCTATGAATCTGTGGCTGTAATTAGCTCAGCCCATGCCTGCCCCTCAGGGACAGCTGCTGCCTGCAAACATCTATTTTTTCCCACCACAAAGCAGCATCCGTGTGTCCATGTGGTGTTTGCTGGGAGCTGAGCTCAGTGCTTCTCATCCCCCCTGACCCAGGAGGAGGTCCAGAAAGGTTGAGTTTGCCTCAGAGGAAAATCAATGATCTGTTTTGGCCTTTTGACAGCAGAGGAGTTTGCATCTATTTTTGCTTGGATGTGGTTTGTTTTGTTTTGTTGTTTTTTTTTCCATACCTCAGACCACCTCTCCCTGGATTAAATGAAACGTTGAAATGTTACAAAGAGCAGGTAGTGCTGAAATGACAACCTCCATCAGCTGCAGACAGGGCTGGCTGATTACCCTTTCACGTTTTGCATCAATTTAAGAACAAAAGGTACAGAGAGCAGGCTTGCTATCACTCACAGACCCTCTCAGAGGACAAGGCCAGAAAAGCTGAACCCCAGCAGCTCCCAAAAGTGGGGCAGAGAGAAAAGAAGGCCATTTGGCTGGGCTCAGCATCTCAGGAAAGACCAAGAGGACCCAGATCTCTCATCCTCTGCTGGAACTCCTGGGGAGCAGGCAAGTCCCACAGCCCAGATGCTCCTGTCCAGCACCAGGTTCCCTTTTTCTTGTGCCAGGAACTTTAGCAAAAGCACATCTCAGTCAGGAGAACCTGGCACACAAAGAGTCTGATGAAATGTTGGCAGAAGCCCTTCCTCAGCATCTCCAGGCATCTGAGCAGAAATGGGACATTTGCTCCTGAGACTTTCTCATCTGGGGAGGGCAGAGAAGATGCTCTCCTCAGGTCTCAGCCACAGCAGAAAATGGGGCAGCTGCTTTCCCTGAAATCCTACATCCAGGTTTGCAATTCCTTCTTTCTCCCACCTCCAAAACGTGACACAGGGAATGAGTCTCTCTCCTCCCCTGCAGTGGAGGAGTCCCTCTTCTCCCCTCCAGCACCTCCCTGCTCTTTCTAGGCAACTTCATTCAGGTTTCCTTCTGAACTAATCCCCAGAAAAGCTGGCCTTGCAAAAATAACCTTGTCTCTGGAACAAAAGAGCCCATCTTCTGCCCTGAGGAGCTTGGGTTTTGTCACCTTGCACCCTGCTTGGGAGGATGAGCCAGCTGGAGGATGAGCCATCCTCTGGCCACCCACTCCACCTCTGGGTTTCTTGTTGAGCCTGAGCCAATTTTCCTGGAGATGTTGCAGAGGAAAGCACCTTCAGTTTTTTTGAAATTCCCTTCTCAGCCTCTGTGGAAAACCAGATGTCACCAAGGCCAGGGACTTCCAGCCTGAAAGATCTCAGCTGACAACAAAAGGTTTGTGCTGCTGTTGGGAAATGACCCAGCAAGCAAAGGAAACTGCTCAGCAAGGGAGGGAGATTCAGCAGAAATGTGATTCAGCAGCCAAAACAGGAAACAGTGATGCTGGGAAGGAGAGAGGATGGTCTGTGAGACACAGACATCTGATCCAGAAGAAGCATCACCAGGCTGGAGATGGGATGCTGGACCCCCACAGCAATGGGGCAGTCAGAAGCTGGATAAAGAGGAGAGGATTTTCCCTTTAACTTGATGATGAAAAAAAATTCAGTGTGGATTGAATGGGGCATGGGATAATCAGCCTATCCCACTGCTTCTGGTTCACCTTTTTTTTACCATCAGGATTTAAACAATTCAGGGCTCGAGAGGAAGGATTCTGGAGTTGAACTGACTCAGCTCAGTGGGAAGAACAAGCATTGCTTCCTTCAGCTCCAGGGCAAAAGTATTTAAGGACAAGGAATTATCCAAGGTGAGTCCCAGAGTGATCTCCAAGCCAGCTGCCTGGAAAATAAACCTTCCTATGTGTTACTGAGGATCAGGAGCCTTTACTCACTGGTGTCCTCTGATTTTCAAGGCAAAAGCCCCAGGGCTGTCCACCCTGTTTCCTCCCCCCCCACACACCCATACATATCTTGCCTGGTTGAGATGTGTGACATCCAAAGCTGTCACGACACCTATTGCAAAAACAGCTGCTGCACAACATCTGCAACACCTGCATGATGTGCTAAACCAGCCCCCTGAGCTGTTCATTGCAAGGTTTTTGCACTTCAGAAGTATCTAGAGGCCCAGAAATTGGTGTCCAGGGCAGGTCCCTGCACTGAAGACTTTGCTGCAGGCGAGGAGGAAAGCAGGACTGTAACCACCATCCCCCAGGGGGAAACCAGAGGGACCATAAAAATACATGACCTCAGCCACCTCCCAGCAGAGCCCTTTCCTACATTGCCCAGGGAGCTTTTGTTGCATTTGGTACAGCTTCATGATGTTGTCTGAAGAGAAAACAAGCTTTTACTGGACATTTTTCTCCGTGCAGCAGCAGGCTGCATAGTTTGGCATTGCATAGTTTAAAATCCAGGCTGTAAAAACAGAGCAACACGTCCCTGCTCATTAATGCATTCCCAAAAAAAAACACTCTCAGTCCTTTGCTGTGTTTTTCACAGCCCGGATGAGAAAAAAAAGCTTGTGTGAGCAAATCTAAAATTAATCACCCAAGTGCTTCCCAGGTTTCCAGGTAACAAGGGCAACTGGAAATCGTTGTCCTTGCAAGAGGTGCAGACCTCAAAGGCTCACACATCCCCAAACACCACATCCCCCTCTCTCCTCCTGCCCTTTCCCTGGGTTGGCTGCTCCACAGTTAGAGCAGTCCTGGCATCCTCACACCCAGAAAGTGGGTGGGCAGAAGCTTGCAAATATTAACACAATTCTAGCTTTGAAGCACGTTCTGGCTGGCAGATCCCTTCCCATCACTCTGCCCCATCCCTTGCCTGTTGCCCTGTCAGGAAGCAATGGTCATTCCCTACAGCCAGGATGCTCCAGGAATAGTCCCAGAGGGATGTGATGAACAGAAGCAAACAGCTCAGATTTTTGTGACCAATAAAGATATTCTCCCCCTCTACTCCACGCTGGTGAGAACCCACCTAGAGTACAAGTGTTTAATTCTGGGGTCCCCAAGAGCAGAAGGAGATGGAGGTGTTGGAGTGAGTCCAGAGGAGGCCCTGGAGCTGCTGGGAGGGCTGGAGCAGCTCTGCTCTGGAGCCAGGCTGAGAGAGTTGGGGGTGTTCAGCCTGGAGAAGAGAAGGCTGCAATGGGGAGACCTTAGAGCACCTTCCAGTGCCTGAAGAGGCTCCAGGAAAGCTGGGGAGGGACTGGGGACAAGGGCCTGGAGGGATGGGATGAGGGGGATGGTTTCAACAGAAAGAAGGAAGGTTTATATGAGGTGTGAGGAAGAAATAGTTTGGTGTGAGGGTGCTGAGCCCCTGTGCCAGGGTGCCCAGAGAAGCTGTGGCTGCCCCATCCCTGGCAGTGTCTCAGCCCAGGTTGGATGGGGCTTGGAGCAACCTGGGCTGGTGGGAGGTGTCCCTGCCCATGGCAGGGGGTGGCAATGGAGGAGCTTTAAGGTCCCTTCCAACCCAACCCTGTCTGGGATTTTATGGTTCTTCTGACATTCAGACAGGCCAAACCTTGTTTTTAGGGTTCATGAAGAGGGAACACAAAACAGGGTGCTGCCCACGTTCTGGCTGAATCAAAGAGCTGAGCCAGGGTGGCAAGGAAAGGGAGAGATTTAAAAATCAAGCATTCATTAAATGCTGAGCAGGCTGGACAGCAGACAGAACTGCCAGCAGGCTCATGGACAACAGTTTCACCTGTGGAAAGGAAACATCCCTGCTGAGATGTTTTCCTGGTGGAAAACACCCCTGGTGAGTGAAACCTGCCTTAGGCTCAGCTGACAAGAGAATTAGTGTCTACACACACTTCACCACACATTACTTTGGGGATCAGTGAGGACTCAAAGAGCACTTACTGTGTGAAAATAATGATCCAAATCTGCTGGAGTCCAGAGGCAGTTTCCATTGACTCAAACCAAGTTACACTCCAGGCATCCATACTGGAGTACAAAGCCCTTTAGGGCTATGGGGCAATCTTTGAGCTGACAGGAAAGGTTTTGCAAGCAGGGATTAATTTGTAAGAAGAACTGAGAGCTGGAGTTGCAAGACAAGGCCCTGACCCAGCATGGCAGGTCCCTTCCAATAATTATGGAGCAGGAGCTGATTTTCACCCAGAAAATGCCTCCACAAACTGTAGAAAACTCACTTTACAGCTCAGCAGAGGGTGGGCCCGTCACCTACCTGCAGCAGGTTTGCCTGCCAAGAGCAGAGTCTGCATTCCCTGGGATTTAGGCTGGAATTTGGGCTGGAATTCACAATATCCTGACAGCACACATCCAGCTTTGCCTGGGCTTTGAGAAAAGAGGGAGAAGATCCCTTTGCCTCACCCCAAGTCTTTTCTTGCTCTGAGAACACCCTTTCCTGAGGCTTTCTTTCCATTTTCTCCAGTGCCTTCACCTTGGTGTTGCCTTTTCCACCTTTCTGGTTCTCCCAGAGATGTAAATCTGGGCAGAGCATTAGCACATCTCCCACATCCATTGCTCCCATGGAACTGGAACTCCCATGGAACTGGAAGTTCATCTTCTGCAGCCCATTCAAAGAAACCTTTGCAGGATAAGGACAACCACCTCGCCACACCTGGAGCTCCTTCCACCCATGCTGGGGGCACTAGGGAGTCTTCAGCTCACTTTGCAAAACTTTTCCTTGCCTTTCTTGTTTTTGTTGCCACAAAACAGGCAAAGCAGTGCTGCTCAAATCAGAGCAACTCAAGTCCAGGCTGAGAAAACCATCAAACACCTTGGAGCCAAAAAAAAAAAAAAAAAAAAAAAAAAAAAAAGAAAAGAAAAAAGAAGGAACTGATGGAGTTTTAAGCAGATGGAGAATGTTTCTGCAAGGTCAGTGATGGGCATTAACCTACACCCTGCCTAATGTGCATGGGGGAATATTTTCCTGCTGGTACTCTGTCCTCCTGGGAATGTCAACACCCTGCCCAGCCACCAGCCCACCCAGGTCCCAGGATCCACATCCCCTGCAGTCTCCAGCACTGGAAGATGAAGCAGTTGACTCCTGCTTGACCACCCCTGAAGCAGTTGACCACCCCTGAAGCCTTTCCTAAAATGTCTCCAGGACCAGCTGTGTGCTGTCCCCACTTGCAAGCCTGGGTGTGCAAAAGGAGAGCTTGTGGTGGGTGCAGCAGGGGATGTGCCAAGCAGGGGATGGCAAAGCTAAGGTCAGACTTTGGCAGTGACATGGGGAGGGGAATTGAGCAGAGCCTCAGCAGGTTTGCTGATGACACTGAGCTGTGTGGTGAGGGGGGGAGGATGCCATCCAGAGGGGTCTTGACAGGCTGGGAAAGGGGATCCTGTGCAAGATGCAAGAGGTTCAGTAAAGCCAAGTGCAAGGTCAGAGCAATCCCAAGCACAATTGCAGGCTGAGCAAAGAATGGGTTGAGAACAGCCCTGTGAAGGACTTGGGAGTGTTGGGTGAGGAGAAGCTCAACATGAGCTGCAGCCCAGAAACCCTCCCCCTGTCCTGGGCTGCATCCCCAGAATCAGGGCCAGCAGGGACAGGGAGGGGATTGTCCCCCTCTGCTCTGCTCAGGTGAGACCCCCCTGCAGTGCTGGGTCCAGTTCTGGGGTCCCCAAGAGCAGAAGGAGCTGGAGGTGTTGGAGTGAGTCCAGAGGAGGCCCTGGAGCTGCTGGGAGGGCTGGAGCAGCTCTGCTCTGGAGCCAGGCTGAGAGAGTTGGGGGTGTTCAGCCTGGAACTAAATGATTTTTAAGGTCTCTTCCCTTCCAAACCATTCTGTGATTCTGTGAAGAGCTCTGCAGGCTTTGTTTGTGACCTCTGAACCCAGGACTCTGGGAGATCAGCTTAAAGCATTCCAGTTTGGAGGTCCATTTCCCATAAATTCCTGAAGCCCCTTGTCTTCCAGCCTAACCCAATCCAACACATTTTTTAGGAGGCTGAGATCCAGCAAGGAGTTTTCTCCTGCATGCCAACAGCAAGTTTTTATGAGCAGAAAGTAAACCTTGAAACACGACAGGTTCAGAGAATTGGTGGGAGCACACAGAGACCCTCAGAGAATTGAATCAAGAGGTGTGAACAGCTCTGCTCAAAGGACATCCAAAAATAATGGCACTGAGGCTGGGCTGCAACTTCTAGGAGGAAACATGCCAGAGGCAACAGCCAGGAGACCACAATAATGCTGCTTGAACTATGGATCTGCAAAGACAACCTATGCAGGAGGATGAGGAGATGGATTATGATCAGCCCTGAAGCAAGGATGAGGTCCCAGGGAGTTCATTCCCCAGTCCTGCCTCCCAAGGGCTTTCTCCAAAGCTATGGAGAAGCAGAATCAGTGGCACCAGGATTGCCTCATGTTAAGCAGCAAGAGAGGCTTCAGTTCTTCTTCTCTAGGTGTTCTAGGGCCCAAGAATACCCAGGCACATCCAGGATTTCTGGGAACACACCAGCCCTTCACACAAGTGCAGGGTTATTGTGGGTCCTCACCACTAATGGAAGGCTCCACAAACACTAAAGATTATGGCTGAATATTTAGAAATGCTCAAAATAGGCCAGAAGAGCTTACCTGGTGAAAATAGAGGAAGCAATTCCTGGGGAGGAAGAGCTTGGACCAGTTTGCACAGCCAGGAGACCACTGGGCTCCTGGTTTCCCATCAGTGAGGGACCCAGACATCAAGGCAGAACCCTGGGATGGTTCCCATCATCCTGAGGAAGAATCACCTTGCCCAGGCAGGCAGTGATCTGCCCTCAGGCAGACTTCTTGGCAACTCAAGGCTGAATTGCAGCTGCCACACAGACCCAAGCCCAAGCCACCATTGATTTGGAAGCCCCAGGGAGCTGGGGACATTGCAGCTCCTGTCTTCATTCCTATCCTGTCCCCCACTCTCTTCCTCTGGGGATTCAGAGGCATCACCTTAATCTTTGAAGCAGCCTGTGGTCAGGCTCCAGACCAGCTGAACACACCAGTAAATGAGCTAAACTGGTTGCCAGTGGTGCTGCAGGAGAAGAGCAGAGCTCAGCTGTGCATTAGCAGCACTTGCTCAGGGTGGCCGTGGGGATGAACGCCTCCAGGAACCATCACAGGCCACCCCATCACGCTCAGGAAGGCAAAATAACATGTTCTCAAAATTAACAGAGACAAAACAACCCGAGTGGCTGCTCATCTTGCTCCCAGAGGAGAAGACAAGCCAACCAAAACACCCAGGAGGTGCTGACCACCTGGCTCCAGGCACAACTCAGAGGCACCAGGCTGTGAAACAAAACCTGGGCTCTGACCTTCCAATGCTTCCCCCTGACACTCCCAAAAGTGTTGGGAGAAGGGGACTGAGTCAGTGTGACCCCCCCCCCTCAAACTGAGGTGCAATTCCATATTTTGATGAAAGCCCCAGGCTCTAGAGGCAACACAATGATGGAGACCCCTCCAGCCTTTATCTTACAACCAAGTTTAGCCCCTGAAGCCCACACTGAAGACAGTTTCTTAAGTATTCTAACAAACTCAGACCTTGAAGTCAGGCCCCAGAGTGAGCTGGAAGCCACCCAAATGAGCTGTATGCAATCACTGGGTCCCATGGATGGTTTCAAGACCTGTAAGATGTCCTGCTCTGGCAAGGAGACCCTGCCTGGGTGTCCTGAGCCTTCACTGTGAATTTTCCAAAAGAATGAACCCAAGCCTGGGACTCCTCTCTATTTTTATCCTGTTCCATCACTCCAAGCAAGAACCAGACAAACAACCCCAAGAAATGCCTCAGAAAGTCTGGAGGACAAAAATAAACACCCAGACTGTGGTTAGAGGGGCTGTGCTTGGCCAAGCCAAGTTGGGCTAGAAAACAAGCAAGATGTTTTCTTTTAAAATAACTCCAGTGACCAGGGAGGCACAAACATCATCCCATGGGGTCAGGGTGGCATGGATCCACGAGGCAGGAGAGAAGGACAGATCTGGACAGCTGTGGCCTCAATGTGCTGAGGAAGTGAAAATCCCACAACCCTGGTGTTCCATTAACACTTTCTGCCTCGTCCCTTCCCTCTGCCTCTCAACCAAACCTGGGTGCACCGAAAACAGTCCTGGAAATCCTGGTTTTGGCCAACTTCAGCCACCTATGGACAGGGCTGAGGAGCAGATTTGGGCACATGGTGGTTTTGCAGTAATGTAACCCAGAGAAGACCTGGGTTCTCCATGGAGTTTCTGTGCAACCCTGGAGAGGTGAGCATGGCACATGTCCCTTAGGAGCATCTCTTCCCTCCTGGAGAGATGGCAGCACCATTTCTTTGTCCCCCTTACTGCCCCAGCTGCTGAAATTTTGCAGGTTGCAATACATAAAATTGATATAAAAAAAGCCAATAAAATAGAATTGGTGATTTCTTCAAACCCAAAGAAGGCAGAGGATCACCTCACTGATGCCCTCCAAGCCAATACACTGAATTAAGTGGTCTCTGGCCAGAGCTGGGCTCAGGGAAGTAGGGATATGTGGACCTGTGCAGGGCATGGGGAGCTTTTGAGAAATAGCTTGATCCTTTCAGGGTGAGAAGCCCAGGCATGTGGGTGAGATATAACCAAGGAGGACGTTTCCTAGACACAGACATCAAGAAATAGAGGAGAGAGAAGGCACCAGCATCTTTTCAGCAAGAAAAAAAAAGTTAGTAGACACTGAAGTCCCAGCTAAACCTTCTGCTTGAACACAGGTTTGACCTACAGCAGCTCTTCTGCACACTGAAAGTGCCTTGAGCAGGGATGGGGATGGTTCCACCAAGCTTCTACTTACTCTTAAATACTGTCTAGGATGCTGGGGAGAGTTTAGCAGAAGATCCAGAATGCTGGCTCTGGGTCCAGGCTACACCTAGAGCTGGCCTTGCTGGCAAAGCAAAACCCTCCTGCACTTTATCTCCTTTCAATAAAGACACAGCCTACCTCAAGTCTTCTCTATCCTCTGTGGCTCTTAAGAAATTCATGCAGTCCTTAGTAGACAAAATAATGAGATTGTCTCCTAATGTGAGATTTCCTTCACAGGATAAAGTACACCTGAGGGCTGCTGATGTAATTCCCTCATAGTAAGCTGATTAAATGCTGAGGAGTTAAGAGCCTTTTATAATTTTATTACATCAGATTCCAGAGATGAAATGAATAGAAATGACCAGACACTGAAGGAGGCAGAAATCTGTGTCCACAGATTTCAGAGACTATAAATTACATTTGGCCAATATAGCTAAGGTGTCTGCAAGAACAAATCTAATAATAGAGTCTCCGTCTGTTCACCAATATGGATAAACTTGGGCTATCAGGATTTTACAATATTAGAAGGAGAATTACAAGCAGAACCACGGAGAACAAGTAAAGGTCATTGGATCCCAAGGATTTGTGCCACCCCTTTGAGGAAGATCAGAAGCCATTAGTAGTGCTGATCAACTGGCTGCAGGATGTTATTACCACTGTTAATTATTTGTTGAGAGAGAAGGCTTGCTGGGCTGGAGGAAGGATGTGACATGATAAATCCATCATCCTGGCCCAAAAAGTCTGAGCTGGACCCAGCTGGACCACATCTGTATAAGGAACCTAGTAAAGTCCTAGATTTGGCTGCGTTTGAAGAGAAATAAGGATTGCAAACTCCCCTGAAGATGCCCAAATGACTCAAGATGAAGGCAGAAACAGCAAATGGCTTCAAGGTTCAAATCTAGATGTGAGATTGGCTTCATTTGGTTCATTTCAGCCATCCTGGCACAAAATCTCTCATCTCACTAAATTCTGCCTTAGACAAATCAGCTGGGGACAGAGATTACAAAGCAGACATCTGCTTATTGAGCACCATCCCCTTTTCCTTCATGGGGAAAGCTGAAGTTATAAGTTACTTCCAGCTAGGTCTTTGTGCACACTTTGGGGTCTTATTGGCCATATTGGCCCCACGACCTGGTTTGCAGTTTCCTGCTTGGGTGATTTATTCAATTCATCAAGAAAGCAGCCAGGGTGAGTCAGAGAACCTCAAGCAGCACATGAAATTCAAGGGATATATTCATGCACCGATGCTTTACATTTTTCTCCGGGCACAGCTGTCAGCAAAACAGCTCCTGTGTTCAGATGAGGGTCCCCAGAAAAGGTCAGATTGAAATTTCCTCTCATACCCAAACAAATCTTTCTGAGCTCCTTTCCCCATTATTCCCAGAGCTTTACATCCCCATCAGCTGAGCAGCCTGGGCCTTTCTAAAATATTGGGAAGGGCTGCAAGGGCTTTTTTAAAAAGCTGCCTGAAAGTAATTAAGAAGCCTGAATGTTGGAATGTATTTTCTGCAAACGAAAGTTGATTTGCTATGTATAGATAAATGCTGTCAGAGGGCTAATTTGGAAGTGTTGTTGATTACCCATTGTAATGAGGCCTATTACATAATTAAAAGAGTTTTCTCCTAACTGCGTTTTCCTGCTAATTAACATTTTATGCCATCCACAATGGACACTTTGGGCTGCATCAAAGACATTATTATGCAATTTGATCCGAAGAGCGGGCTATGAATTATTAATTAATATCAAATCTGTTGATTAAAGGGTAATTTGTAAGTAAGCCAGTCATAGCTGGGGATGTGCTTTGCCCATAAGTATTCCCCTGAAACACCCTCCAAAATAATATGGACTAAAAACGTGGAGGACTGGGAGTGTGAAACGTGGGAAAATGGGATAATTTATGAGAACCTCTGATGTTTTTCCAGAAAATCCAGTTGTTGGTTCTTTAATTAAATAGCGTCTTCGCTGTCATGTTCTGGCAGGATTCACGAGGCAAAAATCATAAGGTTCTTGTGTTTTGTGCACGTCAAACAGCAACAGAAACCTTCTGTACAAATTCACTGCAACCTGCAAATTCAGATTGAAAAGTACCCAGGGTTGGGGGAGGAAGCAACAGACATCAGCAGAGATTGGAGGGCATCTCCAGAAATTTTTTGTTTGCTCATTTGGAACTGGGGAGGCTGCACCTCAAATCCTGGGCTCAGTTCTGGGCCCCTGAGGAGAAGAAGGAGATTGAGGGGCTGGAGTGTGTCCAGAGAAGGGCAATGGAGCTGGGGAAGGGTCTGGAGCAGAAGTCTGCCCAGGAGCAGCTGAGGGAGCTGGGGGTGTTGATCCTGGAGCAGAGGAGGCTGAGGGGAGACCTTCTGGCTCTCTGCAACCCCCTGAGAGGAGGTTGGAGCCAGGGGGGGTCGGGCTCTGCTCCCCAGGAACAAGGGATGGGAGAAGAGGAAAGAGCCTCCAGTTGTGCCAGGGGAGGTTTAGGTTGGAGCTGGGGAACAATTTCTCAATGCCTGGAAAGGGTTGTCAGGGCCTGGCCCAGGCTGCCCAGGGCAGGGCTGGAGTCCCCATCATCCCTGGAGGGGTTTCAGAGCCTGGAGATGTGGTGATTTAGTGGCCTTGGAAGTGCTGGGTGAAAAAGCAGACTCAATAATCTTAAAGATTTTTTTCCAACCCAAATGATTCCATGATTCTATGATTCTATTTTATAATTCCATGCTGCAGCACCACCTTAGAGAAATGGAAGGTGGAGCAGAGCAAGGCCTGCTCTGAACATGGGCAGGGTTGGCTTCCCAACAAGCACTAGAATTAGGTTCAGTCAGTCAAACCAAACTCTTAAATGGTTGCTGGGCAAAGTCTTGGCTGACTGGGTTAACAGAGGGTACCCTTCAACATGAGGCAATCCGTCATCTCAATTGCCCATCATGGGCCCTGGTCAGTGTTCATCAGGACCCATCACACGGCACCCAGACCAGTTGGACCTCCCCAGCACCTCACAGGATGCAGTCACCCCCAAAAGTCAAAGCTTGGGGTTTCACTGAAGCCCAGGCATCCCATGGGACTGAAGCAGAAGGCTGAGAAGTGTTCAACCACTGTGACTTCAGGGCTCATTAATCACAGACACCAGGGCAGGGCAGCGTTCCTCTTTTCAATGATGAAGGCAGCCTGATGTGCCCTCTCCCAGCCCCAACATCTGCTCCCTGCTGCTCCTGCAGTCTGTGTCTGCTCTGGGCTCAGGCTTGAATCAGCTGCATCTCATCCTGAGGTCAGGAATGGTTGTAGTATATGAAAAAAATATAATAATGAGAAGAAGAAACAAAAAATAATATTTACTATTGCTGTTGCCATGATAATTGCCCTTATTAATAACAATAATAATAATAATTATTATTATCCTGGTGATGTGCATAGCTGAAATGCACTCCACAGATTGCATTTGGGCAGGGAGAGGCAGACAGACTGCTCCATCTCCAGCAATTCCCCGTTGGGAAAAACTCCTTGTAAGTAGTCTTGTTCAGTACCATGAGAAGGCTGCAGGAGGGCTGCA
>JAAWXA010000014.1:18881648-18941124 GCA_038090715.1 Florisuga fusca
ATTCTGGGTTGTTTATCAGGGAATGCAGTTAACCTAAATGTTTTAGTGTGGCTTGTTTCTAATACATCTCAATATAATTCTCAAAAGCAAAATGTTTGTCCCATAAGCCAAAAAAAAAAAAAAAATGGAAAAAAAAAAAAAAAAAAGGTGAAAAACTCCCAGATTTCTGGCTCAAGCACATCCCCAACCCCAAAGGTGAAGGTCCTCTCCCTTCTCATCACAACAGCTGCATGTATGGCCCCACTCTCTACAAGCCCATACCCAGACACAGCCTGGCTGGAAGCAAGGGTGTGAGCTCCTGGGGTGTCCAGGAGCAGTACCAAAACCCAGGACCAATTAGCTGTTTTCTCCACAACAAAAATATGTAGAGAAAATAATTGTTGGGATTCATAAGCCCTTGGATACGAGGATGATTAATGAGAGCAGTTAACTATAGAGACCCGTTGGAAGCTCCAGCTATGTTTACATCAGCCCTTTTAATGATGTTTTTTTCTCATTTTGACTTCTCCCATTATTTTGGAAGACACTATGAAGAGCTCCTTCAGTCATGCAAAACCCGAGCCAGATAAAACCTGAGGGTTATGGCTTGTAGAGAGGAGCTAGAAGGTTTTTCTTGAGAAGACTGAGGAATTTGGCATGCACACCAAAGGAAAGGGGAGATCACACTATTNAAAAAGGAAATCAGAGCATTTTGGAGACTTGTGCAAGCCTGGAAAGCTTCTGGGAGTGGAGCTGGGAGTGGGGAAGACTTTGAAGGGAGGGGTTGCTGAGAGAAAAGCTGTTTTCCCCCAGTTTTTGCCTTCTCCTTTGGCTTCCCTGTGCCCACTGTGGAACCACAGGGTGCTTCTGTTCAGGAAAGGGGACAGATCCCATCTCAGGCCAACAAGCTGGAGAGGAGAGCCAGAAGTCAGGGCATGCAGAGCCCTGGGGGGATTGGAGCCCAAAGCTGAACAGAGTTTACACATACAAGAGATAATAGCAAGGCAAATCCATCATTTTAGGGACCTCAGAACTAAGGAGCATGTCCAGCATGGACTGACCCATCACAGATGCTCACTTGGGGTTCCACATCAGTTAGCTGAGACCTTGATATGTGTCACCTACCCCTGTGAAGTTCTCCTGGGGCTCCTCAGCTTCTGGGATTCTCTGTCTAACCCAGGGCAAAGCAAACAGCTTCTCTGTAGTTGGCAGAGATTTTTATGGGTTGTCCATCCTAAGCTCTTTATGTGCTGTTGTCCACCCTAATCCAGAGCCTCTGGGCACCTTTCTCCTCCAAAAATCACGGGGAGCCCACAGGGCTTTCCTTCCATCAGAGCTCAACATCTGCATTTTCTGGGTGAGGTTATAACCTGGATCTGGTCCTCTTACCTTAAAGAAGAGCTCACTTCAAGGCAGGAGCAGACAAAAAGCCCTCAGGTGCTGAAGGAAAGGAGGAGAAGATGAGGGAGAGGAGGGGTTAAATGTTGGGACACTTCATCTCCAATATCAAATCCCTTCCAGGACAAGAAGCCAAAAAAAATTATTTCAAACCAGCAGCTGTGAAGGTCACGAAGGAAACTGTGGTGTTGAAATGATGTCTGGGACAGAGCAGAGGAGCAAACGTGGAGCAATAGGTTGACCAGCACCTCTCCACCCACCAGACAACCAGACACTGGTGGTGACACCTTGCGTGGCCTCATGTTGTCACCAGGAGCAAACTGGACACAGCCAAGCATGGGTTTGCACATCCAGAGATGCTGGGAGCAGAAAATTCCTCCTCCTCCCCTTCCAGGTTGCTCCTGGGCTCTGGGACCTCCACATGAACATCTTCTTGAGGAGCAGGAGGTATTTCTGGGAGAGGGAGTGGTGGTGTGGGATGTGCCTCTCTGCTGTCCACAAATTCTCCAGTTTTTATGAGAACAGCAAATGAGCAGGGGCCAGAGGTGCCTGACCAGGTGTGAAGAGTTTGGGGAATAGATGATGGTGAGCAGACCCTGCTGGGAAAAGGTGGAGGGAAAATTAAAACAGAACTCCTTTTTGCTGCTTAGAAAAAAAATAAATTAAAAGGACAAACAAACAAACAAAAACTCACCAAAAAAACCCCCCACCAAAACTGTAAAAAGAAAAAGAAAACAAACAAACACAAAAGAAAAACAAAACAAAACAAAAAACCCAAACAACCAAAAAAAACCCAACCAACCCCCAAAACTCCCTATGTTTACCTCTTTCTGGCCAGACCCCAGACAGCTCAGCCCAGGAGCAGTGCTGCCTCCTCAGGGCCAGGACTGAGACATCCCTCGCTTCTCTTTCCTGTCCTATTCAGCTTTTAAAGACAAAATTCATCTGCCAGGACACGACGCTGTGAGAGCTGATGGGAAGCAATGCATAGGGCAGCAGGGCAGGGACAGACAGGGATGTGCTGGTGCCCTGACATCTCATCCCTCAGCCCACCTCCAAACCCCTTTCTCCAACTCCACGGAGCCTCCTCTCTTCCAATGCCTCTTTTTTTTTTTTTTTTTTTTTTCTTTGAGTCCTTGAGCTGAGTTTTGGCCCTTGGACTAGGTTATAAAATCACAGAATCAGAGACTGGTTTGTGTTGGGAGGGACCTTAAAGCTCCTCCATTGCCACCCCCCTGCCATGGGCCGNAGCATAACCTCTGGCAAGGCATTTCTCTTCCCTGGCATCACATTTCCCCATGTATAAAGCTTAGCTCCTCTATAAAGGACACAAACAATTGTGAAGGACTAAGTACTGAATGCAAGTTTAACTCTGGTCAACCACTTGTTATTTCTGGAGATCGCTCTTTCTTCTGTAGCTTGAGATATGGCTTTAAGTGCATACCAGAAACCCTGGAAAAACAGAAAGGGGAAGAAGTTAAGAGTTAAAAACCAAAAACTAAAACATGCCTGGAATTAGAGAAGGTGGCCCAGAGGGGGCATCACCACGCCTCCTACTCTACATCAAGCAGCTTACACGTCAGAAGGAACCAGACAAGAAATGAAAAGCAGCTGAGGCTGGAACATCCACCCTTGGAGAACTTCTTGCAGTAGGATTATGGTCTTCAGGATAGCAGAGATCTTCCTGTTAGGGAGACCTGTTTCCAGGGAGCTGCAAGGAGAAATCCTAAGATTTAAGTTCTCACCATTGTGCAAACACAGCTGGAGGTTCATCCTAGAGTTAGAACCATCCTTCTGTCCATTTATTATTCCTGCTGAATGAGGGTTTGACATTAGCTACCTCACACACCTTTTTTTTTTTTTAAGTAGATAAAGTACAGTCAAAGCTCCAAAAGGAAATTATATTCAGAGATCCCAGAAGAAACCTTCTAGTACCACCCAAAAAACCAAACCTCCCCTTCAGTATGATAATTCATGGCAGATTTGGTGTTACCTTCCCACAAGGGTTCTCCACATCAGATGCCTCTTCCCAAAACTGACAGCAGCATCACCTCTGGCTGAGGAGAACCACTTCCAAGGCTCTGTTTTCATGGTTATCAACTTAAGGGCCATGAAGGAGACACTCCTGCAACAGTCCCAAGCACTTGACTCTTTCCTTTCTGTTCCACCTTCAGAGTGATCTTCAAAGCCCCCCAAAACCCACCCTGCAAAAGCCCAGGGTGATGCCACAGAGGATGCAATTATCAGGAGACTTCAGGCAGCATCACACACATGTATTACAGAGCTAACTATAGATTATGTTTCCATGGTAACCTCTGAATGGTTACATCAAAAGGTCTCCTTTATGAAAGGGGGATAATCAGTGCTTGCTGGTTTCAGAACAGGTTCAGTGCCACATTTATCATGAGCTGATACAGGTATCTTCAGGCACTGAGTATGTTTCCCCTGACAGCCACCACCACCACCACCACCACACTTGCTTCAGTTTCCTGTTTCTAGCCCAAACCCAGCTTTTTATGGTAAATCACAAGCCACAACATTTGTGAAGTTGGGTAAATTTAGAGTTGGAACACCTGCAGTTTGCTCACACAGTGGGTTTGTGTCAGATGGATGCAGCAGGGCTGAAGAGAGCTGAGCCACAGAGCACCACTGCTTTGCCCTAAGTTTTGGTTCCTTCTTCTCACTCTGGTAATAAGTGGTGAGGGGATGGGTGACAAGGGTGGGGAGAGCAGTTTTGGGGAGGTCCATCAGTTCCAGGCTGGGTGGAGAATGGATTCAGAAAAACACTAAGGAAAAGGACTTTTTTGTGACTTCACTTCAGCAGCACAGAAGCCAATTATGTCCTGGGCTGCATCCCCAGCATCAGGGCCAGGGGGCCAAGGAGGGGATTGTCCCCCTCTGCTCTGTTCTGGAGCCAGTGCTGGGTCCAGTTCTGGGGTCCCCAAGACCAGAAGGAGATGGAGGAGTTGGAGTGAGTCCAGAGGAGGCCCTGGAGCTGCTGGGAGGGCTGGAGCAGCTCTGCTCTGGAGCCAGGCTGAGAGAGTTGGGGGTGTTCAGCCTGGAGAAGAGAAGGCTGCAATGGGGAGACCTTAGAGCACCTTCCAGTGCCTGAAGGGGCTCCAGGAAAGCTGGGGAGGGACTGGGGACAAGGGCAGGGAGGGATGGGATGAGGGGGAAGGGTTCTCATTGAGATGGAGATGAGATGTGAGGAAGAAATAGTTTGGTGTGAGGGTGCTGAGCCCCTGTGCCAGGGTGCCCAGAGAAGCTGTGGCTGCCCCATCCCTGGCAGTGTCTCAGCCCAGGTTGGATGGGGCTTGGAGCAACCTGGGCTGGTGGGAGGTGTCCCTGCCCATGGCAGGGGGGTGGCACTGGATGAGCTTTAGCATCCCTTCCAACCCAACCCAGTCTGGGAGTTTGTGATAATGATGATAATGGAAATTATGGATTGGAAAAAGTGCAGGGGAAAGAGCAGCAGTGGTAGGATTACNCCTCAAATTTATACTGAGTATGAGGTGTATGGGATGGAATACTCTGTGTGGTCAGTTCTGGCATCTCTCTTGTCTGTTCCTCCCCAGAGGAGGGGTTCAGGTGGGACCTCTTTACTCCTTCTGCAGGGTAAAATGTTCCTCAGAGCTGAGCAGTGTCCTTGGCTCTGACAGCACCAGTGCCTGGCAGTAACTATAAACATCCAGTGGGATCAGTCCCAGAAGCAGACACTGTCTGAGAAACTTGCTGTTCATTTCAGCAAGTGCAGCTGCTTACAAGAGACTGAGCTGAAAGCAAAAGTACAAGACAGAAAATCACCTTTATCCTGGCCCAAACCAGGACACACAGTCATCCTTCATCAACCTCTGACCACTTTGGTGGTTTGAAGGTAGGGAGATTAAAAGTAGGCACCACTTTGTCAAGAAGAAAGCGTGTCAAATCAATCCATTGTCTGTGGATGAAGTCATCTAGCAGAGGATGAAGCAGAAGATGCATCATACCTTCACTGAGCACTACCCCAAACTGTGTCCTGAGCAAGCAAAGACATTTGCTCAGGTGTAATCACTGTCAGGTTGACACACCAGGCTCAAAAGGCTGCATTTGGAGAATGGTGAGACAGGTGGGGCTCAGCAGGTACTGGTTCCTGGCCCAGTTTTGTCCAGTATTTTCCATAATAGCTTGCATGGTGGAATAGAAGGTGGCATGGAGGAAGTCAAGATGGATGACAACATGACTTCTGTGGATCAAATTCAAAACTGTGCACATAAATGAACAATGTCATCCAAAAAGGACAAAGCCAAGTGTGTGTTTATTAGGAAAGAAACCAATAAGCCCCCAGCAAGCAACAGGGGTGAGATTGAACAGGAAAGGATCTGGGGAACTGCAAATTAACTAAAAATCTCATGCTGCCCAGAAAGGTTCAGGCCTCACTCTGGGTTACACTGCTATGAACATAACATTTGTGATGGAAGCAATGACCCTGCTGTGTCACCAGTGCTGGTGTTGCCTCAGTGGAAATCTGGTGTCCCATTTGAGCAATTTAAGAAAGATCCAAACCAACTGGAGAAAGTCTGGGAGAGAGTGTTAGGAATAAAACACAAGGAATGACTTAAGAAAAATTGGTTTGGTTTAGAGAAGAGGAAAATGAAGAAAAGCAAAGCTTTTCAGTAGGCATTGATACTTATTATTATGATACTTATTATTGAATAATAAGTACTTTGTCTCTGTAGCCTGTGAATAAAGAAGAATTTGTCAGGGTAGCTTTGAGGAACTTGGTCACCTTTTCTCAAAATGCAGCTCTGAAGGTGGCAAAATATTAGGACCAACTGGGCAGTGGTTCCTCCACTTTCCTACTATTTTGTGAAGCTTTTGTGACTTCTCTGATCCACAGTCAACTTGATTAGATTTAACCTGTGAACTGTTGGCCAACTGGCCTGCTGTTAGCTCAGTTACCCCAAAATTTCTGTTGCACTTAGGCTCAAAATGAAAGCCAGTAGATCAGGAACCCAACTTGGTTCACTCATGGACCACTCCAGAAAATGCAAAGAGGTTGGTTCTCTCCTCTTGGATGTGGTATAGTTTAATTTTCTGAAATAAGAGCAGTTCCTGCTGGGTTCCTGCTTTTGGAGCTGACTCTTCTGGATACCTCAATAATAGATGCTTCTTAAAATAAGTTTTTTAAAAGTGTGTGTTTGCCTCCTGTCTGTGAAGAACAGCTCGAGGAGACAATCCTGCAAGTGTCTGGCATAGCTCTCTGTTGGGCAGAGACTGGCTTTGCATGTGCTTGTATTTATCAGGCAGTGCAGATGTGTGGGACACAGGGCTGTCCTGAAATACATCTGGGGACAAATTTTAATCACCTCATAAACTGGGTCAGAAAGCAGAGGTGCTGTGCCAAAAAAAAAAAAGGGCAATTGATTCTGCACCAGGACTAACGTGGCTAACAAGGAAACGTGTGTGCAGTATTCTCCCCAGCTTCCCAAAGAATTGCTGCAGAGAAGGGAGTTCACTTAGTGAAAAGTGGCCTTTCAAGTACAATATGAATGTGAAAATAGAACAGATGGGTGTTTTATTCCTCCTCTGTCTTACTCTATGCAAAGGGGGGATTGGGGAATATGAATGCAAGCACTAATTGATTTTTCTCTTGATGTTACAGGAATGCTTAAAGGAAGCTGAATTACTAGGTTACACATTGGGATTCTTGGTATAGCTCAGAGAAAAGTCACTTTTTCTACTTTTCTTCTAACAGGGGGTCACTTATTTTATGAACCTGGGGGTTATTAGTTGTTCTCTCCATGGAGAACCTGTTCTCACCTTTACTGTGGGACTTTGCATCTCCCATGACTCAGATCATCCTTCCTACCAAACACATTGTGGATCACAAACAGATCAGTTAGAAATCATTCCTGACATTCAGAGAAAGCCCCTTCTGTGTCTCTGGGGGTTACCAGCAGCCCTGGTCTCCCACCAGGGACTGAGCAGAGGTCTGCAGAGGTCTCCAGCTCTGCTGGAGAAAACCAGGAGGAGCCTTTGTATGCCAACCAGGGTATGGCAGGGCACAGCCCCATGGGTGAGAATGGATCTTGGGTCCCACTCTTTGGATGTACCCTTTAGATTTTGTGCTCCACTACTGGGAAGACTGACAGTTTGAATGAGGTGCTGGAGGTAGCTATAGCTGCTGAGAAGTTTTCTTGATTGTAATAATACATAATGCAGCTTCTTTGGGCAGCAGATGCCAGGGACCATTCTAATTCTAGTTCTGGTCTCATCTGTGCCTTGCAAATAAAATAAATCAGTAAAACCTTGTCAGGGATAGTGCTTCCCTTCTGTGCAAGGGACAGTTACTCAGCTGCTTGATTACAGGGAAGTGATTCCATGCTGCAAGAGAATGTGAGGCTGTTTCTTTCAGGCCATAAAACTGGAAATCAGATGGCTAGTAGATGGGCACTTCTGCACAAAGCAGGGTGCATTCAGAATTTAAGATATGTATTTGGAGAGTGTGTGTAAGAAATATTTTCCTATGCTTTTGAAAGACAGAGGTGGTTAACTCACTCCCTTTAGCACCATTTGTTTGTGGAAGCATCACTGCAGTCGAGTTGTTTTACAGGAGAATCAGCAGATGCTCTTGAAGGGTGTTTTTTTCCTAGCCTCAGTGTGCCTGATGCTCTGGGGGTAAATTCAGGCAATTGCAGCACATTTCTCTTTTTGTGACAGTCAGTGTTCCCTTGTGGTACCAAGAAGTCTGCACTGTTGGGATCCAAGTGCTTTAAGAGCATGCACGAGTGTGGTGTGGAGCCCATAATGGGTGCCAGGAATGGTGAAGGAAGATGCTATCTGCACTGGATTTTGGCTGCAAGCAACGTGTGTCTTCTTGGCCAGTGCCATGCAAACATGTACAGTCAAGCTATTTCTGTCATGATTACCTCAGAAGTTTAATTAAACTGGGAAATCTTGGCTTTTCTGCTTCAAATCTAAAAATTGCTGGGTGAAAGATAAGGAAAGATTAACCCCAATTTCAGTCTCTTTGGAGATCTTCAGGCAAGATTAAAAAGTTGTACCACTTAGCAGCTGGAGAATGTTAATAGTTGAAGCAGAATTTTCTGTTTTCAGCTGCTACAGATCTTGTTTTCCATAAATATTAATAATGCTTTTCTCAAGTCTCCTTCCTCCAAGTGCCTCCCAGCTCCTTTTCCAGGCCTAACATCTGCTGCTGTTTTCACAGATGCAGAGGGGCTTCTGAGAATCAAAGAGGAGAACCAGAAGCATTATCGGAGGGCTCAGAGGCATCAGGAGAAGAAAGAGAAGATCCAGAGGCATAACCACAAGCTGGGAGACTTGGTGGAGAAAAAAACCTCTGACCTGAAAACCCAGTATGAGCACCTGGCAAACCTTCGTCGGACGCATATCCTGGAGCTCACATCAGTCATATTTCCCATGGAAGAAGTAAAAACAAGCATGAGGTACAGGAGGCTCAGGCTTTTGGGTTGGTTTTGCTTAGCTTTAGCCCCCCCAGGAGTCATGTAAAGTCTAAGCCAGATGCTCTGGCTCTCTTAGCATCTGGGGAGAGGTGTTTCCCAAAAGATAGAGGTGGAGGTGCTGGGATTTCCCCACAGAGAGAGCTGAGGTGTGTGTCCAGTGTTAAACTTTGTTTACATGGATAATTAAACATCCCAGAACAAAGGCAAGTAGTTTGGGGAATGAGGAGTTTTGTAGGAGTGCTCACAGAATTCCAGACTGGTTTGAGCTGGAAGGGACCTTAAAGATCACCCAGTTCCAACCTCCTTATATAGTCAGGGACACCTCCCACCAGACAAGGTTGCTCCAAGCCCCATCCAACTTTGCCTTGTTTGGAATGTTTTCCACAAGCATTTTGCTCTCTGTCAGATCTGGCTAAGTGTCTGCCAAGTGCATCTCTGGTCATGTTTTTAAAACATCTTTGAAAACTCTCTGTTCCTCTTTGGGTGCTACAGAGATCCTGCAGATGTGTCTTCTGAGGGTGACAATGCTATGACCTCCAGCACTGTGAGCAAGCTGGCAGAAGCCAGGAGAACCACCTATCTCTCTGGGAGATGGGTGTGTGATGATCATAATGGGGACACCAGCATCAGTATCACAGGGCCTTGGATAACCCTCCCTAATAATGGAGACTACTCAGCCTACTACAACTGGGTGGAAGAGAAGAAGACTACACAAGGACCAGGTAAGCAGCAAGGTCTGATGAGGCATCTGGGATGTTCCAGAAGCCATAGAACCTGCAGCTCTGCCTGCCAGCAGAAGGCACTGAGGAGCAGTAGCCTGGTCTGTATGGTTTCACCTAGATGTAAACCCAAGTCAGAAATAAATAGCAGGATAGGGATTAATCCACTGGAATCCTCTCGTGCAGGAAGTGCTGACTGGGACACAGCACAATGTGACAGAAAGATAAAGTTAATTATTCACAGTTGTGACATGGTTCACATGCTGCCTTTTTAACAGGAATTCCAAGAATTACTATTTTCTACCACCTTCTGACAGATTTCACTGGAAATGATTGCTGGATTCAGGCTGTTCTCAAGCCATACAAATGACATTTTCCAGAGTAGACTTGGGTAACACATTAACACACCCACTGAGGCTTCATTTGAAGTGAGACTTTCATGGTGTTCTTCTTTCTTTTTAGATATGGAACATAATAACCCTGCTCATACCATCAGTGCTGCATTGTGCTATGCAACTCAGCTGGTTAACACTTTGTCTCTCATACTTGATGTCAATCTGCCCAAGAAGCTCTGCAACAGGCAAGTAAATGCAAGCCTCTGAGGAGGTGAATCAGTGACCAGTTTTGACTGATCTTCATTCAGTTGTGTTTTGTGAACAAAGTAATGACTTGGAACAGCTTTTATGGGAACAGTTCATGGCTTACAGATTTTTCTGCTGTTTAATTGTGGGTGGAGGGCCTAGAAGGATTTTGGACTGCAGTTGAGAGTCTCTTCCCTCCTTTTTTACCTCCTGAGAGCATAGACCAGCCATCAGAGATGAAAATAACAGCCTTCTAATTGACATATTCAGCATCCTCAAATTAGAAATGAATATATGATGGTCTGTGAAAAGCACTTTTCATTTTATGAGACCCTGCTGTGCTTTACAAAATCCCAGCCCAGTTCAGCAGCTCTTAGTCATCTCAAATATCTCCACTGCATTAAGTGCTGTAAAACAAGGCCTTGTAATCTGGCATGACAGCAGTTCTCTTTAGGATAAAACAGCAAGGGGGAACATACCTGGCTGCCAGGCACCTGGGAGTGTGTAGCTTAAACCTCACTCATGATGAAGAGAGCACTGTTAGGTTTTTAATGTTCATGTGGAGCAGCTGGGATCTGTACAGAACTACTGAGGAAGCTGTAGACTGGCCAGTCTTCTAGAGGTCTCAAATATGCTGCTGGGATTCTTTTTAGGTGTTTAAAATAGTGGTTTCTGAAGTGAGGGCACAAAACTGCTTAGGCTCTCTGGAATTTTAATTTTTTTTTTTATATTATCATTTAGGTGCTCAGTCTTCACAGAAGGAAAAGGAAATGATGCAAGGTTTAAAAGGAAAGCCAAAACAGCTTGGCTGCAGTGGGTCTTTGAGTTTCACCCAGTTTACATTACCTGTGCTGTTGAAACTGGGGAGATGAGGGCAAGCAGGGCTTGTTGGTGAAATGCACACAGCCTTGCAAGGTGAAAAATTCATCTCCTGAGCACTCTGAAAATGGGCTGTGCAATTCAAACAAATGCTCTCTGCAAGGATGTGTGCTCCAGGACTTGTTAGTAAGCCAAGGCACAGCCAGCTGATGTCTCCATAGGTGTATTTTCCCAGTGTTTTGCTCTGTGTACATAACTATGTGTGTGTGGTGTTTTCAACAGTGAGTTCTGTGGAGAGAACCTCAGCAGACACAGGTTCATGCGGGCAGTGAAGAAGCTGAATGCCAATATCCTTCACCTTTGCTTCTCTCAGGTAGGGGGGGAAATGCCCATTTTGGCTTCTTTAAATAGCTTTTAAAATGATCAGCTGTGCCTGCAGGTTTCCTCCAGTGACTGATGATGTTTTTTCCTTCCCCTCCCCCTGGCAGCATGTGAATTTAGATCTGTTGCACCCACTGCACACGCTCAGGAACCTCATGTACCTGGTCAGCCCAGACACTGAGAACTTGGGCAGGTAAGAAAAGCCACATCCCAATTCCCCTGTGACCAAAGCCCTTTTGAAGTTGTGTGTTTGCCTTGTTACTGAGGGGGGAAAAATTCTTCTCTCCTGCTGTACCTCTAGAGCAGCCCTCAGCACTTCCAAACTCAGAGGAGTTACAAGGAGAAGATGGGAAAGGACAGGAAAAAGGGTCCTGAGTAGGAAATGAGGTTTCAGAGGGGTGTGTGTGCTGGGCTTCTGCATATGGCAGGCTCAGCTGGAGGCTTTGTAGCTGCTTATGGACTTGTTTCCCCTTTGCTGAGATGTAGGAACCTCCCTCCCTCCAGGGGACAGCAGCACATGTGCCAGGCACTATCACTGCTCCAGCATCTCCCTACCCCCATCTTGCCAATATGTAAATACCTGAGGACATCCAGCAATCTAAATCCTAAACCAAACACTAGATAAAGCTTTCCCAAAATACTTCCAGTCAGTGAGCACCCTGGACAAAAGTCAACACTTCAAATAAGACTAATTTCTATGTAAATGAAGATTACAGTTAACTTTTCTCTTAACTTAGTATGTGATGAAAAGAACATCCCTTCCTGTGGGCTGCATGCATCAGCTTTAATCACCTTTATTTTTTTTAACAATATAAGAAAGCCAGCAACATTGATTTCCTGTTGGGATAATCCAGTCACAAGTCAGTTGTGCCTGAGACAGTCTGCAAATATTTGTTTAGCCTTACTACTTCTTTACTCCCTCTGCAACACAGTAATGTTCTGAAATCCACTTTTCCCCTTTGCTCTCATGTACAGGTCTAGTGCCAGGTTTTATTTTAAAACTACAGTTTTTTGTTATTTTAAAACCTGCAGTGCCACTAGGAGGAACTGAATGCATGCCTCTAACCTCTGTTATTTGGGTACATCCCTGCTGATTGAGCCCAAAGTTATGAGGAGCCAAGTGTTTGCAACATGGCTCAGTTTGGAAAAAAATACAGGCTTGCTGCTGCTTGTCTGAAAACAAGGAAAGTGCAGGAAAATTCCCAGAGAATGAAAATCTTTCCTGGAAAGCAGCTCCTGTAAAAGAGCCAAGTGCCAGAGTGGACAGAAAACTGAGCCTGACAGATCCCCATGGTGCTCCCTCCTCTGCACGAGTGGGACAGAGCTCCACACCCATCAGTTGGGTCCATGGAGGAAAATAAAAGGTTCCAGGAACCAAGTGCTGAGGAATATGGTTTTGGGGTATTTGGCAGAGCTGGGTTAATGGTTGGACTTGATGATCTTCAAGGTCTTTTCCAACCAGAATGATTCTAAGCTGGAGAAAATCCCTACCAGTGAGGGGAAGAGTTTACACTGCATAAAGCTGTTTTAACTTGCTAGAGTTGAGCCTGAGTGGTGACTTGATTTCCACACATTCCTGGGGAGAAAACACAGGCTGCTGGGTGGCTTTACAGACACAATTGGAAGCCAAGAGTCTGAGCTGGGTGGGAAGGAAGCACATGCACTTACCACAGAGTGTAATGACCTGCAAGAATGAAGGTGGAGAGTCTCTGTTGCCCTGTGTCACCCTGTCAGGGCTGGATGAGTCTCTGGAATTGATGCTTTCATCAGGCAGAAGTTCCTGGGCTCAGGAACAGGGGGAAGGGCTGGGACATAATGGCCTTTGTTATGGAGGAGGTCACTGGAGATGATCTAATGGTCCCTTCTGGCCTTAAACCCTATGACTCTCTTCTGATGTTGCCTTGTTAAGCAGAACACTTTGCCAGGAGGCAGCACTCCCATTCCTCTCTGGATTGTGAAAGAGCAGTGTTTACCTTTCATTTCTGTCTGCAGAGTTTGAGGCAACCAGCTTGCTCTCTTTTCCTCTAGATGTCTTGGCCTATAGTCCCATTTCTAAGCTTCACTTTTCAGATCCTTACCATTTTATCAAGCTTTCATTGCCTGGATTAACATTTTTCAGGCTCTTTCTCCCACTAAGGCAAGATAAATGCTCAGTTCTTGCTCCTGTTTCTCTGTGTGCTTTGGAGTGAGCTCTGGCAGGGATGCTGCTTGCTGGAGGGGACTCCACCTTTCACCACCTCCCTGAAAACCTCACACTCTCTGAAACTGCCTATTTTTGCTCAGTAAAATCATTTGAGATTTTTGGCTGCCCAGACTCCAGTGCAAGGCAGTGGGATGGGGCAGGATGCAGTTGCTTCTCCCAGCAGGTAGTGGCAGCAGGGAACTCAGGGTCCCAGCAGAGTTGGGTTTGGCTGAGACCTCTGGAGATCCAGCCCATCACCCCAGAGCCAACTGGAGGATTTTGAATAACTCCAGTGCTGGAGACTCCCCAGCCTCCCTGGCTGACCTGTCCCAGTGTTTTGACCAACCTCATGGTTGAAAAGCTTCTGAGCTGTGGGAGGTCTCCAGGAGGGAGCTGGGCCAGGCAGGTTCTGCCAGCTGCAAACTCCACCCTTCCCCTCCCTGGCAGAGCTGCAGCCATCTCAGCCTGACCAAGGCTGAGACAAAAAACAAAACCAAAAGCTGTTCCACCTCGAGCTGACATCTCCTCCAGTGGAGATCTGAGTTATCTGTCATTAACATTTTCTTTTCTGTGTGCCAAGTTCACTGTCTGCTGCCAGAGCAGAACAGCTCTGCTGCCCTTCCTGCTCCCTTGAACCTCTTCCTTGGCCAACTCCTTTAGTTTTATTGTTGTCAGAAATGTCAGTTCTCTCCCTACCCACCAAGTTTCTCCTTGCTAGCTGATAAACCCCAGAGGTGTTTGACTTTCCTGCTGTCCTCATCACCAAGCAGGGTGCTGTGGCATGCTGGTCTCACACCAGCCAAGTGACAGCACTTCTGCTGGGCTGTACCATAGAATCCCAGACTGGGTTGGGTTGGAAGGGACTTTAAAAGCTCCTCCATTCCCACCTCCTGCCATGGGCAGGGACACCCCCCACCAGCCCAGGTTGCTCCAAGCCCCATCCAGCCCCATCTCCCAAAGGGAGATGCTGCCCTGGGGTCATGTTTCAAAGCTACATCACTCTCTAGCTGAGATGTTTCTTGATGTCTCCAGGCTGGCTGCTTCTTCCCACCCCAGCTGAGATTTTCAGTTATGCTGAAGCATCATAGCCCCACCAAGGCCAATTTTACACCAGATGAGTCTCTAATCCCTGGTATTCCACCTCCTGTCCCTCCCCCAGCTTCCTCCTGAATCCATTCCCTCCACAGACACTGTTGGGTACACACTTGTTAAAATCCTCTAATCCATTATGGAATGTTCATGTTCTACAGCAACAGAAAAGGGAACTCAGTGGCTTACCCCAGGTTTGCTGTTTGCTGCTCCAGGGAGGGTTCTTGTGAGAGCATCACACACGTGGCTAAATCATGGATCCCAGACTGGTTTGGGTTGGGAGGGACCTTAAAGCTCCTCCATTCCCACCCCCTGCCATGTTCAGGGACACCTCCCACCAGCCCAGGTTGCTCCAAGCCCCATCCAACCTGGGCTGAGACACTGCCAGGGATGGGGCAGCCACAGCTTCTCTGGGCACCCTGGCACAGGGGCTCAGCACCCTCACACCAAACTATTTCTTCCTCATGTCTGAGCCGAATCTTCCCTCTTCCAGTTTAAAGCTGTTACCCCTCATCCTATCACTAACCCCTCTTGTCCCAAGTCCCTCCCCAGCATTCCTGTCAGCAGGAAGGGACTGACACCGTTGTGTCCCTCTTGGCAGGTCTGGGCCCTTCGAGATCAGTGCTGACCTGGAGGACTCCATGGAGTTTGTGGATCCCAGCGCCCCGGGGGAAACGGATGAGAGCGGCGACGAGCACATCAGTGATGAGGAGACAGACCTGGGGACAGACTGGGAGAATCTGCCAAGCCCCAGGTTCTGTGATATCCCTTCCCAGCAGGTGGAGATGCTGCAGAGCCAGAGCACGCAGGTGTCTCAGCCCATTGCCAGCAGCAGTGCTGGTGGAATGATCTCCTCTGCCGCTGCCTCCGTCACCTCCTGGCTGAAGGCGTACACCGGACATCGCTAACAAGAGTGGGGAAAAAGGATCTTTAGGGTTTTTGTGGAAGGAATCCCCTCCCCGATGATGCTGTAGTAAACCTTACATATTCAGTTAAGTAGTGCCTGGAACAAAGAAAAGGTCAGACTTTGATTTTATAAGCCAGAAAAGAAACCTTTTTATTTACCCAAGATGACTCTGCTGGTACCGTTTTGTACATTAAGCTAAGGACAGACTCCTGATGGATCCTCTGAGGGCACTTTTGTCCTGCTCTGTCTGCATTGTTGAGTACTGAAAAAAAAAAAAAAAGGGACCCGAGCAGCCTCCAGCTCTACTTTCTACAGGAGAAATGGATTTTGGAGTACTTGGATCGGGATGAGTACAGAGGGAAAAGGCTGCTCAGGCTGCAGTCTGGACAGAGGTGCAAAGGCAGTTCCCATTTTCTTAAACTCCTTACAGGGTTTTTTGTTTGTGTGTGTTTTAAAGCTGTCTTGCATAATGCAAAAATGCATATTTCTAAATTTTTTTTCATTCAGGACATGAAAAATTATGCATTTTTAACATGTTTTCTAATCTCTGTTGCCATATTTTTAATACAAAGGATCAGCATGGAGAGGAATTCACAGGAAAAATTGCTTTTATTTTAGATGGGGTTGTGAATCTTCACCCAGTGTTGCTGTAGCAAACTGGCTCGTTTCATGCTGTTCCCACCAGTAGGTTGTCTAGAAGCTTCATGTTGTGCTGTCCAGAGCACACAGGCTCTTTATGATCATACACCAAAGAAACCCTGGACATTCTCCTAGCCAGACCCACATTGGATGCTGAGACAGGATTGCATTGTTGCAATAATAGTCCCTCAGTTGACACCACCACCACCACCACGTTGCCACTTTTTAATATTAGGAAAAAAAACTTCATTTCAAGCTAGTTTAGAAGTCACAGGCTCCATGCTACACGTGGTTTTTAAACCCTCTTCTGTTTTATGTTCATGGTGGGGTTGTCTGGTTGGGTTGTGTTGACTGAATGCCACGTTGGTTTCGTTTTGCTGCAGAAGTGCTGCCAGGAGGTGTGAGTGGCAGATGGGCTTGGGAACCAATGCTCCTCCACTTCCTCTGCCTTGCAGGATGTGTCACCTCATGTCAGGTTTGCTCAGCGAGGCTTCCAGCTGATGGTTTACATTTTATATAGTCGGGATGTTGAGCTTCTCCAGGGGGTAAGCAAAGGGAAAAGCATCCTCCTCTCCCCTCCACCTCCCTCTGGTGACCCAGGGACGCTGCAGGGAGTGATGGACAAGCCACATCCCTGCCCTCAGGCAGTGGCCTGGCTGATTGCCCCAGCTCCTGGAGTCTTTTGGGATGGTTCTGCTCAGTTCCTCTCCAGCCCAGCCAGTGGAGGGGGCAGAAAAGCAGTTTTGGTTCTGCTGCCTGTGTACCCCAGTGAGCTCCAGGGGTGCCAGCTGAGTATCATGTGCCCCCAGCCCCCCCCTCCCCACTCCTGTGGCAGCTTTTTCTCTTTGGCCTTGGGGATGGGCATCTCTTGTCACTGGTTTAATTTCTCATTTTTTAATTTTTTTTTTTTTTTTTAAACCAAAGACCCTGACCCAGCAGCACACACATCATTAGGTGAGAACACCCTCTGTCCTAACACCTTTTTTGGTCTAAATCCCCCAGCTGGGCTCATTTTAGGAGAACAGCCAAGCCTCCCCTTGGCTCTCCTGCAGTGGGGAGGGGGGTGATGGCTCCAGCTGTGCCCAGGGGTTTGGTCACTGCTCAGCTCTCAGCACTTTACTCCCTTGCAGCTATTGGATCCTTTGCAGTTCTGAGCAACCAGCACCCCCCTCCCTCACCAGTACTGTACCTTGGGCTCTGGGCATCACACAGCCCCTTTCTGCCTCCCCATTGATTTTTGCACTGGACCCCACCATATAAATATCCTTTATTCCTTTATATTTTTAATTATTTTTTCTTTTTTTAGGAACACTTTTCAGCCACTCATCGCTGCTTCAAACCTCTACAGGTCAGGCCATGAATTGTCATTTACCTACTATGGGAAAGAAAAACCCAACACCAAAAAAACCCACACCAAACCCCAAGAACTTTTAAAGCCATATACTTCATAACCACGTTTTTTTTTCTCCAAATAATTTATTTGTAACCATGTCATCTTCTGAAAGTGCACAGCAGCACTGCCAGGGGGTTAAAATGCAGTGGGATGGTTCTTTTCATGAAAAGAACCATCCCACTGCATTTTAACCCCCTGGCAGTGCTGCTGTGCACTTTCAGANGGTGGGAGGGTGGGCAGGAATATCTGTTCATTATAGACATTTGAAGACAGCCAAGCAGAGAGTTTACAGACCACTGGGTGTGGAATGAACCTGGGAATCAGTTCAGGCCCTGAGTTCTGTCCAGGATCTGGGGGGATGGAGCTGAGCTGCCAAGGAGGTTCTCAGGTGGGACACCCAAGGGTTGTTTGTCACCTGCAAAAACCCAGAACCTCTCTCTGCAACTTCTGAACTCAATGTAAACACAAATGGTTTGGGTTTGATTTTTTTTTTCCTTTTCTAAATTTTATTGTATTATTGCAATAAATCTTTAACAGTAATTTTTTTTTTAAGTTGTCTATTTATCATTTTTACTTCTGTGGATGTTTATTTTTTTTCACCCTGCTGGGAGAAGCACACAAAACATTTCCAGCCTTCCCAGCATCACAGGGACCAGACCTGTCACAGGGCAGTGGGATCAGCAATACCCATGCTACAAAAATATTCTTGAGAGAAAAAAAAAATAACTGCATCTCCACTGGAGCAGGTAAGAGGAGTCCTCCAGAACACCTGAACACACATCTGCAAGCAAAGAAGTCTCTGGCTGTGACCTGCTCCTGGGTGAGGTGATGGTTGTTGCTGAGCCTGAATTCCTTCTGCATGGAGGGGAAGAGGCTTCCCAAGGTCATTCCAGGAGGACCCAAGGGTGTGTCTTTTGAAGGAGGCAACTATTGAAGTGGAGCCAGTGAGGACAGGGAAGGGACACATTTCTCAGCAAGAGGCTCTGTCTCTGGGAGCTGGTGGCCTGGCAGGCTGTGGTTTATCAGCTGTTTAACAACCAACCCCACCCCACTGAAAGTTTTGTGGAATTTTTTTTCCTCTCCTACCTGCTGGGGATGCTGATGGCACCTCAGGCCTGGGATGGAGGAGCAGCAGCCTGGAGCTGCTGCAGTTTGCAAGCTGCCTGGGATGGGTGTCAGGAAAGCAGCCTGGATGCAGAGCCAAGCTCAGCTCCTGCTTGCTCAGGTCCCTTCTGCTGCAGCAGTGCCACCACTGGAGGGTTTGTCCCCTCCTCCTGACTTGGTGGCAGCCCCTCAGCCTCTCCCTGCTCCAAGGGACAACCCAGCAGAGGCTGAGTGAGGGACCAGCCCCACCTCAGACACTGGAGCTCAAGGCAGAGGGTTGGATGCTGCAGGGCACGTCCCCAGGTGACACCTGGAGGGGTGGCAGGGGGACAGATGCTGCAGAAAGTGACCTGTGGCCCAGGCAAGGGAGCTGAGCCCCACACAGCATGGCAGAGCCATGGCACAGCCACCAGGGAGGCACCAAATGGGAACAGCTGCTGGGGAAAGGGGCAGGATGGAGCAAGACCCAAGCATCAGCCACAACCAATGGTCAATATAATTTTTTTCTTTTTTTTCCAGTGGTGGCCATGCCAGAACCCCAGAGCTTGATTAAAGCTGGAAGCTAACAAACAATGGAAATGTTTTTACAATTTCTTCACAGGTATTATCTGGAAATGCAAGGCAGACACTCAAATCACTCCCAGGCTGAGAAATCAAGCAACACAACAGTTTCAAGTCCACAGTCCTGACCCCTGCATTTGCTAAATCTAACACTGGCCTTTCCATTTTTATTTTTTTAAACCATTTAACCGTGCTTTTTTTTTTTTTTTTTTGGAGAGAAGAAAAAAAAAAAAAATTTCATCAGACCTTGGGTTCTCCCTGACCTGGCCCCTAAGGACACAGAACTCTGTACCTCTTACTACTTCATGAGGGGAAAAAAAAAAAAGCTTGGAGGAAGCTCAGCAGGGCTACATGCAGAACCAACCCACTTCTGGGTGCAAGAGGTTGTTCTGTAAAACAATTTCTAACAGCAACACCACCTGCCAGGGATGGTTCTGGCAAGAAGGGCAATAAATGCTGGATAACACAGCCCCCACTCCTCTGCCAGCACAGGGAGAAGGGTGGGGATGGGGTAAGGAGCAAAATCTCCTCCAAACTGATTTGCTGCAAGGAACAAAATAATCCCATTTTTTCCCCTCTTATTCAACCAAAGGTTGACCACAATCTCATACCCTGTTCCAAAAAAAAAAAAAAAACAAAACAAAAAATGGCCTCAGTGGCCCCTTATCTCCATACAAAACATTTTCCCCTGCCACTTCTATTCCAGCCTGGCTGGGACTTTCCTTGCTGCTCTCAGCCTGCAGTTGGTTATCTCAAGTTTTCCAGAGCCGTGGGTGGGTGGGTGGCAGGAAAGCAGCTTCTTCTCCTTCCTTAATTAAAATCAAGCTGAAGGTCTTTGATGCTGATGGCTTTGGCAAGCTGACTCCTGCCCAAAAGCTGTTCTGCTGCTCTTCCCAGGGGAGCTGATTGAAGCCTTGGGTGAAGCCTGGGCCCCCCCTTAGGAGAATGAAGTCACCAACTCAGGAGGGCTCTTGCTTTTCCTCTCCCTCCTCACAGCTGATTACAGGCAGCCACACCCTTCCAGATTCCTGATTTTTTTTTCTTCCCAGTTGTCACCACCCCTGCTGCACTGCAGAGAGGGCTGAGCAGCAGCCAGGAGTGGGGTCTGACCTGGGGGTGTTGGGCAGCAGGGAACCAAAAAACTTCCTTAAAATCTACTGGGAGCATCCTGAGCTTCCCCAGCCCACACTTCAGGGCTGGAAGGGCTGAGTTTTCTCTCTCTGTTAACAGAATAAAGTTGTTGCCTTCAACTCCTCTCTGTCCTCTAGGACAAGCCACGTTGCTCCTTGCCATCCCACCAGTGGTTTCCTGGGTGAAGCAGAGGGAGGCAGCACAGCCCCCAGCTCTCCTCACCCACCCACCCCTTGCTGAGCTTGCAGTGAAGGTGACAGAGGACAAGCTGGGTGCATGGCCACCCCATCCAGCTGCTGCTCCTCAGCCTCTCCCAGGTGCTTCCTTTGGAGCTGCAGGGAAGAGGAAGGCCCAGGGTGATCCCGGTGGGAAGGTGACAGCAGCTCAGATTCCATCTGCAGTCAGGGTTGCCAGGGTCCATCCTTGGAGAAGGGAAACAAGCCATGGGATGAAGGGCAGGGAGAAGGCTTCAGGAAATGGCTCTGTCAGCCTGCAACAGGGCAGCTGCTCCTCCTCCTCCTCTGCTCCCAAGAACTCACGGGTTGTCCAGGTCACATCCTCAGACTTCCAAACTGTTCCCTTCCCTGCAGGGAGCTGGGAGAAGGAGCTGTAAAACCAGAGCCTGGAAAAGGGCACTGCAGGTGAGGAATGGGTTCCAGGAAAGCCTGGAACTGATGCCCCACGTTCAGCTCCCACCTAGAGCTTGAAGAATCCCAGCTCCCCTTCCAAACACACACACAGTGCCTCAGGCTGCAGCAGAGCAGGGCAAAGTGCTCCCAGGATTAAAGGATTCCTCTTGCCAGGGAAAAAATTCCACCTACAGCAGCTGGCGAAGCTTCCAGGATTCTCCTGAGCCAAGACAACTCCACTGTCATCCTGATGGATCCACACTCCAGTGCCTCTGGGCAAGGGGCTGAGCCATGCAGCAAGATTCAAACTGCAGAGTCCCCACTTCTGGATGTTTTCCACCAGCTCTCCAGGAACCAGGAGCCTCCACTGAGCTGTTGCTGCACACACGGGAGGGAAAGAAAAAGCTGGAATTTGTCAGTGTCACAGCAGGGAGTTCTCCAAGTAAAGCAGGTTTGGGGTTTTTTTTTGTTTCTTTTCAGAGTAGTTTTCTCCAGGAAGCACGCTGCCAGGCTGAACTACTTCACAGTACCAAGTTTCTGCCACATGTCTTACAGTACTTTTAGGCTGGGGCAAGAGTTTTACAGGAGAAAATCAGGTAAGGCAGATCTAGAATGCACATTTTATTTAAGTAAAAAAAAAAAAAAAAAAAAAAAAAAGGGGGTGGGTAAGGTAGACAAGAACTTTTTATATTCTGACTATACAATAATTCTTTTCTTTTTATCCACTGCCACACTACTATAATGGAGCTGTTCTAGCCTAATTTTAAGGTTGTCCAGTTAAATTGTCTGAAGCTTCTTTCAACAAGTTGACCTTTACCTCTTTAGAGTTTCTTCTCAGAAACATTCATATATTATACAGGATATACAGATTTGGAAACAAGACACTTAAAAACACACACAACTATAGCCGCAACACTATCATAGCTGCATTGTAGTGATTAGGTTGTTCAGCCAGCTGTAGACTCTGTATCTGTACAATTAGTTTTTATAGTGTTATTTACACAGATGGACTAGAAGCTATCTTTAATCTAAAAGGTAAAGGCTCTTGTGTTTAAGTATGTGCAGTTTCAAAGCCCTGTGGAAAAAAAAAAACCAAAAACAAAACAAAACCACGACAATTATATACACTGTAAACAGCACAAGGCATGAGATTCTCCTCCTACCCCAAAAACAACCTCACAGGTTGTATGTGCACTAATATTCCTCTTCCACTTCAGCCCCTGCTCCTCTGGTTTTCTTATGAATAGCACGGTTAAAGCTGTGGCAGGCAGGGACCCAGTGATTGTCATGAAGCCCTAACTTGCAGCCTGGGATGCCCTTCTGGGAGCGGTGACAACACATCCAGTACCCTGGCCCGTAGGGTAAAGCTTGACAGTAAGGTTTGGGATGCCACCTGCAGAGTGACACGTCCCCTTTCACGTATTTCTTCTTGCACTGCTTGCAGGGGTCTTCTCTGTAACGGGGGTCACGGACCCAGCGGGAGTCTGCTGGCCTGATGTTGTAGTACTCAATGATGAATTTGAAGTAGTAGCAAGTGCATTTCAGGGCAACCAGGCTCCTGGTGGGAAGCAAACCAAAGATCTTCACTATGATGTGGTGGGGCAGGAAGGCCATATACTGCTGAGGCTCCAAAAGCTGCTGGATTTTAAACCTGGTCTCCAGAAAGTCATGGGAGACCTGCCTTTTGAAGCAGGAAGCATCCAGTACTTGCAAAGCCCCTTCTGTGGGAGGGACAGGAAGGGGAGATGGCTCCGTGGGGACAGCGGTTCCGACGCAGGATCTGTCGGATGCCAAAGCATCCTCATCCTCATCCTCATCTTGGGCTCCTGCTCCTGGTTTTTCTTGGGTGCTCTCCCGCAGTGGCTGTTGCTCATGAGCTGCAGGCTGCTCAGCTTGGAGAAAAAACAGCCTCCCTGGGAGAGGATCTTCACTGGAACCACAGCTGGAGAGCTTCTCCTTCCTGCAGCCCTTCTCAGTCTTGCTGACTGATATACTGATGCACAAGGGCTCCTTCCTCCCAGGGTGCAGGCTCTGCTTGGGGAACACCACAGCTTCTTTCGAGGTACAATCAAGAGGAACATTCTTGCTCTGCAAGGAAGCCCCTGGCACGCTGGCAGCAGCTGGGCAGGCAGGCAGCAGAGGTGTGGGAGGCTCAAGTCGTGTTTCAGCATCACTCCTGCCAGCAGTGATGGTCAACACCTCCTGAGCCAGTCCTGAATTCACATTCCCCACCCGAGCATCCAGCCCAGAAGGAAAAGGCTGCCGAGCAGAGGCAGCACCACCCCACAGCTCAGCAGCTCCCAGAGGACCGCACCGTCCCCCGTAGCCAGCCTCTCCCACCCCTGCCTCCTCCAAGCCATCATCCCCCAGAGCTTGGATCCCCGAGGAGCCCTTCCCCACCTCTCCCTCAGGCTGGGTGCCACTGGCCAGGAGCACCCTCCCGACGTTCCTGCGGAAGCTGTTGTTCCGGGAGAGGCTCCCGGCCTCCCGCTCGCTCTGTCTCCTCAAGCACTCTGACTCCAGCTTGGCCACCATGTCCAGCACCCTCACGGGCTCACCCTGCTGCTCATTCCCCACACAAGATCCCCTCTCCACCTGCACCTCGCACGCCCCGGAGGAAGAGAAAAGGTCCGAGGTGGGGAGGGTGCCTTTGGGCTGAGTGCTCAGCCGGGTGGTGGGGAGGGAGGTGCAGGTTTTAGCACAGTCCACCAGCAAAGCACTCGCTCGTTGCTCCAGGAAAGCCACCATCTCAATCACTGAGAGGGACCTGCCCGGGAACACCCCCTCCCCGTTGTCGGTCACGTAGTGCACAGAGCAGTGCTCGATGCCACAGGCAAAAGGCTCTGGCTGGGAGCACCTGGAATTTGCCTCCCTCATCCTCTCCAGTTGGATTTTGGCTTTTTTAAGATCGACCGATTTTTTCCTGCGTTTCGCCGTCCTCCCGTCGATGTCCCAGGTGCTCTTGATTTTCATGGAGCCCAGACGGGTGTTGCTGCTGCACTGCTGGGCTGCAAAGAAAGCAATCTTCTCCTTTGTGTTGCCAGGTTTCACCACAGCCCAGACATCCAGAGGTCCTTCCCCTTCTTCTCCCTGGTGGATCGTGGCAGACACGGAGTTCTTCTTCTCCCTCGCGCTCGGAGCATCCCCTGGACCTTTCCCATTCATATTGCACATAGTATTTGGATAAATAATACCCAGAAGCTTTCGAGATGGAGTCACGAGGGAGGGTTTGGGGAAAACGTTGAGTTTGGTGCAGTTGGTGGGGTATTTTTCTTCTGGTGCTGATCTCTGGTGGCTCATAGGTGGGCCTCTCAGGGAATCCTGGCTTATTTCTGGAGATCGCTCTTTCTTCTGTAGCTTGAGATATGGCTTTAAGTGCATACCAGAAACCCTGGAAAAACAGAAAGGGGAAGAAGTTAAGAGTTAAAAACCAAAAACTAAAACATGCCTGGAATTAGAGAAGGTGGCCCAGAGGGGGCATCACCACGCCTCCTACTCTACATCAAGCAGCTTACACGTCAGAAGGAACCAGACAAGAAATGAAAAGCAGCTGAGGCTGGAACATCCACCCTTGGAGAACTTCTTGCAGTAGGATTATGGTCTTCAGGATAGCAGAGATCTTCCTGTTAGGGAGACCTGTTTCCAGGGAGCTGCAAGGAGAAATCCTAAGATTTAAGTTCTCACCATTGTGCAAACACAGCTGGAGGTTCATCCTAGAGTTAGAACCATCCTTCTGTCCATTTATTATTCCTGCTGAATGAGGGTTTGACATTAGCTACCTCACACACCTTTTTTTTTTTTTAAGTAGATAAAGTACAGTCAAAGCTCCAAAAGGAAATTATATTCAGAGATCCCAGAAGAAACCTTCTAGTACCACCCAAAAAACCAAACCTCCCCTTCAGTATGATAATTCATGGCAGATTTGGTGTTACCTTCCCACAAGGGTTCTCCACATCAGATGCCTCTTCCCAAAACTGACAGCAGCATCACCTCTGGCTGAGGAGAACCACTTCCAAGGCTCTGTTTTCATGGTTATCAACTTAAGGGCCATGAAGGAGACACTCCTGCAACAGTCCCAAGCACTTGACTCTTTCCTTTCTGTTCCACCTTCAGAGTGATCTTCAAAGCCCCCCAAAACCCACCCTGCAAAAGCCCAGGGTGATGCCACAGAGGATGCAATTATCAGGAGACTTCAGGCAGCATCACACACATGTATTACAGAGCTAACTATAGATTATGTTTCCATGGTAACCTCTGAATGGTTACATCAAAAGGTCTCCTTTATGAAAGGGGGATAATCAGTGCTTGCTGGTTTCAGAACAGGTTCAGTGCCACATTTATCATGAGCTGATACAGGTATCTTCAGGCACTGAGTATGTTTCCCCTGACAGCCACCACCACCACCACACTTGCTTCAGTTTCCTGTTTCTAGCCCAAACCCAGCTTTTTATGGTAAATCACAAGCCACAACATTTGTGAAGTTGGGTAAATTTAGAGTTGGAACACCTGCAGTTTGCTCACACAGTGGGTTTGTGTCAGATGGATGCAGCAGGGCTGAAGAGAGCTGAGCCACAGAGCACCACTGCTTTGCCCTAAGTTTTGGTTCCTTCTTCTCACTCTGGTAATAAGTGGTGAGGGGATGGGTGACAAGGGTGGGGAGAGCAGTTTTGGGGAGGTCCATCAGTTCCAGGCTGGGTGGAGAATGGATTCAGAAAAACACTAAGGAAAAGGACTTTTTTGTGACTTCACTTCAGCAGCACAGAAGCCAATTATGTCCTGGGCTGCATCTGCAGCATCAGGGCCAGGGGGCCAAGGAGGGGATTGTCCCCCTCTGCTCTGTTCTGGAGCTGCAGTGCTGGGTCCAGTTCTGGGGTCCCCAAGACCAGAAGGAGATGGAGGAGTTGGAGTGAGTCCAGAGGAGGCCCTGGAGCTGCTGGGAGGGCTGGAGCAGCTCTGCTCTGGAGCCAGGCTGAGAGAGTTGGGGGTGTTCAGCCTGGAGAAGAGAAGGCTGCAATGGGGAGACCTTAGAGCACCTTCCAGTGCCTGAAGGGGCTCCAGGAAAGCTGGGGAGGGACTGGGGACAAGGGCAGGGAGGGATGGGATGAGGGGGAAGGGTTCTCATTGAGATGGAGATGAGATGTGAGGAATTAATTCTTTGGTGTGAGGGTGCTGAGCCCCTGTGCCAGGGTGCCCAGAGAAGCTGTGGCTGCCCCATCCCTGGCAGTGTCTCAGCCCAGGTTGGATGGGGCTTGGAGCAACCTGGGCTGGTGGGAGGTGTCCCTGCCCATGGCAGGATGGTTGGAACTGGATGGTTTTCCTTCCAACCCACAACATCCCATGATTCTCTGATGAAGAGGAAGGGCTTAATTCACCTTTCTTTGAGTGTGCACCAAACCTAGGGAACCTCTTTGGTCCCGTGCATTGCTTCCAAGGCCAGGAGGCAGACACTGCAAAGGATGCTGCCATGTCCTCTTCCCTCCTGGTTTTATAGGAAAATCCACACCTTGCTCTTGCAACTACCAAAGCCATCTGCAGTTCACCTACAGACTGTGGAGAGAGAGAGAGAGCTCCTGTTACTGCAGCTACACCTTCCTGGTGCTGGGGTTCATTTTCTCCCCATGCCTCCTGCATGTTAATTCCAGCTCTGGTTGGAACTGGGTCACCTCCCAGTTTAGTCTCCTCTGCAAAACGCAACCGAGCTGCTTTGTTTGCCTTCTCAGTTGGATGCTGAAAACTAAAATAATCTGATAAAAATAGAACTTCAGGGTGCCCAAAGAGATGAACAAGTGGCAAATCAAGGCTGCAGGAGTTTGTTCCAGATTCATTTTCCATAGGGTTTGCCTCATCTCTGGTGCCATTTTATAGCTAAGCAGGGTCAGGCCACTGATGTGCTCAGGTCAGAGCCAAGCCCTGAAGAGCAGCAGGTGAACCATTGCTGGGGAGAATGGTGCCTGCAGCAATCCCTTCCCCACCCAGAAGGGCATTTTGGAACTGTGCTTTCAGACCAAAGGAGAAAAAAAAAATTAAAAAAAAAGAGCTCTGGTAGCTGCCCACCACCCTACCCTGGGGAGAAGAGAGAGGAAGACAATTAAATGCACGACTCTGCATGTTGAAATCTCACCAGCTAAGAGCAGAAGATCAAATTTCATTCATGTTTTTCATGCTGGGGTGTCTGAAAGGTAAGCTGCCTGTGGTTTTGAAAGCCTTTCCTGGAATAGTTTTTTTCAGGAATCCAGCAGGGCTATCAGTTCAACACCCTGCACTAAGAGAAGATGCAAATGAAGGTGAGACCAAGTATTACACACATGAGAACAGGACCAAACTGGTTATCCCAACATGCTCAGAGGACATGTTCAGCCAGCAGAGTTGGTTCAGCTGCTCCCAGCTATTTCTGGCCTATGGAGAAAGACAAAGGGCAGAGTTCTGCCTCACCTACTATGGATTCCTCCTTTAAGGTTAGATTTCCTCCTGTGTTTCAGTTAAGTCTCTGGCTCAGCCAACAATCCCATTTAAGGTTTAAAAGTTGTAATTTACATTACAAAATGATGCCTTAGTCAAAAGTTTTACTGCCAGAATAATGGCCTCATTTGAATTCAGCAGTTTGTTATACTGTTTAAATCTGGATCCAGATTTACAGAAAACCTTCATTTAATCCCATCAGACAGCTATAAAAGGGTCCTGCTAACTCCACTAGACCAGCTCAATCACAGTGCCACTCACCTCCCACTTTCTGGGCAGTGAGGAAGAGAATTTCCACTTTAAAAGGGATTTTAAGAATGGACCTTACCTGAAATGGATTAAAAAAAAAGCAAACCCCCTGACTATTAAGAACTGTGGACATTAAGAAATAAGAACTTTCAGGCTGCCCATCAGCAGCACACTTCATTTCCAACCCCCAGAATTAGAGCAAAGCTCCCCCCCAGCAGAAATTGCTTTGAAGATGAACCAGAGCCCAGAGCCCAGCCACAGACTACCTGATTTCTGCAATACTTCAGTACTGGCAAGCAGAGAACTGTGGCAGCTGCAGGTAAGTTTTTAGAAATTTAAGAACACCAAAAATAGTTGTTAAAAGGTGAAGCCACTGACAATTCACTCTGGTACTTAATTCCAGCAGAATTATGTTTGCTTTTATGTTACCAAACTCCTAATTTTATCTTTAGAGACAACTCTTCAGAAGTTCACAGAGTAAGCACAAAAGGGTTTTCAATCCCAAACGTGTGGTTTTGAATTGCTGATAAGACACAAATCTGCCAAGAATGATGGGCACTGAAACAACTAACAGTGCTGCCTTCAAGCTGTTATTCCATCCTTAAGCTTTTGCAAGAAAAGACAGTTTTTCTATTTCTAATCAGCTGTGTCTGAAAAACAGGATACTTACACACTTCTGGAATGACACTGCTGCTTTTACAAGCCCTAACTACAGCTTGTTTCCACTACAGCTTTATCCAGTTAGTTACTACATGGGTTTGAAATAGAAATATCTGCTTTTATACACACAGAGACATGCACACACCCTTCCTCTCCCTACTGAAGGGAAGCCCCATAAGCTGCTGTGCCAAGCTGGCCAGAATCCTTCTGTGTCCTTTTGCATTTATATACCTGCTAAATCACTGCAGCCTAAAAGTAATAAATATTTATGTGAGTGGAAGTTGCAAAGATGGAGGAAAAAACTGGTAGAAAAGGCTCAATGTTCACACCACCTTTGGAGGGGCCACAGAGAGTCTACATGCTTCTCACTGCACCTGGGTCAGGGACTCTCATGAAGCCTCTGGGCAGCAAGAATATCACCACCAAAAAAAAGTGTCATCTGCTCAAACAGCATATTCCCACTGCAAGTTTTCTGCACAAAGAACCGGAAGGTTTTATTCAGGCGAAAATTTCAATCCAAACCCCAAAGTTTCCTGGGGATTTCTTTTTGTAAACAGTAACTCCAGTCAACAACAGTTCCTGACTGCACAGGCAGTGCCAACTGCAACTCTGGGAAAAAAAAAAAAAAACAAAAACCAAAACCCAACCAAACCCTCAGGACATAACTAACACAAGGCAGAAGTCAGAAAGGGGAGGTAAGGAATAAAGAAAAAAACCAAACAATAAAAAGCCACACCAAGCATAACCTCTGGCAAGGCATTTCTCTTCCCTGGCATCACATTTCCCCATGTATAAAGCTTAGCTCCTCTATAAAGGACACAAACAATTGTGAAGGACTAAGTACTGAATGCAAGTTTAACTCTGGTCAACCACTTGTTATTTCTGGAAGGACTCAGTGGGTCCTTGGGGCTCCATCTCCAGAACCACTTCCATCCCCTTTGCAGTGCTGGGGCAAGGCAAAGCAAGACAGAACTGCTTCAAAAGCATTCCATGGATTCTGCTGGGGAGGGAAAATCCCAGCTGAGATGGACGATGCTCTGCTACACACTGGAACTTGTTCTGGTGAGTGGCAAGTGTCCAAGCTTGGAGGAAAAAGCTGGGTTGGGAAGCACCATGCTCCAGACAAGGGGTGGGTTCCACTTCAGCAGCTGTGGAGGCATCAGATTTCTAGAAAACCCACTCCCTTGCAGCAATAGCTTTTTTAATAAGAAAATTAAAGCACAAAACTGCCTCTTGCATCAATCAGAGAGAGAGAATTCTGGCAGGTCTTGAGGGTAAACAGAAGGTATGGGACTGCTGAAGCAGTGTTCTCCACTCAAGTGGCTGGAACCTGGGTTGGGGAGGTGGGAACAAGCTGGACATGTGGCTGGCCCAAAAGAGCTGAGGAGCTAAAATGCAAAGTAGGCAGCTAACACTTAACTTCAGATCCGCCCACAACTTAATCACCCACATCAGGTGTTCACATAACCTGACTCTGGGGGAGATGACACCCAAACATAGCTACACAGAGGAGCAGCTGTAACATCTATCCCACTGCAAAGCCATCATCTTCACCAAGCAGAGAGAGGCACAGCCAAGCCCAACAGGCACAGACTGCTCCAGTTGGAGGGCTCCCACCCTTCCATTAGTTCTGAACACATTTTCAAGTCTGCAAACACACACCCTTCTGCATACAGCAAAGCAGCCTCAGCTACTTTCTAAATTTTGCACAGGAAGAAGTGCCCTTGCCTTGCCAGGCTGTATAAAAGCACTTACCATGAAGAGAGTGATGTAGAAGCAACTCTTGGTTGAGCCTGAGGAAGCTCAAGCCTGTGCTCCCTGCTTCCCAACCACACTCCAGATGACACAGGGATGATACAAAGCAGAGGAGAACAAAACTAACTGAAAGAGCTGATATTCAAAGGTTAAGCTTCTCCAAAGACATTTCACTCAGAGATGACTGGACAGCATGGATGCCTGTGGAATCACAGAAGTCATTTGGGAGAAGGACAGTAAGAAAAAAACCCAGAGTTTTATAGACCTTCTGCTAAAAGCAGCACAGATACAAAGACAGTGCCATGTTGCCTCCTGGAAATGTTTTCTCTCCTTTGATTTAACATTTATTTTTTAATTTGTTAACTGCACAAGGACTAGGATCCTGCTGGGTATATCATGGCACAACAAATTCCTTCAAGCAGTGAATGAACCAGCCCAAAGTGATGCTATTTAGTCTTCACTTTTGTGCATACATAATGAGAACACATGAAAGCTGACAGCAATTAACCTTGGACCATGCTAGCATTAAGAGACTCAGAGTTTAAAAGAAAGACAAAGCAGAAGTAGATCTGAAGGCATGTCACCAGGTTGTGCCTTTGAAACTCAAGGAGGAAAGGAACTGATTCCTGGTGGCAGCTGCACTGCAGCACTAAGGGTTTTACTGCAGACAGCAGGTATTCTCCAGGTGTCAAAAGGTGTTTTCATTACTAAGAACAAATCCCAAACAAGAACAGAACAAACTCCAACCTAAACACATTCCTTCTTTGGGAAGGACACAGGTTTCAAATAGCATCACTTGGGAAGTTGGATCTTAGGGCCAAAAGTTGTATCTTGGGGGCCAAAAAAAATCTAGGAATAAATGTGAGAACTGGTGGAGAGTTAAGTCCCTGCAAAGATACTTAGAAACAAAGAAATAGGAAAAAGTTCTTCAGTTGGTGAGAAAGGACAGGGAGAGAAACAAGAGCTGCAAGCAAGGTCAGGGCAGAGATTAGGAGTACTCTAGGTACAGCACAAAATACTAAATTTGACTTTGCAGCATTTTTAAAGAGGGGTGAGATAAAGGTGATCACAAGGGCACAAGCCCAGAGGTTAATCTGAACAGGAACATACACAGAGGGAGGGAAGATTAAAAATCTTCAGGGAAATTGTGAGATGTGGCTCATCTCAGTTTTTGAGTCAAAAACAGGCTTACAAACTGCAGGCCAAGAAGCAAGAATTATAAACTTCTTGAAAGGCAACAATATGAGTGACTAAATCAAGTGGCACTTTGGAGGTGGCACTGCAGGGGAAAAAGAGAAGGGAGAGGAGAGAAATTGCAGCTTTTCCAGGCCTGGTAGCCTGATTTCAACATAAAGATGTTTTACAAGGAAAGAAGATTAAGGTAACACAGACCAAAAAAAAAAAAAAAAAAAAAAAAAAAAGTTATATTTTTAGACAAATGTTCTATGTCTTACTCACATAGACTTCAGAAGGCACAGGAAATTTACTAATTAAGACAGATTGGCAGAGGAATAGGAAAACAGACAAAGGAGCTGGCTTGGCAGCAGACAGCCCCAGGTGATGCTAACTGAGTAAGAAAATACCAGCCTGGAAACCAAAGACTCAAGAACAGGCCTTGGGAATGCTCTGACTTTGTGAAGAATGTCCTCAGCACAGATCCTTCAGGTGCACCCACAGAAATGAAAGACATTTACCAGCACAGCAGAGGTACAAAGCACCAAGTCAAGAAATGGAGGAGAATTTTGAAGTGTGGCTAGTGATGCACTGCCCACCAAGAAGTTGTGGAGGTAACTATGGAAGTGCACTGGCCATCACAGACACATCTATGAAACACAGAGGTGATTAAGTGATATATTTGAGGCAGCAGTGAAAAGCTCTCCTACCAGACCTGCTCTGAGTGCAGCACGTGCTTTCTGTCATGACTCAGAGGAGATTCATCCAGGCTGAGAACAAGGATGATGAGGGTCATTATTCAAGAAGCTACTCAGGTCATTTAGCACAGCAAAAACACAGGTGAGGGTATACAACCACATTTTCAAGGATACAGCAAAAGAGGTAAACCATAGAAAATAAGAAAGAGTTCCTTGCACACACACACAAAAAAAAGAACACAAGCTCAAATGAGTATCTTAAGCTGGCATGAATGATCAGGCTGAGAATCAAAAGGTTCCTAATTGCACAGATACATCTGTCATCTTCAGTAACTGTTTAATCCACAGGAGGAGAGAAGAAAAGACTCCCAGGAAGTGTTTTACAGCTCTGAATTACCACGAGACTAACACAGCAAGTATAAGCTGTCTACACAACCCCAAAGAACAAAGATTAAAATTTGTTTTAAATCAACACAGCTTTGGGAAACCAGCAAGCCAACACTCTTGCTCCAGACCAAGGAAATTTGAGAGTCTTGGTTTCAGCAAAAGGGTAAAATAATAATTTTTAAAATGGTACATCTACTTTCAAGAAGCTTGAACTGCTATGTTCTTGCATTTGCATAAGGACAAGTTGTTCTGTGTGGTGTTCCTATAATGAGACACAGGGAGAGGCGTTCACTTCATTGTCACTTCAGCACAAGTGTCTGAAAGCAGTCGTGCATTTCTTCTTAATAAGAGAGACAGGAGCATGAGCAATACAAAAATCTGAGCTTAAACTAATCTAATTACTCACTCCATAGTAAGACAAACCGCAACAATGCCTGCCAGTATTTCCACTTCCTTGAAGCTGACTGCATGTTTTAAAGCCTCCTCTGACAAGCCAGCCTCCAATTAAGTTGTACTTCAAAGCCACGTTCCCAAACTCATGTACAGCTGTTGCTAAAAAAACCCAAAGATTCCTCCAAGTAAAGTACCAGCTGTGGCCAATCTGCAGTTGTCATTATCAAATAAAAACGTCGAAGAACATTTCTGCCCTGAAGCCATTACAACATTTCATTTAAACACTACCCAAAAGTAAGAATTTAGATCAAATATCCGAGCGACACGCAAGACAACAGGGAAAACAAAAAGGAGGCTAAACCAGTGCTGCATGCTTAACTACAGGGAGAGCAGAGAGTCTGTTCATACCGTTTGACTTGATGGAAGGTGGAGGATGTGGAGTTCAGGGGTTCCCTGTGGAGGCCAGCTCTGCAGGAACTCTTCATGGTAACAACCTCTCCAGCTAAGGCACGCCGTCACAGCCAGTCCATCCTGGGTTACATGCAAGGCTTCTCCAGCAGCTTCCCCTGCCCCAGGCAGAGCTTCATCCTGTCCCTGCCACCTAGAAACTGAACAAACAAGAGGTGCTTAAGAAGACTGAGCTTGACTACAGCAGTAATTGAAGCACAGGTGACCAGGACAAAGACTCTTCCCTGAAAGAGGGAAAATAAATATATATACACGCATATATAAAAAAATTAAAATATAAAAACTTAACATCATCAGAAGCAGCTAGAGCTTCTGGCCACCACTGAAACTCAAATCCATGTCTCCCCACAACAGCCTGTCTGCACACACAATGCTTCTTCACCTTATATCCATCTGCAGCACTACCTTGGCACCTCCCTGGGAACACGCTGTCCCCTGAGCTCCCTGCAAACAGGACGCAGGAGACGTTTCTGATTGTTAGCACCACATCAAACCTGGGGGGGAAATTGCTGCTCAGCAGCAAGATTTGAGGCTGCCAGGAGTTACGTTAGCCTTCTAATCAAAATAACGTGGCAGATTTCATGAAAGGACAAAAAAAAAAAAAAACACAACCAAACATGCCACCATGCAGCCTCCAAGCCTTGTGAAAACCACCCCGGTCTTTGCATCACACAGAGATAAGGCAGCAGATCTCACCAAAACAAAACTGTTCTGCAGTATCTCTCCCTCTCAGTGCTAGGTTGCTGCCTTCCACGCCTTGTCCTTGGAGCAGAAAACAATTTAATGGTGTTTTCATGTGCTTTGACAGTGCAAGAACAACCTTTGAGTTAGAATACCAAAGTGACACAGCAAAAGAGCCCTGGAAAAACTCAAATGCTCAAGCCTGAGTTGCCAGCAGATTGTTTTAGAGATCATTTGCTTCCTCTCCAGAGGACCAGGCACATGGATGCCATAACAAAGGAATGCCATTTGAAGATGTCAACCATGGAGCTGCATCCCCAGGGGATTTGTGATTTAGCACAGCAGGTTTTCTCTCCTTTTCAGCAGCTTTGCCCAGTGCTCCTGGCAGAGGCACTCGTTGGAGGTTTTGTGCTTGCTGGCAGCAGAGCTCTGGCAGAGATGGAGCCTCTCACATCAATCCTTTTGGAAAAGGTTGGCCTGGAAAGTCTGCCCTAAATGGGTAGCCACACTCACCAAGAAAGTGGTGAAGAAGCCAGGGAAAGCAGAAGCTGGTTTAGATCTACCTGATTTGCTGTCTGCTATGGCAGTTTCATTATTCCTCTAGTGATGGTGAATGAGAGGTTAATCATTTGCCAGCATTTCAGTAAGCAGGAGCCTAAATTAATATATAAAATCTTATGTAAACACATTCCAGTCTTCATAAAGAAATCTCTGCTGAGCTCAACACGAGGCAATGAAACCTGTCAGATGGAGAAGACAGAGGCACTGCACTGGCAGAGTGGGAAGATGAGGGTATGCCCCCCACTCCAGGAATTCCAAAAGACAAGGAGTTAGGTTGCTGTGGTTAGCAGCAGCAGGAATCAAAAGCTTTGTAATTAAACACCATTTCAATTAGACTGCCTGGAGCCTACAACAAGGATCTACCTGAAAGAGTGAAACCTAGGCAGAGAAATCAGCCATTTCTCCTGTTTTGTGGGCTGGAAAATAAAAAAAAGGAAACACGCAATGCTATATGAAAATAAAAAGTTAAACACAAAATCATTATTTTCCCATGAGCCATCAGTAACAGGCACTGAAATTCTGACTTTTATCCAAGCTTTTGTCTGGCTTTCCTGACACCAGCATTTCAGACTCAGCAGGAATTGTATCACAGACACATGATTATATCCACACCCAAATAAATGCAACCATACCATTTCAAGAATGCCAGTCACTTTTTCAATGGCTAAAACTCTCTCCATGTATGCCTGGTGAGGAACAGCAGATTTTGTCCTAGTCCTACTCCTTTACAGATCAGTGGAGAAGTAAAGGATAAAAAGCCAGACAGAACTGAAACCAAAAGATGTCTTGTTTGTAGTAAAGAGATTGAGAAACAAAACCACCAAGCAAAATGATTCAGGGCAGCCACAACCTGGCATGGTAAGGTGGGATGTTACACATTTCAGAAGGGCACCTACCAGAGGAAATCAAAAGCTGAGAGCATAGACTCAGAGTAGCTGAGATGGGCACTGCAGCACAGATTCAAACACAGCTCCATACAAAGCATGCTTTTTCCCCCCTCCTCTAGCTGCTGGCATGTAAAAAAGAGCTGAAATAGGCTATTAATGCCAGCAAGCTACTGACAAATTCCTACTGTGTTAGTAGTAGAAAGCTGTGCTAGTGAATTTAAAAAAAAATAAAGAAAAAAATCAGCACCCAGGCTGGCCCAGAGATACTTACTGCCTTTTAACTACCACAGTGTGCTTCTTTACCAAGGGTGATCCTTATCCACAGGTGCTTCAGCTGATTTGTTACTTCTGCAGAGCCCAAAAACTGAAATGCAGATACACAGAGAAAGACAACAGAAGAGGAAGTTAAAAACCTAATCTTGCTGTTCTCCCCTTCTAAAACCACCCCCAAACATATGCCTTTATGTATCAGATGTGGGAGGGACACAGGTTTGGCAGCAGTAAGTGTCACGTCCTCTCAGCAACAGAGAGCAAGTCGCTGAATGGTCCCACAAAACTCATTTTATCATCAGTTTTGAATGCTGCAGTTCAGGAAAACAAATGTGTTGACCAGAGTAGAAGAGGGGGGAGGCAGGGTGAAGGTCTCTTCAGCTGTGCAGCTTTTGGTATTTTGACAGCTAAAGCTTTACTGCAAAGAGCAAGTGTGGGTTTTTTAACAGTAGCAACAGGAGCTGATAAAGAAATCCAAAGGATGGGAAGATCATTTCAGAAAGTTTACTTTCTAGGAAGGTGGCTGTGGCTGTGGCCTTGGGACTGGCTCCTGAGCAGCAATTTTGGCTAGTCCTGGCCTCCCCAGCCCAGCCTGGCTGCTGGGCTGAGCTGGGCAAAGGGCAGCAGCACACTGAGTGAGGATGCAGAAGAAAGCAGCAAGTCTTGCAGAGGGGAACTCAGATAAAACCTAGTCATTATGAAGGACAGGTAGTCTTTTAAAATATAAATAAATTAAATAAAATTTAAAACAATGTCACTGCAGAGGGTTTAGAATAGAGCTCTCCACATTAATTTGTTTTCTTGCAAGAACAGGGCTGCATGTCCATTCCCCCCCACCTCAGCTGAAGTTTAGGATGTTACATGATACTTTTTCTCTAAAAGAATATTCCACCAGATGTACAATTCTGCTATTTCCCAGCCCAGCCAGCCCTCTACAAACACCCCCTTGGGACACCTGTAACACCACCAGGCACTCCAGAGCAACAGGTTTCCACAGAAAGCTTTCCCTAGTCCCAACACTCCCATTCCAGTGATCCACAGCAGCTTCCAGGCTGGGTCAGACTGAGAACTCTCTTGAAGAACTTCCTTTTAACACTAAGTTCACTCCCTAGGTTTGCTTTCTTTATTTAATAGAGCAGTCTTAGGCAAAATAAGAGGGGGAAAAAAGCACATTCTAATAACTAAACCAATCTTACCAGGAGTTTCAGTGTGATCTCACATTTGTGTTTCCATCCACCTGCAGCTGGCAGCAAACCCTTAGATCAAACTAGGTATTAAGTAAAGACACTGTATCCAACTTACAAGCATTAAGAGATGCAAAGATTAAATACCTACAATCCCCTGAGATTCTCTGAGTCCTCCTGAGCTGCAGATTGGCCTTTTCACCCACAGCAAGAGGCTACAGGAGACACCACACACGACTTGCCTTGTGGAACCTCTCGTGCTCAGCTCCCCCTGTTTGATGGTCAGAAGGTGGAACTTTGCACAGATCTGATGTTCTCTAATCTAAAAGCAATAAAACAGGGGCTCCAGGTGGAATAAACAGGGAGAGTTTCCTCTGTCTACTTAGAAACCAAACCTGCTGCTACCACTTCTAGGCAGTGGGAATCAGAGCTGGCCAAGCAGCAAGACCTCATGACCATGGGCCTCAGCTCATTTCCCCACTAAATTCCCTCCAGCCCTTCCCCAAGCTCCACAGAGTTCCCATCCATACTCTGCTACCCTGGATAACACCAAACAGAGCAGTTATTTAACTGAAAACTGAAGATTTCCAGGTAAATTTGAGCTTGGACATGTCAGCAGGGAGCACACAGATGCTCCCCAAGACTGTGGAGTCCCAGAGTCATTTCAGTCACTCTAATTCCTCCATGTTGGCGTCTCATCCCTCTCTTCCAACTCTTCCCACTGGTTCCTGATTTCTCACCTGAAGCAGCTCAAGAAGCTGAAATAAGAGAAAATTAACCCAGAAGAGGTTAGCTCCCTGAACCCACTGAGCCCCAGAACTGGCAGGCACCCCAAGTCTCAGACAGGGTTCCAGGGTCTCAAATCCCCACCTTAAATTGTGGTGTCTGCCACAAAGTGGATTTCAGCTTCTTTCAAGACAGTAGAAAGGAACAGTTCTGGACAGACAGTGTGCAAAATCAGTGTTTCAGAGGCAAGGAAACAAGCACACAGGTCTCCAAGGCAACGTTTGACTCTTCACTGCCATCAAACAGCACCACTTGCTGAACTGATAAGCATCCAGAACACTTCTAATGAAGCACTACAGGAGGGACTTGTCTTCCTTCCAAGCTGACATCAAGGAAGAAGGAAAGGTTTCAAATTTCTGGTTTCTCTCCTCTAAGTGTGGTTAAGAGTTGGAAGGACCAAGTCAGCTGCCCTGCCCTCCAAAGAAAAATCTCAGAAGGGAAGAACAGAAGCTCTGCTGCACCTTGTTAACCCTCTGTTTTAATACTGGGGAAAAAAAAAAATAAACAAAAAACAGTAATAAGTGTTTCCCTTGCTCAACTATTCCTGAAAGGTTTCAGCTCTCTTGCACAATTTGGGTTGGGATCTCATCTGTTGTTCAAGTGGGAAGAAGTGAAGAACTGGCTCATTAGATTTGTTCTGCTCCATCCAAGAAGAAAACACAAACAGCAAATCCTCTCTCCTTGCCCACGCTGCAGCAGCACTGGTGACAAACGCACCCAGACCACACATTCCTCGGCTTTCTAGAAAGCTGCCACCTACTTTGGCACTCCCTTGTCACCACATCATCTCTGCTGTGCCCTGAATGATAAAGAGGGGGTAGAGAAACACCCCTGAGCAGGGCTGCAGCTGCTGTGTTCTTGGGTTACAGGGTAGGGGTGAAGATCCTCAAGGGGAACCCCACGTGATCCAGGAGCCACGTCTGAATTATTCAGCGTATAAACCTACATTTGTTTTGCCACTGCAGATTCTGCATTAATGAAAGCTCAGCTGAAAGGCTACTTTCTTGGGGGAAGAGGGGAAGGAGAAAGCTTCCAAAAGCTGCCTTTTTATAGAAGCAATAGAGCTGGTTCCAAAAATAGGAAGAGAAGCAGTCCCAGAGCTCTGGAGACGTTGTGCCCTCATTCTGGAAGGCTGAGGTCTGGCTGGATTGCTCCTGCAGACACACAGGATGGTCCAAAGGACTGCAAGGTGCAGAACTGACATGAAAGGGCACGTTTAGGACAAACACCAGAGACAGAACTCCCAACAGCCAACACCAAAGAGATCAGCTTGAATGCCAGCAGAGAGCCAACCCGTCCCACTTTCTCCGAGCCAGTTAAAACCAGCAAGAAGAAGAATCCCAACTTTTTCAGAAGGCAACGTTAGTTTGCCAAAAGATGATCCTGATCATTGCTAACACAACAGCTGATGTGGCAGATGAGGATTGCAACAATCATTTCATCACCCTTTTTTGCCTGTGGATATTAGGGCTCCTGGCTGGAGGGCTCCAATTTGACTCATTCTGGCACACACTGGGTACACTGGGTTTGGCTGGGACAGCTAATAAATCCACCACCCCGTGGTCCCAGTAATTGCTCACCAGTTAACCCATTATGCTTTGCTAGTGATCCAGCAGCACAGCATAACCACCTCATGCCAAAAAATTCAAAGCTTTTGCCTGTTTTGTAGCAGCTCTTAAAACACCATGAAAATAAATCCATCTGCAACACTCCTCTGGGTGCACACGGATCTTTGGATCCCCATTTCCCAGCACAGGACCAGCCATTTTACTGGCATGTGATGATGACAAAGTAAAATGTCAGTAGGAAATCAAAAAGCTCACACTTGATGCTATCTGTGCAAGAAGCCCCCCTGCACCATGGCATGGTAATAATTGTTTCTTTACACCTCTTTCTGGGGCACTAATTGGCCTCTGAAGTAGACAGCAAACTTGCAGCTAAACATCCAGTAAATAAACAAATACAGGTTCTTTCTTTAGAATTTTGCTAATAAGGAAACCCCCCAGCAGGTGATGCAGTGTTAAAACACTAAATTTATCAGCTTTGAGACTTGATTTGCTGTATTAAATAGAGATTTAACTGGTTTATATGGCTAACTGGTTTGGACCAGCCTCTGAGCTCATCTCCTTTCACCTCCCCACCTCCCTTCATCAGACATCCAGCCCTTAACAGTTTAGCAACAACTCATTTTTCTTTATTTCTGTGGCATCTTACCCTTTAACCAAAAGGGGGGGAAAAAAAAATCAAGTCTCAAAACAGAAAAGTCTGATTTTATCCACATGGATTCATTCTGCCAATCCACTGCAGAGCTGAGAGGTTACACTATTCACTATGCACCTCTAAAGCAGCCAGATTTTTCCTGAAGCTCTCCAAGACCAAATTCAATGTCAGAAGTCTTGCTCAGCTACACAAACACTGTGTTAAATGCAACAGTACTCACAGAAAGTTTTAGAAATAACTGTGCCACGAGTTGCAATTATTTCTGTAATTCAAAACACCAAATTTTTCTATCAAACTCCTGAATCCACCCTGTTTTCACACCTTAGCATCTTCCATTTTTTGTATCAACTGAAATCCTTCCAGATTTTTGTTTAAACTAGGACACCACTGATGCCTCAACTTCATGTTTTCACAGAAAACTATCTTGCAAGGATTATATAAAAATTATGAACTCCGAAATTTCAAATTTTTCCATCAGCAGTTTATAAAACATTCTGCTCTGCAGACTTGGGTTAAAATGGTTACACCAAGTATACCCAACTTCAGGACAGATTTCATGTAAAAGGCAGCTCAAACTGTTTTTCACAGAACATTTGATAACAAAGTGGCATCGTTACATCTGCTGAGGACAGAGAACTTCCAACACAACAGATTTGTTGGGTGCATCTAAAAACAACCCACCCACAAACAAACCAACCCAACAAGAGAAACCACCACCCACGCCCTCTCAACAAGCTTTGGATTCACTGATCTTTCCAGTGGTACCTTGTAAAACAAAACAAAAAGCCCCCAAGCAACAGGCTACAGTTTAAATCAAAAAATAAAAAAATAAAGCACTAATCAGTGCTGGGTTCTACTATGGCCTCTCAGGTCATGGCTGCCCTGGGTCCATCATGACCCATCAGCCAAACAACTGGCAACACTGCAGGATGAGATTTTTAAAAAGACAAAAAACACCAAACAGAGAGGAGAGGTGGGAAAAAACCACCAAGGTCAGAGAAGGATTAAGCAGGAGATGCTCCATGGCAAGGAAGGTATTTCCCTGCAGCAAAAAGGCAGAGAAGAGGTGTTGGTTTGATATTTATCTTTTTATTTCTTACTACCTAAATCCATGTTAGCTGGCAATAAATTATTTTTTTCAGTTTTGTCCCCAAGTAATCACTAATCCCTCCACTTTATCTCAACCCTTAAGCTCTCTAAGCCTGTTCCTCCCCTTGCTGCCAAGGGGGAGTGAGCAAAGAGCTGGGTGGGCACTTGGCTGCTGGCCCAGGCTCACTCACCACACAACTTTTCAAAAGAATCTCAAGAAATTGAAGGGATGGACTCTGCTACTAAGCACTGGTGCTGTTTGGCTGGCACCACGCACAAGAATCCCACCTTTAATAATTAGGCTGCACATCAAAGGCTGCCAGTCTTCATGCTTCATCAGATGATTGATGTGTCACAGTGCTGGAGACATTTGCTCACTCCAGGCAGGATGAAGTTCCATCGTTTCAATCTGGCAGTTTTGGGGGTTTTTTTCTCTTTTTTTGTTGTTGTTTTTTGGCTGGTTGCTTGCTTGATTTTTTGATATTTTTTTTTTCTACCACCCTGTGACATCCAAGCCTCAATCCAACAGCTCCAGGCCTGCAGCAGGAATTCCCACGTGTGCATGGCAAGGAAAGAGGACAGCAGTGTGTCAAAGGCAGCAAAATGATCCCAAGCAGTGACAGATGGAATGACACAGCCATGCAGGTGAGTGCTTGGCACAAGGCTGCAGTCTGAGTTACCTGTGACACAAAACCTGGCACTTGCAGCCATCAGAGCTTCTCCAAGCACACCCAGCTCCCCAGGAGCAGGCACAGGGAGGAGAACTGTGAAGCTGGGGCCACACAGATGCAGGTGAGTGATCCAGGAACCAGGATCTGGCTGTGGAGAATGTTTCTCATCACTGAACAGTTTTGCAGCTTGCAAAAGACAGAACCTGCTCAAAGAGAGCAGAAAGGATTTTGCACACTGAGCAGCACACAGGAGTGTGACCAGTGACAGGTTTAATTCCTTAAGGTGAATAAAGCAGGCATGCAGTACATGCTGAGAGTCCTTCCCAGCCAAAGTAGCTCTTTGGTTTTACACAAAATTCTTAGAACATACACAGAACTCTTCTGCTGAACTCATGTAGCTATGGGTAAGCCTGAGGGTTTGGCAGGTAAACTGCAGTAAAGACCTGCCTTAAACACAGTATCATTCTGCATGATTGTTTCAAAAGACTGCTTAAAAATCTATTTTGAAACCTACCAATTCGGTTGATCTGCAGTCTTTTTTTGGCTACATTTTAAAAGATTTTTTTCCCCCCCCCCATTAATAACTCGAGAGTTACTTGAAGTAAAAAACAGTTTGATATTTTCAGAGCTTTGCAGTTGATATGCCTGGCAACTAACACAAATTGCTTTTCACAAATTCCAAGTATAGCACAAATTCTGTCATTGTTCATTCTTGAAAGAAAAAAAAAAAAGGCCCAAAAATAGCATCTACATTTCAGTAAAGGAGAGGTACTGCATGCTCAAGTACCCTGTTAATTGTGAGAACTTTTGCTGCATATCTTTCACTTTTCATGTGTCATCTTCAGAATTTGGTAGCCCAGACCTACAGCAGGAGACCAGAAATAATTCTGCTGCAATTCTTGCCAGGTTTGTTTCACACTACTTGTAGACTTGCTAATGCAAAACCAGCTTGATAAGCCAGACAAGTCAAGCAAAAATACTGTTATCTAACTGAGCATTCTCTGCTGCTCCTCCCTCTAGTTCAACAAATATTCTCTTTTCAGGGTTTCCTCCTCTTGGACAAAACAGAAAAAAATAAAACCAGAAATAAAGAGCCACCAAATCAGCAGAAACTAAGCAGAAAATATGTTAGCCACAATCGTGGTTTTAAAAGGATGGTTTAAGTGAACCACATTTGGAGCTGGGGATTGATACTTGACTGTGAAAATACTGAGTATGTTTTTAGCTTCCCCAGCAGAGGGGCTCTGGTGTGAGCACATCATGCAGCAGAAGACCATAACCTTACAAACCCACAGCTCCTACTCACCACGCTGCAAACTGCTACCAAATCCCTCTCCCAAAAGCCAGCTAAAAGTTTTGCTTGCCTGCAAACTAAATTACTGAAGTAATCACCAAGCCTCATCAGCCTGATCTCTCACCATTTTAACATCTCTCCCTAATTCTCTGTGAGCTTGCAGGAAATCATTTCAGACAGCTCCCTCAAGAAAATAAGTTTCAAGCCCTAGTTTTTCCATTCTGAGCCATCCCTGCACTGTTTCATAGCTCTGATAATTGTACCACTGACTAAGCTCCAACTGGGAATAGCTGTTTTTATCATCACTATTAAAAACAGTCCCTCACACTCTTTGGAATCTGGAAACTCATTGTAGCTGCATCCCACCCTTCAGCCTCTCAAAACACTACAGAGGGATGAAACCATGTGCTGAAACCAGAGGATCCCTGTGCTGAACAACTCCTGTCATTTCTGGGAGGCTACAACTGCTTCCTAAGTGAAGGCAGCCACAGAGGTGAGGTTACTGATTTTAGAGGGGCAAGTGGCACAAGAGCTCAAAATCAAGGTGAACTTAAAGAGTTTTCCATACTGGACTGTGAGAGTTCAATTATTTTTAGAAATGTGGCAGTGATGTGCATGTTCAAAACCTTCACACATTCACAGAGTTTTGTAGGTTTTATGTTATTGTGTTGTTACGGGTTTTTTTTTTAAATAAAAACATTCACCTGTTTTCCTTTCCTGAAAACTCACTGCCTTGGTTTTTACACTTCAGTCAGCAGAGTGACTGACAGCTCTCAGAAGCAGCAAGATGCAAAACAGTTGAAAGAAGAGTGGATTTAAAAACCAGCTTTTAATTATCTGAAGGTGCCGTTGCCAAGTAGAGGCTGTGCATCAGATACAGATGGGAAAATTCCCCCAGGTTTATTTCACAGTCAATTACAGTGGATTAACCTATTAGCAAGAGGAAAAATTATTTTTTTGATGCAAGTTTCAACAACTTGAAAAATCATTGTCACTTGTACTTTGTTACAGAGGAGCAGCAATCTGTTTTATCACACTTCCAGTCATCACAGTCCATAAACACACTCTACAAGCAACCTCTCCCTCTTTTTTAATGCATCTTCTGTCACCATTTCCTTCTCAGGGAACAGCATCCCTCTTGGCTTTGATGAGGAAAGCCTTTTATCCATCATTTTATCCATCCATTATGGTAAACATCTTTTTATTGTTGCTGAAGAGAAGCATCAAACAGCTCCAACCTCTCTCACAAATACACTTCCACAAACTCACAACTTATTTCTATTATTCACTCCTGCCTCTGCAAGACATCCCAGTACAATGTCTCTCTCAAAGAGAAAAGCATTGCAGCACCAAAAAGCAGCTTTCCAGGATCCCTGTGCTGAACACTGGGTGTGCCTACTTTTGTTTGGTATCAAGTTCCTTCTGCTGGCTCCCCTGCAAGAGCAAGCTACACGAATAGCTAAGTTTTTCCCCCACCTCCAAAAACATCTGTTCCTTTTCTAAGTTCTGCTCACTTCCTTCCTCTTTACCATATCACAAAGCCTCTCTTTTTATTTAGCAAGGCTGCCTTCTTGATAGTCCCATCACCATTATCTTCTTGTTCAGAGTGAATCATTGACTCTTGCAGCTTCCAGCCCTTTCAGCTCAAGGCCAGGCAACTGAATTCAAACATCCTGATTTAGAGAGGGCTGTTCAGTTCTTTCCCTGCCTCTTTTTTAACACACTACAGCTTCCTGTCCTGGGAGGCAAACTGCTATAAAGAAATGCCAGTTTCTGTTAAATAGCCTCACTTTCTGCAACACTGTGTGTTTAAAGCAATTGCCTTACTTACCCAATGCACTTTTATTCCACAACGTCCAGTGATGAGCAAAAACTGCTTCAGCACAGAGTTTTAGTTGGGTTTTTTGCTGAATCCCACAATATTTCAAGTTCACATTCAGACTTGGCAGCATCGACCACCCTGCTCCAACACACAGCAGAAGGTCACCCCTCAAACCCCCCCACTGCTCAACCCAGAGGCATTTCTTCTGTCTTTTTTTTTTTTAATTTTAAGGGTGCATCAGCTGCTAACTGAAAGTGGGAATGCTTCATTTAGCACACACACACATTTGTTAAAACTGCTCACAGCCTGCAAACACCCCATTGTACAAAAGTCATTCAGTCTCCCCCATCCATAGATTCAAGCAATGGAACCGTGTCCAGGAAAGAGAAAACTTGGAACAATATGCAAATATTTCAGTCCCTTATTCCCAATATTCACATCCTACACTAAATCCCACATCCTGGTCATGCCGAGGGGTGACTCTGTTGAGGATCTGCTGTCCATAATGGGTGGGAAAACGACCATTATGTGTCTTGCCCCAGTGCTGCACCCTTTTATTTGTGGTTATTACTGCAAACTGCTTTTTTTTCCAGACAATGGTTGTGTTATTATAGGTACCTTCATGCCGTGCCAAAGCACATACACACAGCAATTCAGAACAATCAGCCTTGTTTTCATGGGAGCAAAGGTTGCAGCCAAATGAAATGGGTGGAGATCACATTAAACAATCTTGGAATCTGCTAATAGGATATAGGAAAATGTGACCATAATGCAGATGCAGAGTTCCCCTTTCACCTTCCAATGTTATGGATAAAATAAAAAGCTTTGGAAAACCAATTACCCTGTTTGAACAACATGAAGCAAGCTGAAGTGCTCTCAGCATGCTTACAAGACCACTGAGAAGTTCTTTAAAACGAAAACAAGAAACTGCCCTTTCAAAGCTCTGAAACCAGAGAGCAAGTTTCCCCACCCCAGAACACCACCTGTTTAAAAGATTCAGGATACCTGCAAGATGTCTGCTTATCCACAGTAAAGAGAAGCTCATCACGACGACTGCTGCTCTCTTAAAGACATGATCAGCCTCACCTCTGCCTAAGAGGGGACTTTTCATCCTGAAGCACCTTGCTAGGTCAGCTGTAACCTGCATTCCCCTTGTTTGCTTTTGAGATGTGCATTAGTCAGCTTTCTCCTCCACAAATCTCATCGTGCCTCTGCATGATCATAGACTGAAGTCATGTCCTTGAGACTGTGACATCAGTCTGTTGCCATGGTAACGTACAGGGCAGTCCAAAATTCAGTATTATGGCATCACTGCGGGATCAGACAGCAGAGCAAGCCAACGCCCCAGAGCTGTTTTCTTTGCAGCACAAACAGCTAAGACATTTAAATCCAAATGTTGAAATCTAACTGCACTTTATCATGAAACTCTTCATAAATACAAACCAGAAGTCTCTCAGCAAGAACGACGCTCCAAAAGGTCATTAAGTTGAAGACAAACAGGCAAGCCATAGTGCATCATTAAAAAGAAGGGCAATATGTTTCCAAGGATGGCCACCAAGTATGAAGAGAGCTTAGCTCAGCTCTCTGAATAGAAACCACCATCTGTTCCTAAGGCAACACCAGATCTGCCTAAAGAGATCATTCATCAAGAAACAGGGATGGCCCCTTGGCACCCCAAATCAAGTGCTGGGTTGCACACAGTTTTTCTGGAAGTCAGAGACCAGAGCGTGACAGGGACAGCATGACATAAGGCAGAGTTCTTCCAATTTGAGCTTTGATGGAAAGCTCAGCACATCATTAACCCAGCCTATAACAAAGCCACGTAGTTAAAAAAAGGGTGGTACCTTCAAAGAGTTGTTATTCCATGCAGGGTAAGACATTACAGTTCTGTAGGTTCCTTGTACACTCAGGAGAATGGCATTTCTGAAGAGCAAAAAGGGAAGGAAACAGGAAATTAGTTACATGGTAACGGTGTCACAACTACCAACCAGCTCTTAAAACCCAAAAGATCAGGTTTGCCCAGTGCAAAGGGCACGTGCCAACAACAATCCTTGCACTGCTGATATTTGGAGCACCACTAATTCAAGGACTTCAGAGCTGATGGACAAAGTAGATCCCACAACGAGTCCGTCCAGCAGCTAGAAAGGAACCTGTCCTGCCATAAGGAAAAGTCCCTCTGGGTAGCTGGGCAGAAGCTGCCCTGGGGGTTCAGGCTGCAGGGAGAGCAAAGAAAGACCAGGAAGCTCTCAGGATTCTTTTCTTTACCTGTTCCTCCATTCCCATGAAGTACCTGCAAAGGGTTGGGGTGTGGGTTTCCCGGTCACTGCTCTAACACCCGAATTCCTCAAACCCCTGGAGTGCCATTGCTTCCATGTGGTCAGCCTCCATGTAAACCCAGCCACTCCCCAGAGGCTTGAACAGTTTCAGTTCATCTCCTGCTTCCCCTGGTTAACCCACACGCCCCCAGTAACTCACTCAACGTTTCCTTCTGCAGAGCTGATCTCCATCCTCCCCATTCACCTCGGATGCACCTACAATTTCTGAACAGTGCCCTGAACAAGCTGCAGGCACCAGGAACATCTGTTGGAAATTGGAAATTCCTGTTCTCTACACGGATGTAACCCTCACCCTCTCCTAACCCCTCCACCCTGGTTCCTGGGCTGTAATTACCCCCGTGCCTCCTTATCTAATACCCAACACAAGCCTTGGGGCTGAGAACCATTGTTTGTTGGTCTCTGCAATGCCACACACCCCAGTGGTGTTGTATAAATAAATTCCACAGCCTGTTTCAGCCTGAGTCTCAGCTTGATTAAGACCTGAACTGCACCAGTTTCTAAATGACTGGTGCCAATACCTTCACTCCTTCCCTGCTGGGTGTAGCAACACCACCTTGAGCAATCAGCCACCACAGGCAGCTCCAGAGCCAAGCATCAGGACAGCTGACTGCTCCCAGGGACCACAGCTGCTGAGAAAACAAAAATTAAACCCCTCTGACTTTTAAATACAAATTGCAAGCTGTAAGGGGAAGAAGAGATGAGCCAAGAGGCAAACTGCTTTCACCAGGACACCCAAATGCCAAGTCCCACATACCAATGTCACCTCTCAACCACCAAAAGCAGCCAAAGCTTTGCCCCAGCCTCAGCTCTTAAACACCCAGCAGGTATCCCAGCTGCCAAGTCTGAAGTGCCATGGGGGCTGAGATCCTGGAGCCAACTTGAAGCCAAATGGATTTCTGAGGAAAATAAAGCCAGGAGCCTTCATCTCCATGGAGCTCCTGCAACATAACATAGGCTGGACAAGTTATGCAGGGCAGAGATCTTTTTTATTAACAACCTAGTAAATTTAGATTAAAAGTCTGATGGCTTTTTCTCCTCCCTTTGCATAAAGATGCTGTCCAGCCCTGAAGAATCAGTCCAGCTTCTGCACTAGAGAAAACTTGATCACCTGACAGCACACACAATCTACAGGATTGTGGCCCTTCAGGTACTCATTAAACTTAAAAAAAAAAAAGTCTCCAGTACTGGTGAATTTGCCTTCAACTGATTTTCTACAGTCAAGGTGGATCATAACCAGGTATTGGCTGTTGAAGCACACGAATAGAGTAGTAGCACCCACCCCAGTTCATGAACACACCAAATGCAAAGACCCCTGGACACTGAGCACCTTTGCTCCCAGCCACACCTGCAGATTCAGGCAGCCAGAACAAGGGGGAGAAAACTTCCCCCCCCCAGGAGCCCTGTCACCTTGCACAGACACAAGGCTGACTCCAGATTACACAGCATGGGGAAGGCAAACACACCATCCTGAGGCTTTGTCAGGTGGAATTTAAAGCAGCCCATCCTTTAGCTTCTTTTCCTTACAAAGCCAAGGCCCCCGACCTCTTAAGCACCCATGCTCCCACTAACCCTACCCCTGACTCCTGTATCCTACAACCTTTTTCCTAGGGAATCGTGGCAAAGAACACACCAAGCAGAGCAAGGGGTCAGGCAGCCCTGCTGCCAGGTAACACTCCAGTCCTGAACCTCATTTCCAGTTAGGCAATACCCAATTTAGCCTCCAGCCTCCTCTCCCTGCAGTATCAGTGGCTAAAAATGGATGCAGAAGTCTGATCAGCTACAGATTTTCCTAGGGAAAAAAAATTTCACCCTAAACAGATGAATCAATACCTCCTTAAAGGAAGATGATGTAGTTCATCTCATTAAAAGAATTTATATTGTTCTTCCCAGCCCATGGATCCACTTGGAAATGGATGTTTGGGTCTTTCCCTCTGAAAAAGGGACTATAAATAAAAGACTCAACTGAAGGGCCCCAGACTCTTTTTAATTCTTTGAAATTCCCCATCACTTTACCTTAAGTGAGTCATGGAGCTTTACACTGCAGCTGGATCCATAATGAGTCATTCTATGTGACCAACCCCACCAGTCAAGTTAAGAAGACAATCAAACTTACCAAAAAAAAAAAAAAAAAAAAAAAATTAAAACATGAAAAATATGTACCACATTTTCTTTCCCAAGTTGTTCAACAACTCTCTCTTAGTGGGCTACCATCCTCCCACCCCCTCTGACTTGAGCAACCGTGCTTACAGCACAAAGCAAGAGCCAAGAGCATCTGCCTGGAGTCAAGAACAGACCCCCTCATGGGTAACAACAGTTGAGTTCAATTTAATGCAAAAACAAACTGGTTTTCCACTCAAGGGGCAAAGAACTGTATGTGGCTGAGACTGCAAAGTCAGCTGTCTTTTTAGGAATAGATCAGACTGAACAGTTCTATGGCAGTCCAGAAAAAGTGAGCCTGACAAAGAGTTTAAGCTTTGCTCAGTATTATGCTGGGCAAAACCCAGGCACTCCATCTGTGGTGCTTTCACAGCCTTAAGCCAGCACCTCAAACCCAGCATCTTCCACAAACATCAGTTCTAAGAAGATATTTGATCAGGACTCAACCTGATACACAAATGCACTTTTATTCTCTTTCAAAGAAAGACAAAAACCCTCTCTGAAACCCTTCCTGATGATTCTCTCTTTGCATCACATGAGTTGCATCTAAGGCCATGTCTGGCCTTTAATGATGCAGTTCTGCTCCAAACTCATCAACGTGACCACTCTCACCACAGGGACTCATTCTGAAGCATCAGCCTTGGTAGCTGAGGTCTGCCCAGGCTCTTTTACTTGACTATTCAGGCCCTAATGCAGACAGAGAAACTAATTAGCATCTCTCACTATGGAAAGGAAACATCTAGATGCTCACTGGTTTAAATCTAAACCACCCGAGACATCTAATCTCAAAGCTAAATGGATCTTCACTTGGCAAAGCACTTGGAAAATCTTTAACTTCAAGGTGCCAGGCAAGGGAATGCAATATTTTAGGGTATTTTTGGCAATTACACTGGGGGGACACTTCTGACATGCACAAACCCCAGAGAAGCACCATGACAGCTACAGGAAAACAAAAAAACAAAACAAAACAAAACAAAAAAAAGACAACAGCACTGACATTATCACCTCTCCCTCTAGCTCTGCTACCCTCATCACTTAAAATACCAACCAAGCAAAGGGAAGCTGTCACAAGCTGCTAACAAGCCTGGCTTGGCCCTCACTGGAAGCTGAAGTGATACCCTCAGTGTCTCATCAGAAGCAAGTTACTGGTTTACTTACTGGGATGTTTTCTCAGGTACCCACACATGCATATTATTAAGCTCAACACGTCTGCATTTGGCTATTCCAACAAAAGCACACACTTCTCAGAGGAAAAAAAGCACTGCTGTTCCTCCTAGCTTTAAGTCAAAGCATCTTTCACTAATTCTCCCAGGCACAACCACTGTGAAGTGAATATATTCCACTCAGGACACAGGTATCACTCTCTGGCACTCTGTGTGGCTTTGCTGAGCCCAGCCTGAAAACCTGGGCTCATTTTACCTCAGCAATTTGCACCCTGCCTTCCCTTCAAGAGTTGTGCTTTGTGTTTCTGAAGTGGCATACACAGCTCCTTCCAGAACTGCAACTCAGACCCAGAGCATGCAGAAAGGCCCCATACACCCCAAGGCCAAATGGCAACTCACAGTAAATCCCTTCCTTCCAAACTGCAGTTCCAATAAAATATATGTTGACATTTATACAAGCTCAAAACTTCACCCATCCTCCCCAGCAATACCAGGTGGTCTAATTAAAGACAAACCCTCTCCCAACAGCCTTTGCCTCACATATACCCCAGGGAAGTTTCTCTATCTGATATCACCACCTTCTACATTAATTTTTTTTTTTTTTCCTCTCTAGGCTTCTTCAAATAGAAAGCCTGGCAGACTACTTAGTCCAGAACTGTTTGTTCTGCCTGGACAGCCACCTGATGAAAAACAATTCCCTGTTGGTGTACTGTGACCCAAAGAACACAAAAGAATAATAAAATAAATAAACAAGCAAACCACAGAAGTTACAACCAGTATTAATGCAACTAGCAACATCAATGAGCTTGCTCCATTGTGGACACAACAATTTTACACCCAGATTAAGTTCTTTTTTTCTTTTTTCTTTTTTCTTTTTTTTTTCTGAGTTAAGTTCTTCCCAACCTCTTAAATTTTTCCCAAAGATGAATGGGCCACCCCTGCAGGGCACTGGTGTCTTCACTGCTTTGGATTCACTCAGGCCAGGGATGAAGTTGCATTAACTTCACAAAATTCACACCCAACCTTTTCCTCACTGCCTGCATCTACTGTCCCAAAAAAGGAAATAGGAGGGGGAACCTTTTTTTTTTTAGGAGAAACAGAGCATGCAGAATGCTGCAGAGACATTTGCTACCAAGTCATGTCAAGTACTACTATTTATCCTACAACTTACCCCAAAGCCTACAGCTGACCCAACAGCATGTACACCAGTTTAACAATCCCATAAGCTGTGAAAGCCTAACAAAGCAATCATGAGGAAAACTGGTTTGGTCCAGTCAGTGACACCCCATGCACCATCCTGAAGGGACAGTGACTCAAAGGGCTTTGGGCTCCTGGTGGCAGCTGCATTAAAGGAGTTCCCAGGAACCTGTACCAAAGCCATGTCTCCAGCCACTTCTCTCACAAGACCAATTTGAAGCAAGTCATTACACATTTTCATATGAGTACATCTGCAGTCCTACTGCACCTAAAAAAACATCCATAAGTATCCTTAGAGAAACACAGGGATTTTTTTCTTAACGCCATGGAAGGAGGATTCATTGCTCTCAGTAATCCTCCCACAGCCCAAACTGCAGGAGCAGCAGCAGATTTACTTGGCCTTCAGATGCATCAACAAGCACTCTGCACCTTCATTCATCTGTTTACTAAGACAAAGTTACCTCAATTAAAAGGATGACATCAGAGTGTTATCCTCCTTTAGAAAGAAAACTCGATGAAAAAAAAGAATTAAGAAGCTGATCTTGTTTGTCTGTCCCACAGTGGGTGGCAAACTCTGGTGGTCTGATGGTTAAACTGAGGTCTAGAAAACCACTTCCAGGAAACAAGCTTCCCTTAAAGTTGTTTTTGAGAGATCACTTACCAACTCCCTGACATTTGTCCCAAGTTCCAAACTTTTTCTGCCCTGACTGTTCAGCAGCAGATTGCCTGAGCTCCAAACACCCTGTGCAGGGACAGCCCTCTTCTCCCCAGGACAGGACAGGGCAGGCATGAAGGCAAATGAATAAGAAAATCACAGTCAACATGATAGGCAGCACAAGAGCAAAGCAAGAACACCCTAACAGCACAAGGGTCTGGGGTAGCTCTGTGTCCAAGGAGCTTCTCCCAACCTCAGGAGAGGAGGAAGCACAAAAGGTTTGAAGACAAACACATCAAGACTGCAGTCCCAACGCCTGAGTGAAGGCTTCCTGAAGGAAAGGATTGTTAAACTTTGCAATCAAGACATAGGTGAGGCAAAGTTGAGACCAAAGACTCCAACAAAGAGCTTTACAAATCAAAGTGGAACCCCTGGAAGCAGAGGAGGCAGAGAACACAAACCCCAGTTCAACATGAGCTGCTGTCACACGGTACACAGCAAACCCTTTTTGAACCCAGTGTCCAAATTCTCTTTTTAAAATAATAGCCTCCAGTATGACACACTGCAGAAAGCTGAACCACAGGCACAAGCCATGAGTCTGTCTTTGAAGTTTCGATACAACAGAAAATTATTTCACTTACCCAGATGCAGAAGGATAGCTGCTGCCTTTGATGCTACAAGAAATTTTGGTCTTAAAACTGCCCAAGGACTTCAAATTGCTTGTTGGGCTGAAGAGTGGCAACACCCAAACCTATACATACACAGGAACATAATTATGCCTGGTCTAGACTTGGCTAAAGAAGAAATAATCTTTTCAGTGATGTTAGCAGGCAAAGAAAATAATAGCATGTACAAAGAAATCTCTAGAGTGACTTATGAACAAGATTTTATGCTTGGCTTTCTGCCAATTAGAGAGGAATTAAAGAGCCTAGCAATATAACCCTGCTCATCCCAGAGAAGGAACTGCATTCTTAAGTGATCAACAGAGTCAGAGGGAGGAAGAAAGAGGGACAAAGACTTGGGACTGCACAGTAAAATAGGAAGTTTCTTCTGATACTGAGACAGAAAGCAGGCTAAGACTGTAATACAGAAAGAACAGTTGAAATTTTAAAATGAATCCAAAAGAAAACTAGCCAGTAAATAACAGCTTTCCAATAGAGCAGACAGTATTTTTTCCTAGAAAATTACAATCATTTTAATATTTCACAGACTATACACCTCCCTTGACCATCAACCAGCAAAACCAGTAAAAGGAGGATGCCACAAGAAAAAAAGCAGACCAAGTGGAAAAAGCATTGCTAGACATCTTGAGAAGCTGAAAATGTGTGAAAACCCAGCCTTCCTGCAGGAGAGAACATTAAGCAGCTATCTGCAATGGTGATTTTATATCCAAACCCTTTGCAGCTTAAAAATTCACATCGTGAGAGCAGCTTTTAGCAGAATTAGGACCAGACTTGACATGCCCCTATTTCCCTAAGGTTAGTTTTTGAAAACCATCTAAACCTAAAATATTTCAGGTGCTTTTCTCACACTGCAGAAGAGCAACTGAAACCTAGCTTCTAATTTTACTATTATAGCCTGTAGTTTCTGAGAATTTTGTTTAAATGCTTTTATTTGAACGACAGAAGGAATTTTTTGTTGGATTGCAATTTGAAAGTTACTAGAAATGGCAGCAAGCTGCTGTTATATGTTAAGGCACTGCAAGGAGGAAAAAAAAAAAATGAAGCTGACTAAACCTAAGCTTGTAAGACACCAAAAACATGAAATGAGCTAGAAGTAGCTTAGGAGTTGCTAGGGATGTTTAAAGTTAACAAAATTCTAAATTAAATGGCTGCCGCTTATGTTTGCCAAAAAATTATGCAAATTTCCAAAATTCATACATAGGAATTAGCACACCAAGAAGCAAGTCCCAAATAAGTGATGAAGTTAGCCTTGATCTTATTTTTCCAGCAGATGGAATTAGCTGTGTGGGAAGTTTTTTTTTTTCCTTCAGTCAGAGATTAAACACATTATCCCAAATATCAATTCTGCAAATACAGCATATTGGATACATGAATCCATTTCAGGAATATGCAAAAAGCAACCTAAATCCTTCTTTATCAAACTTCTAAGGACAGTTGAGGAGGGTTGACATATTTATTACTTGTTTTTCAAACCAATCGACTATCTGCAGACAATTTAGCTGAAACAAGTTTCCTGAGAGCACACCAGTGTTAATAGTCCAAACAGGTTTTTCCAAAGAAAAATGTCTGCCTTGACTAAAAATACATCTTCTTGATGTGCTAATTGACAGATCACAAAAAAGTCACCCAAATTCAAGTTCAAACAACATCCATCAACTGAGAGTCTCCAGTTTTTGCACATTACTTCCCCAAAACCTGGTTTTATCCATTGTTTATCATGTACTGTAACACAGAAATCCACCTTTTCCATTGCTATTCCCAATTTGTCACTTCATCCTTAAAAAGATTCAACCTTCTCCTAAGCTCTGGTGGCCGTACCTCACGTTGCCCTTGACCAGAATACTCCACCTGTGTTCCACATTCTGAATTTAGTTTCCCTAAACAGACAAGCCAAGAGCTGCCCCAGAGCAGCAAGTTACTCTCAAAGACATTCAAAGACCCAGGAACTTTTTTCTCCTTTGCCTGCCTCAACCTTGGTATTCAGATGATGATCCAGAATGCTGTCTGTTACCAGGAGCATCCAGTTCAGGAGGTACCCACCTAGGAGTGCCCAATTCTGTGAGAATCAGCAGACAAGACCTGAAAAAGCACAGGGAGGTCAAACCAAACCCACAAATGCTGCACTCAACATCAAGAGAGGTTAGGCTGCATCTTGGGCTGTACAGGTCCCAAAGAAAAAGGTGATGAAGGATGTGAGAACAAGCTTCCAGTCTTCCTACAAGAACGTTGCTTTCTAGCTCTAAGCAGACCAGAAAAGCTCTCCAGAACTTTGTGTGTGTGCTACAGAAAGCAGCCAAAAGCTACATAATTAAAGGAACATAGGGAGGGGAAAGTAAAGTTTAACTCTAATTTAAAAGTCAAGTAAGCAACACACTGGATTGAATACTATTAACCACAACTGTGCAAATTAAAAGGAGATGTACTGAAGGCAGCAGAAACCCTGCCCGAAACAAAAAGAGAATTCTCAAACAAAAATACTTCTGTGGCCAAATGAAATACTGAGCTTAAGTAAGAAAGCAAGCACTTATATGCCTATCCTGCTCTGTCCTCCACCCTTTCTCAACCAGGGAGTGTCATTTATCTCAAAGCAATCAAAAGAAAACACTTCGATTTTTAAAGTGAGAAAAGCTGTAAAAAAATAAAGCCCTGTCTGGCACGCACAAATAATATTTGAGAAATCCAAAGGAGATTCTCCAAGTTAGGGGAAGGATGAAAACAGTTCTGAATAATTTCCTTTGCATAGCCCAGTTCCTGCCAAAGCAGTTCTGTAAATCCCATGACAGTTCAGATAATTCTCATTCCTAGAACAACAACAGAAAAGAGCTACACTGAACATTAGCAGCATTAATTGTGTGATATGACCTGAATGATGCAACGACAAGTAGTTAAGTGAACCACATCTGCTGAATTTTTAATCACTGGTTGTTTCACTGCAAGGCAGCAGAACACTGTGTATTGGTTTCCAAGCACTGTAGAGAATGGCACATCAGGACAGCAAGATTTTAACTGGCAGAAATTCAACCTCTGTGCTACCTAAATGCAATGAAATGCAGACACAGCAAGGATTTTTTTTTAATTCACATGGAAAATAATGCTACTTTCTATACCCCAATATACATGTCAGCCATTTCTTCATGATATATATTTTTTTTTAAATCTGACATTTTCCTAACAGCCATTTAGGCACTCCTCTGTTGTATATTTTCACTCTCAAAGCAGCATCAAGGAGCCATGTGGCTCCCCAGCAGCTATCAGATGCAGCTGAAGGTCCAATGTGTAGGAGGGTGACCTCTGTAAACATTCACATTACCTCCCCACTGCAAGAGGAGGTCCAGTTGCAAAATGTTTAGGTGTACCTGAGCTATATTTAATCCATCTGCCTCCAAGCCCCACTGCAATGACACTGCAGACACCCAGGTTTTACCCAGAACTGGCTCTCCAAGCAAGTGCCAGTGATGGGAGCCGCACAAGCCACTACACCAATGCCTCTCCTGCTGTGACTTCTGGTTTTGATACCTAAAATAGCTGGATTAAAACTAACCCTCCTGCCTACAGTGGTAAATACATCTCCAGTTATGCTCTAGGCATAAGACTGCAACAACAGGATTAGCAAGTGATACAGCAGGTATTCCACTTCCACAACAAGACAAAAAAGGAAAGCTATTTGGGGACTAAATGCAAATTCCACAAATACAAATCTCACAACTACAGGCAGAATCCACACTGTGGGCAATCATCCCTATTCATATTTTAGGGAAGAAAAAAAAAAAAGGAAAAAAAAAGATATTAAACAAAGGACAACACTCACCCATTAAAGTCTGTCACATCTAATAAGAGTCTCACTGAAATAAGCTAATGGAATCAAAATAGCTTAGGAAACAAAACCAGTAAAATATGGTACAAATAAAAACTGAGCAGCCACACATACCAAAGCAGCATTCCTGTGCCCTCTTCACTGCTGAGCTTACAAAGCTGGGAAGCTGGCCTCTAACCAGTAACTTTCACTAAACTAAGATCCCCTTCAAAGGCTTAAATGTGTGGACAGGAGCACCTAGTAATGCATTCAACGACTAAATAATCCACAAGAGCAAAAAAAAACAGCAGACAGGGACAAGGGATGCATGTTGCCAGGGACAAAGCTACATTATCTTCAATCACAGGCTCAGGAGGAGTTTTATGTTTTCCTTACAAACTCAACTACCAGGTACAAGAAAAGCTGGTATCTTCTCCAAAACCAGGTACCAAACCTGCAGTAGGAATACTGAAATATGCTAGATCTGCTGATAATAAAACAACCAAGATTTGAGGATTCTGCTTTGTTATGCTACAGGGCAGTGAGAAATGAAAATAACACATTCTCTATCAATGTGTTGGCACCTGGAACCTCAGGAACAGTTAAGCATCTAGGTAGTACTGTGAGTCTACTGCACAATATTTGATTTCACAACACCACAAATGGACCTTGACACCTCTGTACCCCAAAACCACTGCCCCTCCTGGCACAGGACCCAAAGGGCAGCCTCTCTGAACATATGCTCCTGCTGCTATACCAGCCAGTGGAGAGCTCACCAGCACTGTGGCACAGGATGAGCTCCCAATCCAAAGGGCCACAGAAAGATGTAAGAAAAATCAGCTGCAGCTTAGCACCTGACAACTCACTCACACATCTTCACCATCCTTATCTAACTGGAGAAAGATTTTAAAGAGCATTTCGTGCAAGTGAAATGCAAGCAGCTTCCTCCTCAACCTCTGCTTGTCCTCCAATTAAACAGGGAAGAGACAACTTAGTCATACCCAGCAGGCAAGATGATTTTTAGACACAGGTTATCAAACCCAATCCACAACTTTTCACACCTATTAAAACACTGTCATAGAAGAGGAGATTTTGAGAAGCACAACACAATTAAGAGACACTGCCTTTGTTACCAGGCTGCTGGTGATGATGCCCAGAACTCCCTCACATTCCATTTCTTCCCCTCAAAGGCTCCGTGCTACAGCACATTGATGGTTTTAGCATGTAAGGGGAGAATTGGGCATGTTAGCTTCAAAACCAGTCAATAAGGCTCTTTCACTCAGACCCAGGGAAGGCAAAAGTGGCTGCTGGAAAGCAAGGCAAGGCGTTCCCTTGCCCCTCCCCTCAGGACCCAAAAACGCTGCATTCAAAACACTCCCATCCCCTGCAGCAAGGATTAGCCATTTATTAAAAAGGAATCAAAACACTGTAAAAGGCTTCCAGTAACGATTTCAAGTGTAAAAAACACTACAGTGCAACTCTGGTGCAACTAGAGCTGCATCAGGAATTCTTCTGGGCACTGAAGAACGCATAGATGAGTCGTAGGCAAGATGACATCTGTCTGGATGATGCTGATGAAACAGCTCAAAAGGCAAAGAGAACTAGATTTTTAATTTTTTAGGCAGTCATTTGGCTGCCTCCACATCAAGCAGTAACATTAACAACCTCCAGCCATCTACTGGGTTTAATACTCTGCACTTCCAAAACAACCACCGACCTCCGTGCGTGTTTTGATGTTATTTTCGACTCTTCTCCAGGGGTGAGGGACAATGATAATGGCCAATTATGTAAAACCTTTCAGCCGAGAAAACACGAAGCACCACGCAACCGCTCATTAGGACTCATGACTCGAGTCTGCACTGCACATTACCCCGTGTTCCAAAGCCAGCCTGGCTATCTCCAGCCACCAAAACTGGGTATCAAGAGCCATGGCACAGCCCAGAGAGCACGCAGAGCAGCAGGACGAACCACTTGAGTATTTACACAGCCTTACAGCCTGCAACAAACCCCGAGCTGCTCCAGCAGAGCTTCCCAAACCCATCCAACCTGGTTATTTAAAAGCAGAGCAGAGAGACGTGAGCTGCTCTTGGGCGTTGTAGAAAGCACCTCACTGGGCAAGCATCAGAGCCACTTCGCTGGCTGATACAAGGAGATTTTTTTCCAACTGGAAGCTACACAGTGCAAGTCAATAAACCTCAGTTTACTGAAGAAATTCAAAGCTACACTTATTGTTTCCAATAAGGCCTTGGAGGAAGTAATTTTGAGAAGAAATCACTTCCACCACAATTGTACTTCTAACCTTTCTGTAGGTTCTTACGCCATCCCCACACTAACGTATTATTAGAAGCATTACCTACAATATCTAACAATGATTAAAGCCTTAATTTTGGATCATTGTTTACGTTTACCGAGGTTCACAACCCTTCCTCCGAGAGGCTTGACCGATGCACGCCAAACAAACGCCATCAGGAAGTGACAGTACACCGAAGATTAACATTTTGGGGGAAATACCTGGGGCTTAAAAATACCTGGGGCTTAAAAAACGCCCTGCGTTGAGGCCAAGACCCGCAAATAGCAAAGGGGAGGTTGAGGACGACCCCCGAGCCCCCGGCGCTGCCCTGGGCCAGGCGTGGGCCGGCGAGCAGGGACGATCGCGTTATGCAACGCCCGGGAATGAGGGGAGGAGAACCGCCGCGACCCGCAGGCCCGACCCCGACCCTGAGGAGGGGACGGAGCCCGGCACCCCCAGGGCCGCCCTTCCCCGCACCCCGCGTCCCGGCCGGCCATGGCGGCTCCGGGGGCCAGATCGG
>JAAWXA010000014.1:18941264-19004121 GCA_038090715.1 Florisuga fusca
AGGGAAGGGAAGGGAAGGGATGAGTGCCAGCTGAGTGGAGGAGAAGCTTCCCAGCTTCTGACTCGGGGCCTCTCGCGTCTCTCTCCTCAGGGTTTCCGCGATCTCCTCCTCCTCCCCCCTCCCCCTTCCCGGTCCGGAGCTCTCCCCAGGGCCCGGAGCTCTCCCCAGGGCCTCCGCGGTCTCCTCAGAGTGGGGCAGGGCAGGTTCAAAGCCGGGGACGTCTCGGGGCTGAGCCGGCGCCGGGGAGCGGCGGGGTTGCGGGTTGTCCCCAGGGCTGGAGCCCGCACAGCCTTGCTCTCCCCGGTGTCTCAAGGCCCAGAGGTTCGTGCCAGGGTGCTGGTTCGGGGTGCTGGTTCTCGTGAGGTTTAGCGACCAACGTGGCACTGAAAGGAATTGGGTGTCAGCTAGCTGCCAGCTGCCTGGAACCAGCAGCTTCTGACTGCATTTAATAAGGTGATAACAGGCTAAAAACCTATAGAGTAATTTGCAGGAGGTCATTGAAAGCCATTTGATAGATCTTCTAGCTTTTAAATTTACCTAACCCCTGATTTCAGGGCCAAAAGAGCTGTGGGGAGGTTACTGGAAGTGTTAAGGAACCCTACTGGCAGAGATCCAGCCTTGCCAGCTTCTTTTGCCTCTGTCACCTGCCTTGCACGATCCCTCAATACCCTTTGCTGTCATCGGTGCAGATGCTGCCGTGGGCAGAGGTCACCAGGAGCTGCTCTTCCTGGTGTAGATGTATCCTAGGAGGCAGGGCTGCACAAACCTTGGACTGTGGTTCATCACCCAAGCATCACCCCAGCCACTTCTCTCTGCTGTCCTTGCCAAGCCCTCAGCTTGCGGGGAGAAAGAGACAGGTACCAGAGAAGTCATCCAGAACCAAAGGTATGGAGAACAAGAGTGAAACACGAAGAGAAGGCATTGGAAAAAGGGGAATTAAGTGGTGGCACCAGATGGCAGCTTGAGCCTAAGGGGCTTCTGGAAGAAAGAGCCCTCCAACCTCCTCAGATTTCAGCAGTTCCTTTGTGCTTAGAGGGAAGCAGGGAGGGATGCAGGTCCCTGTGAGGACCAGAAATAATCCGGGGGTAAGAGCAGGGTTAGCAAACAAAAAAGACCTGATCTGTGTGACCTGCAGGAGGGCAGCAGCAGTGTTTATTCTCTGTAATGCAACACTGGGAGAAGATCCTTGAGAAGTAAGTGTGTCAGCACAGCACCGTGCTGCAGCAACCCTGATGATGGGCAGAGCTAATTAGCCAAGGCCCAGGATCACATTAACGTGGCATCTCAGATGGCTGAGATGAATTTCCCAAAGTCTCTGGAGGTCCCTGCTGTGTACAAAGACAAAAGGAGGACGGGAGGGAAGATAGAGGTAAACTGAGTTGCTGAAGGTCAAATAGCAGATCAGGGAAAGGATGGAAAACAGAACCTACAGTTCTTCATCCCTCCAGTACTTTCTCCTCTGGACCATTGACAGAACACCAGAAAAAGAGTGGGATTTAGCTGCTGCTGGCACAATTTTCCAGGGAAAATTCTGTATTTTGGAGTAGGACCTTAGTGGGTTTTTTTGTTTGTTTTGTTTTGGGGGGGGGGTTGTGGGTTTTTTTGTGGGGGCTTTTTTCTTTTTTCTTTTTTTTTCTTTTTTTTTTTTCTTTTTTTTTGTGCACATGGTAAAAAACCAACTGTTTACTAGCATGGTACCACACAAAGACACACAAGATAACACCAGATGACTTAAAGGGAAATGAAATACCTGCCCTGTCATATTAGAAAAAGTCCCCACAAAGGTACAGACCCAATCTTTTGCTGTAAGTTGATAAAGACAGCTAAATGCCATTTGCTGCTAAGTGACTCCTAATGATTAAATAACCTTTCTCCCCATCATCCCACCCTCACCCTCACCCTGGGCCTTCAGTGATAAAATAAGAAAGATTTTGCATGTTGTTTAGCTTACATGGCCATCTGGCATTTTTACATTTCAGTAGCCTTGAACATTAAAAAAAACAACAGATTAAAAAAAAAACAGTCCTATCTTATCAGAGACCTGGAGAAGTTTAACTCTGTCAAACTCCATAGGATTATCCAAGTCATTATAGTTTTTACTGTTTCCATCTTAATTAAGGGTCCTATTTCTCAAAGCTGTTTTGTACTCTAAACCAGGCTGATCCCTATTGCCTCTGCATTTTCTTTAGCTGTGAAATATTTGACTCCAGCAGTTGCATCCAGCTTCAAGACAAGATGTTCTGCTTCTGGGCAATGGGGACACACAAAGGAGATATGTGCTGAGAAAAAATACCTACAGGTTTTAAACCAAACTTAAAAATACTACAAGTCCTGCCTAAGCTAGAGAAAAGGATGCTCTTTTCAAATGAAAACAAAATGGTCCTGGTGTAACTCAATTAGAAACCTGTTTAATATTGCTGAAACAACATCTAATACCACCACACTAAGCTTTTTCTTCATCTGCTTTTGCTAAAGGGGATAAAAAGTACAGGTCACCCACAGTACCACACTCCAAAGTCAAAGAAACACCAAGAAGTTTGGTCTTAGCAGTTGTATCCACCATTTATTCTTGGGTTAATTCTCCTCCATGAAGAAAACTGAGAAAGTTATGCAATGCCCAGGGGAGGGGAGGAAAGGTGGAAAGAAAGGTGATTTTCTTACAAATATGGCTTTGGGCCTTGGAGGACAAGACCATCTGCAAGATGCTTTCACCTGTAGTGCTAGAGAGGGTATTTGACTGAAATCTGTAGCAGTGGGGAACATCTGGTGTAAACACACTATAAACAACAGAGGACGTGGAGGTATGCTGAGATAACAACCTCTCAGGCTTCATTTCTGACTGTACTTTGCCTTATAAAATTGCTACTTTGCATTTTAGACTAGTTCCAAGCTGGGAACTTGTAAATGTGCTACAACATCCAGCTATTAGGTGTCAGGCTGCCAGAGTGCAATCTGATACCCAGAGTCAGGTACCTCATCCTATTTATAGCCTGGAGAGTGTTAGACACCTCCCAAGGGCAAGAGACATTCCCTCCTGCTGAGCAGAAACCTGGTTGCAGGAAAGATCAAACACAGGTTGGATCAGCCTTTGCTTTGCCAGGCTGTCCCCACACAGGTAGGGTGTAGAAGTCTCTTTGATGGAAAAAAGGTTACCCATGTTTTTGTAACACTGTGGGCTCTGCATTGATGTATTTTGTTGTAGGTGGTAGAACAAACCCTCAGGAAAGGGGAGGCCCTCTCCAAGTCCAAATGTGTCTCTTACCTGCTTGGACATTACCTCCTCCAAGGCTACAAGCTGAGGCCTCGTGGTTTGGTGTGTGGCTGCCTCATGCTCCTGTTCAAAACGTGCTGCCTTGCAAAGAACAGAGCAAGAAAATGCAGCAGAAGGTTTAACTGTGTCTCCTACTTGTGGAAAGAAAGGAATTTCACTTTTAGTTTCATCTCCTATAATTTGTTTTTCAAGTAGCAACTGCTGCAGATGGAAAGCAGACTGAGGAGGGGGAATAGCAGCCAGGGCACTGCCATGCTTTTGCTGCACAACACTTGATGAAGAGGCTATAAATTAAATTTGGCAGGAGGACTCTGTGTGCTCTTGGCAGCAGCATGCTGGCCTCCACTCAGCAGTTTGCCTACAGAGGCTTTTTTTGACTCCATGCTGCAGGCTACAGCTTTATAACCCAATTTGCCTGAACTTTCACCAGAATATATTAGAAATTGTAATTATTTCAGGGTTAAATTTGGAGATACACACTCCATATGGCTCTTCAGTAAGGTGGGAAGAATTACACTCACAAAAAAAGCTACAACATAGGGAGCTGCACCTTAAGATGAGGAGAAACTTCTTTATTGTGAGGGTGAGGGAGCCCAGGCTGCCCAGAGAGGTTGTGGAGTCTCCTCTGGAGCCTTTCCAACCCCACCTGGATGTGTTCTGTGTGTCCTGCCCTGGGGGATCCTGCTGGGGCAGGGCTTGGGCTGGATGATCTCCAGAGGTCCCTTCCAACTCCTAACATTCCATGATTCTATGCAGGACAATATCACATCTGAGGGAATGAAGAGTAGAAAGAGCTCTAAGTTTTCACATAATGATCTCCTTGGCACAAATTGTATCTGCTAATGACAGTGGTATTGTCAAGAAATGGATACATTCAAATTGGTTCTTAAAGCTTCAGTGGGGAGGGATATTGTCCTAAAAGAACCAGAACTATGTGAGAATGACTCAGCTGATTTTTCAGGCGTCTGTACAGAATAATGAGTTTGTATATTTGTATATAACTGCTTGTTTATCCTTACTAGATGGATGGTGTTTATTCCTCTTAACACAATAAAATCAGCAGCAATCAGGGATCTGGCTGGCCAAAAATTATTCCTGTGTTTCCTCTTAAACTGCCATTGAAATACTTTAAAAATCATGGCATTATTCAAAGCCATCAAGACCCTGGCAGTGACCTAGATACTGTCAGCATGTTAAGGAAACCCATCCTGGTGCCAAGCTGGCTGGCTCAGGTAGCAGCCAGAGAAGGTGCAGAGCAGAACCTGAGCCTGCCACAGGACCCCAGTTATGTCCATGGTGAGCAGTCTGCCTTGCAGCAAGTACCACCACACTGTGGCTGATGTTGTTCTCTGGGCTAGTAGCACAGCCACACTCCCTAACTTCCCACCCAGAGGAGTGTGAGTTAGCAAATCCATCAGTCTAGATGCTCCAAGGAGCAAACAAGTACTATTTCAGCATGAAAAAATTTTTTCAGATGCATGTATACAGGAAGAAAAGATGTGGTTTTGCTCAGGAGGCACTCCTAAACTGATTTATTTTCCCTAAAATTTGTGGTTCATCATGGCTTATGTCATTGGACTGTATCTTAATAAGATAGAACTGCTGAATGCCCACAAATTCCACTTATTTAGGAGTAACAAAAATCAGTGAATGAACTCAACACAGAGAAATGCATTGGGTTGGACCTTGTGGGCAGAGTCTACACACCTAAATTCCTGGAGCTCTGTTAATTGGATCTTTGGCTTCAGGAGGAAGCCAGCAGAAGTCAATACCCTCTATGCTGATCTTTTATTCTCTTAGAGAGAATCAATGATTTTAGGGTTAGTCCAGAAATCCCCAGTTTGCAAATCTTTGCTGTCACCCCTTGCAGTCCACAGAGGGAGCCGGGGGGACACTGCTCTCTGTCTGCCACAACCCCAGATGCTCAGAGCCACTCTCCAGGGATGTGAGACCGTGGGGAACAGCTCTGTGCCCTGAGCAGCCTGTCTTTAACCCCCTTCTTGCCTTATTCTTTCACGGTGGTCGCGTTTATATATAAAAAATTGCTATCTTTTTACTTTCACACCATGTGGAGACCCTGGAAGGTTGTGTCCTCTACCTGCCTGCTGCTCGGCAACACTTTTCCCTAAGGCCTTCTCCCATTTTTGCAGTGCCACCAAGTGGCTGCTCTCTTTCACGCGCGTTTTTGCATTTTTAACGTTCACAAACGGCAACTTTTAACACAGGCGGAACAAACACAACCCCCTCCAGCAAACCGCGGGGGCTGTACCCTGCGGAAACAAGAAGGAATCAAGGAGCAGCAAACCTTAAAGGCCCTTTAAAGCCTGCGCCAACCCGGCCAAGGCTCCTCGGGAGGAGGCAGAGGGAGGACACTGAGGTACGGGACACACGCCCGCCGGGATGCCGGGAGGACAGCGCGAAGCCCGCGGGCCTCTCACCCAACCCCCGAGGCCCTGTGGGGCCTGAGGGGGCAACCCCGGGGCCTGGAAAGCCCCCCCCGGGCCTAGCACCCCCTCCGCCATCTTAGAGGCGACGCTGAGGTAACGCCTCACCCTCTCCTGTCCAGCAGGCCACGCCCCGCCTTCCAACCAATGAATGGCAAGAGCTGGGGGGAGGGAGGGAAAAGCTCATCCAATGAAAATCAAGCGTTGTCTCAGGCTCGCCCAATAAACAGCCCGCTCCGCCATTTCAGCTCTGCCCATCAACGGTCGGCAAGGAGCGGGCCAATGAGAGCCCGCGGGCCCGGCGGGGCTGACCAATCAGCGTTGGCGGGTGAGATTTGAAAGTGAGGCGAGGCGGGCGGCGCCGCTCCCCTCAGCCCCGCAGCGCAGCGCCGGGGATCGGCACAGGTACGGCGGGGCCGGGGGCAAGGGGGGACCCGGGGCTTGGGGGCTGGAAACACGGCGGGACTGAGGGGAGAGCCTGAGGGGACCCCTCAGAGCAGCCGTGGGAAGCAGGGGGCTGGGAGGGGGAGTTCAGCTTATCGGGACCCCCGGCTCGAAACCGCCGAGCCCCGACCTCCTTCAGTCGCTAAACTTGTCGGGTTCTTGCTGGAAAAATGTTTGGTTTTCCTGCGGTGGTTTGTCACTGTCCGGGCTAAAAATGTGAACTGTGCAGAGAAATGTTTTTCATATCCCTGTTGCTCCTTTGGTTTTTGAGACGTTGTGGGTCAAAAGTTGTTCTTTTCCCTCACTGTTTTTTTTATAAAAATCAATCCTGTAAGTTTGCAGCATTAATTTGGGTGACCTACACTAGCCAGTCACTAATATTTTCTTTTCTGTAAGCTCTTTGCCCTGTTCCTGCCATTAGTCTTTGATTTATGCTCATTTTAATTCCAGTTAATCTCCTAGACTCCTGTTTGGGTAAGGCAGTCGGAAACCATAACCTGGAACCAAAAAGGAGACAGGTATTTTTGTCCTAAAGAGATGTTGAGGACATTTTTAATGAGCCCAGAGAGATCAGGGATAATCTCTCTTAATTACTTTTGCTGACCTGGGGTGTGAGTTGGCAACACCTTTGTGAGAAGCTCTGCTTGTATTATATTTTCCTGTTTTAAGTTTCAGATGGATTCTTCTGCAGGATGACTTGTTGAAAGGTAGATCACTTGCTCCCTGAGGCTTATTCAGGGCAGAGAGCCTGAAGTGGACTTGCACTATAGCTGGGAAAATGCTGTTCCAAGTTAAAGGCTGAGCATGGCATTTAAATGTGTTAAATATTTATCAGTGTTTAAGGCAAGTGCACAGCTTTCTGTAAGCTTGCCTGATAAGTAGCAAGGTATAATCTGTGGACAAGGGGATATGTTACTTTCCATCAAAGCACTGAATTAAAAATCATGCATGCCCTGGGAAAGGCCTGCAGCTGCACTTACAGAGCATGTTTAAGGATTCCCAGACACAAGGAATTTCTCCTGCAAGTTCAGAGCTTGGGTGCTAGCTGCTGCTTTTAGGAATTACTTTTATCCACTGGGCTTAAAAAGCTTGCAGTTTCTAGAAGGTAGATAGCTGAGATACATTGTCACCAAATGTTTTCTTCTTTTTTTTTTTTATTGCATTGTGGGAATTATAAGCAAGGTAAAGTCAAAAATGATTATTGGAGATGCTAATGAATTAACCTTCCTTAATTATATGTATGTTGCATTACAGTTGCATGTAAAGCAAGGCAAATATGACCTATGAACTACACGTGGGTTAGTGTGATTGTTTGCAGTCATTATTAACTGGCATCTTTAATCAATTTCTGAAAGTTGGAATACAAGATGCAGGATGAAATGTGAGATATTCACAAACCAGATGGCACTGACATGGATGAGCTCCTCCAGGATTATGTGAAAGCCTGATTTGCCTGCTTTAAACTGAGTTGAGCTTTTTTTATTCCCATTTACTCATTAAGACTTCCATTGACCATTTTGCTCTCCTGCTGCACTGAAGGTGTTGGCAAAGAAGAAGTGAAATGTACCCATTTAAGATATCTGACTCACACTTGATTTCCAGTATCTATTCCAAGCACTTCCAGATGCTTGTGCAGGTACTTTTGGTGCTGTGCAAGTCACTCACTACATGAATACTTCCCTGCAGTGGGGCAAAAGGAGCTGCCACTGCTGGTAGGATCTGAACAGACTTTGTATTCCTTCATAAGGTAGCTTAGAGTTTCTCCTTGTTCTTTTCCCAGGAGTATACACAGGTTAAGAGTACATTGTTATTGATTTATTTCTGCTAGTTATTTATTTCTGTGTTTTTTCTGTTTGTTTGTTCTCCTGACATTTGGATTTTTCAGTGAGGCTGCTGGTGTTGGTTTTGGTTTGAGTTACCTGTACATCCATAGTTGACCCTGATCTTTTCAGTCTGGTTCACTGATGATTCCTTTCCCTTGACCAAAACTTGCTGTTTTGAAAAGAAACCTCAGTAAATGACCACTTTACTGATCAATGAGAAACAGAGAACACCTGCCTTAGGAAGAAAGGCTGAGAGACCTGGGGGCTTTTAGTCTGGAGAGAAGACTGAGATTATATAATTAATGAGTATAAATATATGAGGTCTGAGCATCAAGAAGGAAGGGACAACCTCTTCTCACTTGTGCCCTGTGATAGGATGAAGGGTAATGGATTCAAAATACAGCACAAGAAATTCCACCTCAACATAAGGAAGAATTTATTTACTGTAAGGGTTACAGAGCCCTGGCACAGGCTCCCCAGAGAGGTTGTGGAGTCTCCTCTGGAGACTTTCAAGACCCATCTGGATGCATTTCTGTGTGACCTGCCCTTGTTTTGGTCCTGTTCTGGCAGGGGGTTGGACTCAGTGATCTTCAGAGGTCCCTTCCAAGCCCTGACATTCTGATTCTCTGATTTAGGTTAGCTCTATCACCCTCCTTGCTCTGAAGTTGCTTTCTGTAACTAATGGAAAGGGAGATTTCTAAGACACTGGTTGGGTTGCAGTAAGACCAATTGCAAGAACAGGTCCATGCATGAAAACCCTGAGTAAGACAGGCTTCAGCCTTTTCAGCTGATGTTTCCATCAAGTCTTCCTCAAGTTAAAAAAAGTAGGGAGAAATCCTGCTTGAAATAAATGCTATTGTATTGCAGTTGCATCCTGGAAACTCTGTTGGGAAATGGTGCCAAGTATTCTGATGCACAACAGAAATGGGTTGCCATCAGATAGGGTGTAATCTAAATGCTCAGTGGCAATGTTGCTTCCAAGTATTGTCCCACACCCTTGTCATTTACTTGTGTGTCTCCTTAATGTGACAAACAGCTGTGGTGGAAAGAGACCAGCAGGACAATCCCTGGCAGTGACACAGTGTCTCCTACTACCTCTGTGGCTGGCTTCTTGACCACTTCACAAAAAACTTACTGCATAAAATAAAGAGAAATAATGAATTTTCATTACTGAAATTGTCATTTGTGTTTTCCCTGCTGTGCACACAAAAACAAAGAACCTAGGGGCTTTGTTTTTAAAATACAAACTTTAAGTTTTTCCCTAATCATTATGATTTTTGTCTAGGGTCATCAGGATGGCTGCTACCTCCCAGTTTGCCAGTCGGTACAAAAAGGATTTGAGTACAGAAGCCCTCAGAACAAAAGTTGCACGTAGGAAATCTGTGCTTCAAAAGGAGAACAGGCACAAGCTGTTTGAGAAGGGCAGACAGTTTGGATTGGCAGATGTCAATGTTCAGCTCCCAAAAGAGAGGGGAATTTCTCGACTGAATGAAAAAAGTGAAATATCTTCTCAAGAGAACAGCAGTGTAAAACAGAGTGAGTAAAAATGGGTATAAAGCCTTTTTTAAAATTAGTTTAAAATGTCTTTAAGTAGATCTAGTAACATCATAGGACCCTAGCTAGGTTAAACATCTTCATTTGAATAAAAGGTTTAAGATTTAAAAACTCATGACTAGCAGTCCTAACAGTTAAGAAAATCAAGAAGATTTTCTTGACTTTTTCTGGTGGTGTGAATAAGGCTTTTCTCTGATTTCTCTGCAGCAGCTAAAGGAAGAATACATTTTGCTATTAATATGCAATGGGAAGTCTCTTAATGATTGCTTTATTGTTCAGCAAGTGAAAAACCCTGTTCTAAAATCTCATCTAACATGTAACTGGTGTCTGTCACGTGGTTAAAGAAGCTTAGAAATGGGAAATTGTATATTATAATCATATGTATATAATAATTGGGTGAATGCATGGCATAATTGTATTTTTTAAATTGCTAGTTTTTGATGACTTAGCTTTCCTGGCTCTTCTGCACTTCTATGGCCTAGGGAATTAAGTTAATCTTTAAAATGTTAACAGATTTCTCCAGAAATATTTTCACCTTCAGTTTTTTGGTAGCAGAGGATTACTGGAGGAAGGACTACAATCCCTATGCACTCCTTCCAAATATGAAATGTAACAAATTTATATCTTTTATCAGTTTCAATAAATTTTAAGTAGCTATCCATTCCTCAGATAGACATGTAATTAAAATATAGTATTATCTTTTTTTCCCCTTATAACTTCTGCTTGATTTATTCTCAGCTTGAGGCAGACTTTGGCATCTAAATATGACAAACTCCATTTTTCAATGACATTACAAATGTTTCAATGGAGAAACAGCTACAAATAAACTAAATAAGTTGTTAAAGGGTTAACTTCATTATTTGTGACCTTGCAGGAAGAAATGGAGATGAATTTACAGTATCCCTCAGGTCCAGTTGTGAGGAGTTTACCATTAAATACTCCTCTAGTAAAAGAAATTAAGGTTTTAGCAAACTAATAGATTCCATGTATTTGGATTGTAAGACTTCAACTGAAACTTGCCTACACAGATCCAGACAGTTTTCTGCACTTCAGCACTTTTTTGAAATTTTCTGGCTTGCTTAGCATTGGTTGAAAAATGTCTTCAGGATTTTATAAGCTGTCTGTCTTCCCTCTTGGCTTTAGAACAACCTACAAATGCAGCCACCAAGAGGATCAATGAACGCAAGGAAATGCTCCAGCGTTATAAAGAAGAAAAGGAACTTAGAAAACTGAAGGAGCAGAGAGAGAAAGCAAAAAAGGGTGTGTTTAAAGTTGGGTTATATAAACCAACTGTGCCTGGATTTCTTTCTCTTGTACCTGAAGATCCAGTGATAGTGAAGCCAAGAGAGAAGGTAATAAGAGCAAGATTAAGTATCTAAAGGAACTATATTAAAATTTCTGTTCTGTAGAATCATGTAATATCTATTTCATAGTCATCACAGATAATTCTGTAGATAAATATATATATTTATGTTATGTCTATCAGTTTATTTTGTAAACACTTTATATAGATTTGCTTTTTAATAAGGAACAATAAGGTCATATAGCTCAAGTTTTTAATATCAAAGCTGCAAACAGTACTAGTGTTATGTCAGTATTTGTGTTCATGACCATGCTCTCAGTTCAAAAACTGGAATGATTTCCCCACAGATGAAACAGCTAATTTGGTAGTAATCTGCTAACTTGTTCCTATTCAGTCCACTTGACTTCAAAAGCTTTTTGAATTACAGACTTGACCCATTTTGCACAGGTGTGTTGCTTTTCACACGTGGGCTTCTTGCCCACTCATGTTAACTCTCATTTCTTTGGGGTTATTCCCAGGCAGCTCCTGCTTTCTCTGGGAGGATCACTCGATCAAAGGCCAGGAGCCAAGAGGAAAAAAATGTGATGCCAACTACATCTAAGCACTCTATGGTTTGTTTTTTTATATCAATTTCAGTGAATAACATTAGAGGAAAGGGTATAATTATCCTCTGGAGCATAACTCAGGGTTCTGCACTTCTAAGTTGAGTACTTCCTCCATGGAGGTTTTCTTGGTGAGAAAGCCAAATTAGATCAGAAAAGCTTTTAGTAAGCTGACAGACCTTACCTTGCTGGTGTGAGTAATTTGAGCCTCTGAGGTACAGAGGCTTTGATTAGGTCAGTACAGAGAGATCTTGCATGTATTTCCAATACAGTCTGTTGTAGTCAGCAAGCACTGCAAGGATGTGTAAAGGTAGTGGTAGTAAGACTGAAGTGTACATAGTTTGTAACTCCAGAACCAGCCCTTGAATGCAGAAACTCATGAATGCAGGTTATAGAGTCAGATTATTCTTCACTCAAAAATTACTTCAACTTGGGCATAGTTTTACTGAGAATCTGGGCAGCCCCCCCTGCTATTACTGTATGAAAAAGTAGGGGTTTTTTATGAGGACTTTCACCAGCAATAATCTCTAAAAGAAGTTATATTTTGAATCTAGCAATCTTGCTTTACAAAACTCAAATGCCTTTGAAGGATTTCCAGTCATAACTTTACAAACTTTACAACTGAGTTACTGATTTTTTTTTTCCTGAAAATTGTTTTTTTAGAATGTGTAATGTGTACATAAAGATGCAGCTGTAAGTAACACATTGTTTCATAGTAAAAAAACCCTGTTTCTTAAATGTCATCATTCTTTTTCTGACAAATTCCTTATTGGTTGGATAATGCATGTTAACACATCTCAAATGAGCTATTTCAGTAATCCTTAGTTTCTTTTTACTTCTTAAAGCCCTTGGTGCCAAATTACTTGACCATTTGTCTTACTGGCTCCTAGGATAGATGAAGGAAATTTGGCAACTTCATTTCTGAGAATCTGATGCTTCACTAAAAGCAAACTCTTCTCTTGTAGGTCTCAGCCAAGGGGCAAAATGGGCGCCCTACACAAGCAGGGAGTAAACAGCCCAGCACAGACAAAGTGGCTGAAAAAGAGAAAGGTATGAAAGTAGAGTGATCCCTACAGCTGAATCTGAAAGGACATTGCTCTTTTATTTTTCTGGCTCAGTAATTGTGACATTATGGGAGGGAGGACAAGGAGAGATCCTCAGGAGAGGTTTTTGGGTGGAGGAACTGAGTTTTTCTGACAGGCATTCCTACCAACTGTGACAAAGGGCAGCAGCTGGCATTTAGCCATATGTTGCCTCTTGTTGCCTCTTTAGGCTGGGGGAAATGGAATGCAGGACACTCAATGCAGCTCTGGTTACTGATTATTCACCTTAGGAGAGGGAAGGGAAGAAGGTCAGCAGGCAGACTTGCGTGACTGCTGGCTGCCTTAGCATCTGCAACTCTGCAGAGCTCCAGATTTTAGTTTGTCTCCAGGGACAATATCACATCTAGTAGCTGCTGCTACTACAGAAGAGCAAGTGACTTCACCTGGAAAGATAAAGAAGAGCTGACAAGTAAAAAATGAATTTTTCATAGTGTTGTGGTTAGCCTGAAAAATAGCTGCTTGTATGAGCTGGGAATATTTTCAGTGAAGTCTTTCTTTCACCTGTGCAGCAGAGACTCTGGTCTGTGGTCTCTAAATGAAACTGCTCGTGTAACTGAGCATTAAGAAAGGCTGGGAAAAGGATTGCCTGCAGTGAAGCACATCAGCACTTGAATGTTGGGAGACAGGAGCCCAAACTTCTGCTGCACAATAGGTGTGTGATTGTCTGCTGCAGTAAATGACAAGTCCAGTCCTACATTTCCCTGTCTTACAGCAGCCCCTTCTGCATCTGTCCCTTTCCATGTGACAATTACATGACATTTCTTAATGTTGCTTTCTTAAGAAAACAAACAAGAAAAATAGAACAAACAACCCATGCCACCTTTAAGGAACTAAAATATTTTTATTAGAAATTGTTCCTAGCAGCCCAGTGATGTCCATGCCTTAGTTGATAACATGGAATACTGATATTAATACAAGATATTCAGTAATTCAGGGTGAGTAACTCTCACATCACTAAGTTCATTAAATCAGAAAGCAGCAGACCTTTATTTAAATAGATTTCAGAAATCTCTTCAGTTAATACTCAAAAGATCTTCTAGGTATGATATAACAAATAAAACCTCTTTTTTAAAATTATCTACTAGACTTGATGCTTTTTGCTGAATCAAGTCTGTATTTAAACATTAGTATAATAATGTTAGGGAAGGGAATGTTTGGATAAAATGTTACTTATCTAGGATTTTTTTTCCCAACTTGTCAGCTCACAATTCTATGGAAGCCAGAATGACATTAAAACCAGAAATGACATTAGGAGTAACTTAGTGGGGGGACTAGAGTTCAGGTAGACCTATAAAGGGATGGTATGAATTAAAGAGCTTCTGTTAAAATGTTGTGTGCAGGAGGATGCTTTTCTTTTTTAAGGAAATTAAAATCAGTCATAAAATACAAAGATAAAAATTGCTAAGATGGGTAATAAAATGCATGGACTTGAGTAATGTTTTAGAAAATAAGTCAGGTGGGATTCATTTTAAGGAATACTCATTAAATTCTTACATAGAATACTTACATATAATGACAAAATCTTGTTACACAGATGGTTTGTTTAGACTTAGAGCTGAGCAAATAACCATGGCAAGCTGTTAGCCCAGAAAGCTCCATCTATAAAATGTTGATTCCAGCTGTAAGGAACATCAAAGAGGGCTCCTCAAGCTTTGTACATCTGGCACACTGGTACCTTGTTGTTGTTAGCTCCTGGAGATACTCTGCAGCAAAACCATCTCCAGCCAAAGTCCTTCAGGGTGCTGCCTTGATTCCAAGGCTGAGCTGTGCTGTCCATGTTTAGCACTGTTTGCAGTGAACTGATTGTTGATTCCAATAAATTAATGCAATTAATAATTGTGCACTGTCCTGTTTTCTACAAAATGTGGACTTCCAATTACATTACTAGAATGCAGCTCCTTATTAAACTTTGAAATCTCTGGAATAAACATGTCCTACAGTGTTGCAGGCTGCAGTCCAGACAACCTCAAATGTCAGAATCACCAGAGCAGCCTCCTCTGCAGCTAGGCAGATGCTGAAAACAACAACTGCTGCTGCAACTGCTGGTAAGTGAGACAGGGAGTGTGGTCCTCCTTGTGTAGCTTGAGACTGGTATGTAAGCAGAGGAATAATGTGATGTAGAGAGATACCATCTTGCACTGGAAACAACATACATACATTTATATGCTGCTGTTAGACTCATTTTCAAATTATATACTAAGACAACTCTATCTTTAGCCTCTTGCTCATATCTCAGGCACTGGTTTGTGCTGCAGATACAGATCAGCTTGTTCTCAACTCTCTTAGCAGAATGCTTTCTGCTGTGTAACTCTTTTTAAACAGACAGGCTGTATGTAAATCACACTGACTTGTCATGTAAGAAAAGGACTAAATATCACTGAGACTCTCATCTGGAACTCTTGGGCAATATTTAAATCAAGATGTTGAAACCAACATTGGACAATTGCCCATAAAATCCACTGGTGTGGAGCATCAGTACCCATATGGTAATTTTAAACTGAAAGAAGAAATACAGAACTAGTAAAGATTTGCTGGCTGGGTCTATCAGTGTTTAAGGACCTGTGATTATTATGTCTGTGCTCAGAAACAGATACTTCTGGAAGAGATGAGAGCCTGTGTTCTTCAGGTCAGGAATTTTATTGCCCATGTTTGCCTGTTTACTAAAATAGGGGAACATGATGGTTACTGAAGGGGAAATGATTAATACATAGCCATGTTCTCAGGATATTCTTAAGAATGTTTTCATTGTCCTGTGTATTATATGTGTCAGGAGTAAACCCCAAGGCTTGGAGTAAACCCTAAAACTATCACAGCTGTGATAGTTTTAAATCCCCAACAGAAATCCTGTGCCATGTAGAAATTAAAACTCTAAACTCAACCTGACTTAACACTCTCTATTTAGCCTTTAAAGAAATTAAGTGACATATTTGTAGAATATGACAACACCTAAAGACTAATGACTTAATTTATTTTCCTTTATTGGAGATACATCTAGTAGGCTGTTAAATCCTAGGCCAGGTTTTCTTTTGAATGAACTTTTGCAATTAAGTGCCTGCCCTGTCTTGTTCCAGTCAAGAAACAAAACAGTCTCTCCCTGTCTCTAACCATTGAACTTTCATGGCAGTCTTTTGGTGAAAGATTGTCTTAATCAGATGCCTTTTTGACTTTTGGGAGCTTTTCTTATTGTAGGTAACCAGCCACAGAGAAAGAATGTAGGAAAGCAGAAGAAAGCAGTCAAACCTGACATCACAGAGGTAGGTCTTTGATTGTTTGAAATGGGAAAGAAGTAAAAGTGATTTAAGAGCCAAAACCAGTGTAAATGTAGTTGTGTTCAAGTAGAGAAGTAATAGATTCACTATTAGGCTAGGTTTTGAGAAGATTTTTTTTTATATATATATATTTATATATTGGGAAGTATTTATACTGCCACATTTTAAAAATTAAGGTCAAATGTAGTTTGCTTATGGATGACTTGATTACTGGTCAAGGTTTGGACAATGATTTAAATTGGGCAAGAAGTTCTTCCATGACATATGTCTGATGTTTAACCTAGTCAAAAAGAAATCCCTGCTTTGCTGGTTTTATCCAGCATTTGTAGATTTTGTGCAGTTCATTCCTTTCTGAAATATACTCTGAATCTCTCCTTTTATGCTGAGGTAACGAATGACATTGAGACTTTAAGAAATGGAACCATGAAAAAATAAAGCTGGTAATCTCATTCCCTGCAAGGCAGACATAATTAAAGGCAGTCATTGTAGTTCTCCATGCTACTGCTATAAAATTTTTCTGTCTCTACAGCAGCACTTGGATTCACTGTAGCCCTCCAACCCAGGTTCCCAGAGAATTTTGTGTGTGTGCTCATGCACTGACAGTCCTGTGCCAGATCAGTGCTTTTTCTCCTTTGCCATTCCCTCGTGCCCTGTGTCTCCCTCACACCTCCCACCTTCACTCCTGCTTCTCTAACTGCAGCTGTGTTCCAGTGTTGTCTTGAAACTGGTGCTACCACAGACAAACAGTGACACAGAGATGAGGCACTTCCATCTTTGCCTGGTTAAATGCCTCCTCACAGACAGGAGCTGCTCTGTGCTGCCAGCTGGGAAGCTGTAACCCCAGTCACCTCTTTACAGGAGGTGTTGTTAACAGTTGAATTCAAAGCTTACATTCCAAGCAGTATAAACACCACTTGCAGTGGTTTGAAGATGCATATTTTCTAGAAAAAAACAATCCAAGCTCTCTTGGCTGGTTTGAGCTAACAATATCTGAATATAAGGACCTCACAAATGAGTTCTGTATGATGTCATTCATCTCATAGGAATGTGTTTTCAACTAACTTTCTCCTCCTTTAATGACCCCCCTGCTTCAGTGGTCCTAACTGTACTTGTCTGGGGCTGCATTCCTCAGCTATCAGCTTATTTGAGCTTGTTCTTTCACCTTTGCTTTAGAGTATGAGTATAAATTGTGATTATTCAACAGGCCTAGTTGGATTTGGAGCCAGGAATTCTGCTCTTGAGGAGCACCTCAAAGCTTTTGTTTCTTGCAGTGGAAGGCAAGCATTTGCTAACTTTAATTACAGGCTGGTTTGGTGAGGTGTTCTGCTACCTTAGCCCCTTCAGTGGATTGCTTCATTCCTGGTGGTGTTCTGCCTGTTTCCAAAATGATACCCAGGTGGCAGAACCAGTTGGGCTTAATGGTAAATCATGATTTCTGAATTCATGGCTTCTGCAGGTGGATGCTGGTGTAGAAAGTGACTTTCCTGCAATAGTTCCCTTCCTGATGGCTTTCAGTCATGTTGTAATTCAACCCATGCCTCTAGCAAACACTTTATTGCTTTAATGATGTAGTGTTCTCTTTGTTTGTACTGTTATAGGTCATTCCTTCTAAACATGAAGTGGATAAAAACACCCAACTCAGTTCAGCCATGAAAGGGTCTGCAGCTGATTCTAAAGGTTCAGCATCAGTAGAACTTCAACGGGAGCAAAGCTCACCAGAAAACAAAACCAATTCAGCACCAGGGAGATCCAGGACACTTTCTTTTGCACCTCAAAACTTTGTGTTTCAGCCATTGAGTGGATTAGCAACCTACAAAGTTACACCCATGACTCCTTCTAGGGCAAATGCATTTTTGACACCTGGTGCCTTCTGGGATTTTTCACATTCTCCAGTGTAAGATTCTTATCTTTAATGACTTAAAATGCAAGTGAAACTCTGTGCTGCTACAGAATACATCATCTTTCTAGAGAGATTCTCTGTGTAACCACCTGTTGTTTTGTGAAACACCTGGTCACTGTGCTTGCTATCATTGTTTAAATATGAGCTTAATACAACAGCAAAGAAAGAACAAAATCCCTAATTCTTTCTGTGCTTTAGAAGCAGAGCAGCTCCATATATTAGGGACTATGTCATGTCTCTCTCTGCACAGATTTATTCAATTGAATAGGATTTGCTTGGGGTCTCTAGCACTGTGTGTGGGATTGCCTTCTAAATTGTGCTTTTCTGTGTATTTGGCCATATTTGATGGCAGTGTCTCAAGGTATCTTATCTTTGTTTCCAGTAATATAACTGAAAAATCCAGTGAGACTAAGGCACAAGAGCCTGATTTAAAAAGTCCAGTTTCACCTGCTGGTAAAGACAGTCAAGAACAGCAAACCCCTACAGACTGGAAAGGAGAAGAAGGTAGGAAGTTCACAATTAGTTCATTGTCTTAATGATTTTAGTTTTTACCAGATATGGAGCAAATGCCTTTTGTGTTTTTCAGCAACTGAATCAGATGAAAAAGCTTCAGTTCAGAAACCAAATGAAACAACTCCTGTCTCTAGAGATATAACAGTGTTTGATATGAAGTCAGATGATGTGGGAGAGCAGGAGCATGACGTGGCCTATTTCAGGTTTGTGTTCATTTGTTTAATTTCCCTGTTGTCTGTTTGGAGGTCCTTAACATGAGTAACAAGACATCTTGTAAAGATCTCCTTGTGGATGTTGGTGTCTCTTGGCACTGCCCTGAGCAGGCACACAGTCCTGTTTTCCCTTTTTTCTTGTGAGTGCAAGTAAAGAATAAAACATTCTGGAGACTGACACCTTGTCCTAAGGATGACAAGGTTGAAAGCAGGAGCTAAGAAATTGCACCTCAGCCAGTCAGCAAACCAAAACAATCCAATGGCTCCCAAGGCAGTTCAGCTTCTCTGAAAGTAAAAGGATACTGAGCATTAACAGTCATCAGTAGTGACAGGAGTTAGAAAAGTCTCCCAAACCTCATTTTTTCCCTTTCCCTTTATTTTTAGAAACGTTCTTCAGTCTGAGACAGACAGGCTGATGTCTCAGTGCCTCCAGTGGGATGGGAAGTTTGAACTGGACATTCCAGAGGATGGTAAGACTAAAGTGTAACAGGCACTAGAAGGGGTGTTATGGTAACTGAAGGGGACAGAGGGAAATGTGTGTGCCTGAATAGATGTCTGAATATATTTGCCCTGTCTACAGCACTTGGTAAAAGCTGTATTAGATAAGGTTTAAGGTTGTGTCTGCCTCAAGACAAAAAAGGCTGCTTTATCTCCCAGTACTGAAATTACTGTGTAGTACTTGGTGTCCTAGTGGTTGACACTACAGTGAGCCAAGTTCCTATCAATACAGTTTTCTGTTGTCAGTTTTAAGTGTAGGTAAATGTATGAACTTTAAGCTGATTTTTTTTTTTAAATAAAGTTAGATTTAAACTTAGAATTAAGTGTCCTTATCTGGGAAAATGAAGAAAACTCAAAAATGCTTATCTGAAAGACTCACAAAGATAATATTTTTTTTTTAAATAAGTAAGTTTAGAGCAGTTCAATGGAGTGATGTGCTCCATCCAAGTTGTATTGCAGAATAGATCAATGTAGTTCAAACAATAAACTGATTTAAATCACTTGTGAAATGATGGATTGTTCCAAGAGGTATTTTCTTTGTTGTTTTCTTGCTGCTCTCAGCTAAGGATCTCATTCGCACCACAATTGGTCAGACAAGGCTGCTCATAGCAGAGAGGTTCAAACAGTTTGAAGGTTTGGTGGATAACTGTGAATTCCAGAGAGGTGAAAAACAAACAACATGTACAGACTTAGATGGATTTTGGGATATGGTTAATTTTCAGGTATGTACTTTCATGTTAAGCCATCAGAATAAATTCAATGGGGTTATTTACAAGAGATGGATTGAAACTATTTTTTGTTTGCTTGAGTAAAGTCAGATTCTGACTTTTTTGTACATAAAAAATGCAAGCCCTTGTTCACACTTCCTGGTGGTGAAACACTTTCTGATCTGTACCAGCTGGTAGAGATAAACTGGTAATTCATGGACCAGTTCACCTGCAGTGTCTTCTTGTGGCCCCTGTGTCTTTTTCTCTGGGATGAAGGTGTGTAGCCAAGTCTTAGGCTGGTTTGGAGTGAGGATGCAGTCATGATGTCCCCCTGGACCAAAAGCTTTTGGAAAATTCTTGGAGCTCACCTAGCAAATAGGGATTCCATGCTTCAGTATGAAAATAATGCAAAAGCTACATTAACCTTAGTTAGGAGTGATTTAGATGGTAGAAAACCTTCATCTCCCTTTCCTGCTGATTCTTCCATTGATTCTGGAATAATATCTAATTTCTAAATTATCAAGATGTCTCACAACAGTATTTGTAAATCAGCATTCATCAGAGGAACTCATAACTAGTTAAATCAAAAGGATTTATTGTTAAGGTCCTAGTCCTGGGTCTTTATTTCCCTCCAGGAGACCTAAGGGCTTGATTTGCTTATGCAGCAGAGATACTTGAAGGGAACTTTGCTGGAACCAGAACTTGAAATCAGGGTTGACCTGTGCTCACTGTTTCCCTGGGAGCAGCTCAAGTTTCTCCTGAGCATTCCCTTAGGTACACTTGGATTAACAGAATTTCTAACTCTGTCCCTTTTTACCTTACTTTTGTGTGTGTGTGTGTCCTGTGAGTTTCAGGGAGGATTTATAGGACTTGTCACTTCAGTGACTGGCCTGCTGTACACAAACCAACCTTCTGTGGCCATTAGCAAAGGGGGGAAGTGTCTCCATTCCAAAGCAAAGGAGAACAAGGGTGTTGAATGGAGTATCAGTCAGGGAGGAGGTCATGCTGCAGAGCTAGTTTGACATGAACAAGCACAGGCTGCATCCTGAAGCTGTTCAGCAGTTTAAAAGAGCAAACAAGCTTGCATGGTGTGTTTCCTACATAATGGGGATCTCGTGCTTGTTTGGATAAAGATTATTATGAAATGTGTTCTTTTGCATTCCTTACATGCAACCATTGTCAGAGTTGCTTAAGTCAGTACTAGAACAGGTTGTAAACCAGCTCCTTCATTTTCAGTGTTAGATCTTCCTGAATTATTCTATACTTCCCCTCCTAACCTTTAAACTGTAGAAAAGATACCAGTCCTGCCATCTAACCTGAAGCTTATGTATGTTGACATAACCTTCATGTCAGCTGGATGAGCATCTTTAATACTTCACATCAGCTGAAGTGTCCCCAGTGCATGACTGTGCTTGCATTTGTCACCTGGTTTTATGGAACACTGTTCCAGTGGGAATCTGAGAAGTCTTGCAAATGAAACCTGTAATTTTCTGGGATTTCCAATAGATAGAAGATGTCAATAAAAAGTTTGATAATCTCAAGAAGCTTCAAGACAATGACTGGCAGCCACTTGATGTCCCAAGCAAAGCAATTGTCAAGGTATGAATAGCCTGTAAAATGTGTCTCCTAAGGCATCAAGAGATGTTATAGTAGTGCATATATCTAAAATAACAAATAATAAACTAATAAAATAACTAATAAATAAATCTCAAATAACTAATAAGCTGCTATTGCAGTGACAAAACCCCTGCTTAAATGGAAGGTCCTTCTAAAGCCCTGCTCCTCTGGTTTCTTTACATGGCAGTGTTTAAAAACTCAGTGAAATCCCTCTCAGGTTGTGCCCTTCTCCCTTGCATCTCCCACCTGAGCTTGTTGGTGTTAGGAATGTTAGCTGCCCCTTCTGCCTGGGAAGACTAGAACTAAAAATCAACAGTGACTTTTTTGGAGTCATAGGACTCTTTGCTAGTAAGATGGATCTATTAAATTTAGAGTTTAGAGAATTTAGAAATTTACCCTTTGGTTGAAGAACATTTTATCCAGGCCACTGCCTGTGGCACTGATGTCACTGAAGAGGAAACCACACAGGAATTTGGCAGTGGCTGCCAGTGCTGAGCAGTGAGTGCACAATTATAGTCCCATGAAGACAGCACCCTGGGTAGTATTAAACTGGTAATTCTCTAATTCTCAAATGGATCTGACACTATCCAGAAGAAGTAATTGCAAAATAAGTTTTAATGTTGGCTATTTGTTCTTTGGTTTGGAATACATAATTGCTACTAATGACTGAACATTAAGTCATATTCACGTGTCCTAAGCTCCATCCAGCTCCTTGAGACTGCTCAACTCATCATAAAAATGATAGGAAGGTTGGTGAGAAACTTCAGGCACAGAAAACTGGAGAGGAGTGAGCTGCCTGTAAATACCAGAATCCTACAGATGGTCCAAGACACAAAAATTCTTTAAAATATTGACTACCAGGAGACATTTCCTTGGCCTACTGGTATTTGTCCTGTGGTTACTTTATTCCCCTGCCACTAGGAGTCCCTGTATCCCCCTGTTTCCAAAAATGTTAACTGGATTTGTTAGAAAAACGTTTTGCTGAGTATTTCTAAACAGCAGACTCAATATGAAAATGAAATCATTTTTCATATTGTCATCTCAAACTGACCTGAACAGCTGAATGGCAGCCCAAGAGATTCCAGAGGTGACCAGAGACCTTGTTCCCAGCATCTCTTGCCTGTTGCTCTCTCTCTGTGTGACCAGCAGCTGCATAGATGTTATGTACAATTGCTTCTCTCTGAAGCTTCCAGGTGTGATGAAGACTTTTTTACCATTTCAGAAGAAGACTCTTCCACATGGAGTGTCTAAACCAAAGCTGGGAGGTGCTGGGAGAGCTGCGGCCCGAAACAGACTTGCTGCTATAAAAGCAGCCATGAGGGACAAACTGAAGCATGGTGAAGGTGCTGATGGGACACATCAGGAGAAACCACCAGAAGTAGAAAAAGTGGTTTTTGAAGCAGGATTTTTCAGAATTGAAAGTCCTGTGAAAAACTTTCCAGGTGGGTGAAGCTTAACCATGATTTCTGTGACCTGAAAGTACTGACAGGACTTTAAGCAGTCTCCCAGGGGAGAGGAATTAGGTTGTTTATACTGGATACAGCTCCAGCACTGGACACAATTAATAGTTCAACTAGTGATTAATTTTGTCAGGGATACAAAGTGAAGTGTTGTAGAGGAATGTATTGATCTGAGTGATTGTGGCAGCATGAAATCTCTGCTTAGACAGAGAGGGAAAAGTGTCTGGTTTGTGGTTTTTTCCTGTGTGTTTAACAATGAAGTTTTAATCCAAGTGCTCCCAGCCTTAGCTGGTGAACCCAGTCATCCACCTCAATGTGTTTTAATATCAGACATATCCACTTGTGAGGCAACAACTGGGATTTTTTGAAACTAAATCTCTTGCTGTGCTGTCTTCAAAGCTGCACTCCAAACCCCTAACCTGTATACATGTTCAACAAGTTTGTAACAGTTCCAGCCTGCTATAAAAGCTGTTTCATAGTTGGTTTTGATCAGTTGCTCAAAATAGTCAGTTTTCACTTTCTACCTCATTGCAATCTATGTGAAGTCAGTATTTTGGGTAATCTTTGATTCTTTGGAAGCTGTTCTGCTTCTCTCCCATTTCTAGCTCACCAGTTCACTTTGAATTTCCCAGTTTATTTTTTTATGTAGGTCTCTCTCCTCATCACACCACCAGCAATTTTTTCATCTGCTTATTGTTAGTGGAGGAGACCTTCTGAAAAGCTTAGGGAAGCTCTTGCAGATAATCTGCTGTAAGAATCAATTCTGAATCTGTGTCTTTCTAATTCTATTAAAATGATCTAATGTAAAGGGTGGAAATTAATGACAGCTCCCACCAGATGGACTTAATGAGAACAGCAAATCTCATTATTCTGTGCTTTTTGTGAAGGGATAGTCATTACTAAATTGCTTAGCTCTGGAGTTAAAGTAGTTTTGTAACTTATTGGCCTCCTCCTGTCACCTTTGTTCAACTCCTCCTTGCAATATAGAAAAGATTTCAATGTAATATTTGTATAAAGCAAACCAGGAAGCAGAAAACAATAGTGCTCCTGGGTAGAATCTGAAACAAACAGTCAATTTCATCCTCTGGAAAGTGCTGGAGTAGTGAAATGTTTTTTTGAAACACTTTTCAGGCTTGGTTTCAAAGACACCTGGCAGATCTTCCCAGCAGACTTGTGAAAAACTGGCAACTCCCAGATCATCCAGCAGAGCTTTGCTTCAGAGCATTCCTCCTGTTCTGTGTAACCCTGAGGATACAGCTGCAAAACAAACACCAGTGCTCAAGGGCTTCCACCCAGCACACGATTTGAAAATGTACCTATTTCCCACTGGAGAAACTCCCCCACTGGAAAAACTCCCTGGTGGTTTTCTTGAACACAGGTAGGTGTGTTAAGGCAGCTTTTACTTAACTTCATACCAATAATTTTATAATTTTAAGTGAATTAATCCCCATTAAGTGAATTAAGTGAATTTTAAGTGAATTAATCCCCTTGTTACCTTTTAGTTTGGCAGCTATGAAGGTTTCAAAGTCCTTGTGTCTTTTCCCTCAAGCAAATATTAAGAGCTTTGCCCATATTAAATTTTGCTGCTTGGGTAGAATTTGGGGGGTTTAACCCAGAAAATTTGGTATAGCTGACCAGTGCTAAAGAAGCAAGTCTAAGTGCAGAATAAATTGTAAGATCAGTTGGGTGGGGAAGTCAAAACATGAAGTGATGAAGTTGATCAAGAAGAATGCAACCATTTTTATTTCCTTTTCAGTATTTCTGTCTCTGCAGAAGACTGTCCTGGCACAGCAGAGGGAACCAAGGTAAGTCTTGTGTAGTTCATAGAAAAATTTGGGTTGGAAGGGACTTCTAAAGGTCATCTGGTCCAACCCCCCAGTTCATTGATATGCTTTAAGTATATATATATATTTTTTAATACATATTTTTATTAGCCCCAGACACTTGGACTTCTAGTTATCAAGATATCTTCTGTATTCCTCCAGCTGGTGCTTTCTGCTTCTCAGTGTGGACACAGATAGGGACTGCTGCAGTTTGGGGACCTTCTTTAGCTGTCTGGGGACAACTTTTGGAGCTCCTGTTGGCTGCTCAATGTCAACACTTGTTGCCTGGGCAAGCAATGGGCCTGGAAGTCCACTACCTATTTTCTGGTGTGAATTTTTTTAATGCTTTTGCATTTGAGGACCATAACTAAAGGCAACAGAAGTGTTCAGCCCTCTGGGTCCTTGTGCTGCCACCACAGAGCCCTGGGCTGTGATACTGCTTAAAGGTATAGCAAGAGCAGTGTTATTGATACAAGTACCATAAATCCATGCCCTGAAACATCTGAGGACTTGGTGACATGCCTGTTTGAGTAGCCTTAAGTAAAAAAAACAGGAATGTTGGCTCCATAGTTTAGAGTGCTACTCAGTGAAGGCCAATGCTTTGCACTTCATCAACCTTGAGTATCTTTCACTGGAATTGGTGTATCTTCATTTTATTTTTACTGCTTGGATCTGTGCATGACAGTAGCAGTTGTTGTCCCACCCCAGGACATGCTGGCTTCTCTCAGCTCTTTGTGCTTTCTGCATCACAAGCTGACAAACTTCCTTCTATCTCAGACAAAAACAAAAGTTCCTTGTGTCACAGGGGCTGCCTCATGTCTACCTGATTTTACTGATGCTTTCCTCATGGCTCTCTGAGAAGTAAACACACTTACTCCAGACATCTTAGCCTCTCAGTTAAAAATCCTCTTTTTTTTCAGGTGCTGGAAAATCCTAGCAGTGAATTAAAAGGAAGGGATGGGGGGGAAGAGATGGAACTAACTGCTGCAGAGCAGCAAGGACAAGATGTTGTCATGTTCAGTCCAGAGAAGGAAACCTGCACAGAGACAAACTCTGCTCAGTCTGGAGAGCCAGAAATACACCAAACAGGTTTGTCTTACAGCTGTTTAGTGTGGTTTGTGTATTGTTGGGCCCTTATGTTTATTCTAAATTTAAAAAAAAAAAATTTAAATGCTCTTTTATCACTCTCTGAAACCACTGCCACTGTAGCTTGGTTCATCTGCACACTGTGAGCAAAATTTTCTTTAGCTGGTGTGACTTACACACACACTTTCTCTATGGTTTCAGTGTGGTATGTGAAGGAGAAAGCTAATATCAGAGGCTTGAAGTAAAACTAAATGCAGGCAGCTTAGAGGTTGTTATTGTTTTCCTTCAGTAAATGCAGAAAATAATATTGCTGTTTCAGCTTTGGCATCATCAGGCTTTTCTGGGTGGTTGTTGGCTTGGGGGTTTTTTGTTTGGTTTGGGGGTTTTGTTTGTTTTTTGCTTTTTTATTTTAAATGAAATATTCTTATTTTTCAGATGCTTCATGTAGTGATTTGACATCCCTTGACAGAAACTCTTGTGATGTGGTAAGTTGACTCTCAGATTTATTTGACAGAGACAATCTGCAGTGTTGTTGACTTTCCCTGCAGAATCAGTTACTGCACAAAGTGAAATAAACTCTTGAAGATGTTATCAAGCCAATTTGTGTAACCTAGGGTAAATATAGACCCCAATAAACCTGTGGCCCTGCTCAGGCTCATGCTGTCATTTCTGATTGCACATGATGAGTGTAGCATGAATCAAGGTATTTATAACAGAAGAATGTCTGGTTCTCACCAGATTGATCTTTTAAATTATGTTTCTTGTGGATTTCCTTGTAAATATTTACTAATATGATGAAGAGCCTGGCCTTTTCCTTCTGCTTCCTTCTTGGAGTTTTTCAGGCCTGGCATATCCCTTTTTTACAGCTTTATCTTTCAGAGCTGGAAGAAAGATTCAACAGGAAAAAGCAAGTGCAAAAACTTTGTGGTTATTTAAAGAATCTGGGTGTCCTGGGTCTCCTGTGAAAAGCCCTCTTTAAAATATGGATTTTGCTGCCTGTAGTGCACCACCTGCTGATTTCTTTTTTTGTGTGTCTGGAAACAAATTTCTCTTAGGGAAGTCATGGTTAATTACAATATTTGTAATTATTTTTGATTGTTTGTAATGATTTTTGAGCTGTGGCAGTTGCTTTTGAACAGCATCCCATATAAGCAAAGACATGGAAATACCCTGAATGGCTGCAGGTTCCAGCTCTGCCTGAGGGATCTCTGCTTTGCTCATTCTCAAGCTGTGATGTGACTACAACACAGAGTGAGAAGCAAAAGAATTTTGTGTTCTCCTGCTCCCTCATCCCATTTTCTGCTCATTTTTGTCCCACAGTGTCCCAAGTGGCCTCAAATAGGTGCCTAACACACAGAAGCACCTGCCTGGCAGAATCCATGGCTGCTCTGGTGTCTGCACAGATGTCATTAGGGAAAGGGGAATTTGCTTATTTTTTGTCTTTGGAGTGGTGTTATTATTGCAGAACATAAAATTGTTCTTTAACTACTTCCTTCACACTCTGGTTTCTCCCACAGCCCATGCTGGATGCTGAGCCTCTCTTCACTCCAGTCAAGAGCAAAGCCCAGAAGTTTGCAGCAGCTGAAGCACTCACAGATCTCATTGTGTTTTCTCCCCTCTCTCCCTCTGGGGACAAATGAAAAGGGACTTGAAATTCCCAATGTATAAATTATATTAACCAAAAAAGAAAAAACAAAATCAAACTACAGAGGATTTCTAGATGACAGCCTGCTATCCTGGGACTGTGTCCTGAGGGATGAATACCTTTTATTTTGACAGTGGATCTTATTAAAATGTTTTTTAATGTTTTATGGTGAGGTCATTATGCACTGTAATGTACCTGCTGTGTGTTAGGGGTGTTTGCTGCTTACACCTGCTTCAGCTGATGTCTGCAGACCTTCAGGATTTTATCAGCCTTCAATATTTTTTATTTCTGTATGGTTTCACATATTTCCTGTCTACTTCAAATTTTAAAACTCTTCATGCTTAAGCTTTTCTCTCCTGACCTTACTCACCTCAGGGGTTATTACTATGAGATGTTATCAGACCAACTGTCTGCCACGAGGGCACCCTCTGGGGGGGTCAGATCAGGTTGTTGCCCCCTCCCCTGAGCACTGTCTCATGCCTCAGTTGCTGTTGTTGGAGTGTTGCTGCACCCTGGGGTTATCAACTCTGCTTCATCAGCAGCTGGGGCAAGGTTTGGTGCCTCTGACTCCTCTGGGAGTTCTGCTGAACAACCCACTTTGTGCTAGTAGGAACTATCTCAGAACAAGGATTTTGAAGTCAGATAATAACTTTTCTTGGCAATGCATCAAAATAGGTGTTGGTTATTATTTCCTTTAAGAACACAGTTATCTTGTTGAATATCTTCAGTACCTTCAAACCAAACCCTATTCTCCTTCTGCTTTTCATGTGAATATCTCAACTTCTTTCTCTGAACACCTGACATGTTAACCTCAGCCTCTTTTTTTCCTTATACATTCTCTTGTCTGGACTGGAATATATTTATGCATCAGGAGCCTGCCTGTTAGATATACTCTGTACTTCAGTAGTAGTTTTAGAGTACCTCAAGTCATGATATTTTTAACAAATCCCTGACAGGGCTTCTTCTTGTGATAGTGACCTGAGTGTAACACAGATGTTCTTCCACCAACATTTATTTTAAACCCAGCAGAGGGAATTCACACCCCCCAGCAGAAGACATTGCTGCTGACTTCACTTTTAACCTGGAAGCTGTGTACTGATTACACTGAAATAAACAGAGGAAGCTCATGTGACTTGGTGTTAATCAACATTCTTCATTACTGAACTCCAGGTATAGGGATAGTTTCAAACAGAGAGCTCTTAATGACCTGTTTGCTCTCCAAAATTGTGCAATTAATAGTGGTTAACAGGGGGTTTCTGGCATCTGACATACATTTAAGCCAACGTTAGCCGTGCTGGTCGAGGCTTCTGCATCTGCTGGGAATTTCAACACTGTCCTTGTTGCAGCTTGGCATCTCCAAGTTTTCTAAATGTTCTAAAAGAACATGTCACAGGAATCCCTGAAAACTTCAGCAGAGGCTGTAGGGCTGTTCTTGTTTTGCAGCCAGGAGCAGGAGAATGACTCACAGCAAAGGGAACGGTTTTTATAATTTTTTTTTTTTTTTTTTATGTGAATTTGCCAATAAACCTCCCCACCCTTGAAACCAGTTTTGACTCATGCAGGAGTTATGAGGGGAGGGACACACCAGGCTCATGACCTGTTCCATGGAGGATGTAAAACTGAATGGTTTGCATCTCCCTTGGGAGGGGCAGGGGTTCAGGGCACGCTGATCTGGGCCACTAAATGTGCTGAAGGTGCCTTTGAAACAAAGGAGAGGGGCAACTTTTCTAGCCATGCCCTAGCTCTGCATCCTCTCCTGAAATACCTCATTTGGGTCAGGATCACAGACTGAGGAGTTTTTCCCTCTTTTCTAATTTTTTTTTTTTAAGAGGAAAACTTCAGTGAGGGAACACTTGTGTGAATTACACACAAGCCATTCACAGCCTGACCAGGCCCCTCCTCCTCTCCCTGGGGTGAGGAGCAGAAGTCCTTTGCTGAGCTATTTTCATTCCTTTAGAGAAAAAGGAATAAGTGTTCTGAGCTGTTATTCCAATAACCTGGCTGAGCAAATTAGCCTAAAAACACCTCAAATCCCTGGCTGCTGGCTGGCACTTGGAGAAGGCAGAGATGAAGATCACCACCAGGAGCAGCAGCCATGGTGAACAAGACCTCAGACTGCTTTCCCAAATACTCCATGGAAGTCAAGCAGCTCCTGCTCATCACCCTTTGGCAAAGAGATTCCCTGTCCTCCACACCAAGAATTCAGGAATGTCCATGTTTGGACTCAGCCTGCTGGAGGATCTCACCGGAAACCACATTTTCCTTGTCAAAGTAGATTTTATTTACCTCCAAAGTATAAATGTAGGAAGGCACTTCTGTTCCAGCCTTGTCAAGAGCACTTAGGTTTGTGTCACCGTCCCAGCACTGCAGTTATATCATGGTGGGCAGGACACTGGTGAGGGTGATGTCCCCAGCAATGCAGAGTCTGGTGACCTCCTTCAGCCGCTTCTCACGGAAGTTGTACTGCAGCAGGTGAGCATCGTTGACTGCCACCTTGAAGTGATCCACCTCACAGAGGATCTGGAGCTGGAAGCAAAATCCCCAAACCAGAACTGTCACATCTCTTCTAGGAAGAAGTTTTGAAGCTGTGAAATCCAGCAGGCAGGCTGGCACTGGCTAAAGGCTGTTGCTGGCTGAGCCCAGCTGGGTGGCATGTGGACAAGCTGGTGCAGCAACTCTCAGCTGTAAAAACACCCCTGACCTTTGCCTTCCCCAAAGCTCTGCTGTACTCTGCCTCCTTGGTGTTTCAGCCCCCAGTTTGTCTCCCTGTGACTATGTTTGCTGTCGCTGTAGCTCACAAAGCAAGAGCTGTGTTTGCACCAAGCATGGACCTGTTGTGAGGAAAAACTCAGGAAGAGGTGCTGGCTGCTAACAGGGAAAATGCTTTCTAGAAACCTGCCTGAGGACTGCTGCAGAGTGACAGGAGGATTTAATAATAAATGGGAATAAGTGATGTGGGAATAGTTACACCTCTGGGGCACCTGGACCTGCAGGAGGGGGTGAGAAGCACCGAGAAGGTGTGTTGGACAACCTGGGAGGAATGCCAGGGAATCACCCCAAAAAACCACCTCTGGGAGCTGATGTGGCACAAAGGTCCTTACAGCAACTCTTATTACCCAGCCCTGATCCAACCTGCAGGTGCTGGGGGCACACTGAGACTGAGTTTTGGTTTTTTGGAGGTTTTTTTATTACCTTGAAGGGTTTTCCAGCTTCAAATGGAAACCTAGGAGCTGTCCTCTCCTCCTTTCCCCAGATATTCTGGAACATGGAATTGCAGACAATGACTTTCCTGTTGTCTTCATTGAAGCGGGGGTTGAAGTGGAAGGCAATGTCATTCCCTTTCTTGAAATCCAGTGAAAACCTGCAAAGACAACATGGGATTTTTTTTTTCCCCCCCTACAAAGCAGCCCTGGGCTTTGTTATGGGGCAGGAAAAATCCCAGAGACTTTGCTGGGCAGTGGAGCTGTAGGTTTACACACTTTCTATGCTGTAATATTTGCTTTTATCCCAAGCAGGTGTTACTCAGGAGTGGGAAGGAAATTCATCCAGCAGTGCCTGATGGAAACCCCCAGGTTACCTGTTTGGTTTGGGGTTGATGGTCCCTGTGATGGTGATGAGCAGTCGAGGGACAAGTCCTGCCTGCAGGGGCAGCTCAAAGGGCACTTTCTGGGAAAAAACAAGAGATTTAGTGTTAGCAGAAGAGCACCTCAAAACCCAAAGGCTTTGGGCACGGGCTGGCTCTCTGTGTGACAACTCCTTGGGGCAGCCCTGTGACACGGTGACCACCCCTGGGGACAACCCTTCCCCCATCCCAAGTTCCTCCCATGGCCAAGGAAAATCAGGCAGGGAAGAGAGAGAAACCCTTATAAAATGAGGGAACCTTTACCAGAGGTGGAGCCGGTCCCCCATGTGGAGGAGGAGGCCCAAATCCAGGGGTGCTGGGTGGTTGTCCTGGCACAGGATATGGCCCTGGTCCTGCTGGTGCTCCAGGGAATGCTCCTGGTGCTCCAGGGAATGCTCCTGGTGCTCCTGGATACGGTCCTGGTCCTGCTGGTCCTCCAGGATGTGCTCCTGGTGCTCCAGGATATGCTCCTGGTGCTCCAGGAAAGGTCCCCGGAGGGCCAGGAAAAGCTGGGAATGCCCCAGGAACCGGTGGCTGGTTCCCCCAGGAGGGCCAGCCCTGGGGTTGGGGGGCAGAGGGGTTGGGGTTGTTGCTGGCAGGCAAAGCATCAGATAACTGGGGACGGAGAGGAAAGGAGGAAGGTTAGGGGGGGGTGACATGAACCCCAGGGTCAGGTTTGTGTCCTCCAACATCCATCTGTTGTGCCAAGGGAAAGAGCCCAAGTGCTCCCCACAGGCTGGAGGGGGATGAGGTCTCCAGAAACCCAGGAAGTGCTGCTTGGAACTGGAGCAGATTTGGGGAGCTAGGGAGGTGAGCAAAGATGTGGTCCCATCCCGAGGTGAGGCAGCATTCACAACCCCCAGGTTTTTTTTGGTTGTTTTTTTTTTTGAAAGAAATCCATACTTACAGAGAACCCATCCGACATTTTTCCTGAAACAAAAAGACAAAAGGTGGTTAAACCACTTCCAACATCCACCAGCTGAGAAAACAGAGATTTTTGAGAAGAGCTGGAAATTTCCAGGCTGGAAATTATCCCCATCATGTATCTGGCTGCCTCTCTGTCCTGGCTAGGGACAGGGTGGGACATGGCCACCTCCCTGCCCTGCCTGAGGGGTGACAAGGCCACCTCTTTGTCCTGGTTTTGGGGCATCACAGTCACCTTCCTGCTCTGGCTGGGATAGTGGGGTGACATGGCCACCTCTGTGTCCTAGCTGGTGGAGGGGACATGGCCACCTCCCTGCCCTGACTGGAGCTGCTTGGTGGGATGAGCAACGTGGTGTCTGTGCCCACCCGTGTCACGGGAGGAGTTTTGTCCCACACACTGGCCACAATTAGTCACTTCCCCATCCCCCAGGCACCATCCTGGAGAAGATTTCAACAACAACAACAACAAAAAATCCCAAATCCTAGGAAGGGGAGGGAGGAGAGACACAGCAGCAACCATGAGCTGCACAGGGGGGGTGGGTACAAAACCATCAGAGCACTTCAGGGGACACAGAGCCACCCCAGGACACGTGGGACAGACACTTGTGACCAGGCTGGGAAGGGATGAGAGGAGGGTGGCACCCATGGGTGGAGGTTCCCTTTGTTTCCCCATCCACCCCCCTGCTCACCCCAAGCCACCCCAGGAGGGACCACCACCAGGGCAGGCAAAGTTTTCTTCCAGAGTTTTAGGAATCCAAGCTGAGCTGTTCTGCTCTGCCTGTGTGCAGGAATAGCCACTGGATCCCTCCCATCAAAGGGAGCATTCAGGAATGGAGAGTGGGGAAGAAAAAAAGAAAAAAGAAAGAAAAAAAAAAAAGAAAGAAAACAAACAGGAAAAAGAGGGAGAGGCAGAAACCGGGGAAGAAAAGGAAAAATCCCAAATTGAAAGCAGAGAAGGGAAATGCTTCTTGAAAGAAAAATGAGGGTGGGAGATGGTCACATGTTAGCAATAACAAACCCCCCAAGTTTTCACAGCCAGCAAACACCCCCTGTCCCCTGCAAAAAAACCCTCATGCCCTGGGCCTGCAGGGGTTGTAAAGCACCATCTCTCAGCCCCTGCCTCACACAGCTTTTCAGCCTTCTCATTTTCTTTTTGAAGGCCTTGTCTCAGGAGGGTGAAGCACACAGCTCCTGCAGAACCCCCTGGGTGGTGGAGCTCCAGGTACTTCTGCTGCTCTGACCAGGGACATCAGCTCCTGCTTCTCCTCACAGAGAAACAGTTTTGCTCCTTCCCAGAGATTTATTCTCTCTTGGTCCCTGGTGATGCCACAGAAACCTGGTGTCTCCCTTCCAGGGCTGGATTTGTGACCAAATCCTTGGGCAACTAAAAGGGGACATGGGGGCCTGGCAGTCACCCCCTCCTCTCCCTGTCACTGCAGGGTCTCCCTCTGGAAATGCTCCAGATGCTCCAGGGGGTTATTTACCCACTGTTGGGCCCTCCCAGACACGGGAAGGGATTTTTTTATTTTTATTTTCTTCCACCCACAGCTCCGGGGCAGCTCTGCCCTTCGGCAAGGCTCGGAGGCGGTTCCACTTTAATGTTTTTCCTGTGGCCCCAGCAGCTCCCTGGGCTCTCACCAAACCCCTGGAGAATCAAGTAAACAACCCCAGGGCAGATGAATCGGAAAAAGCTCTTTTTGAGGGGAAAGAAACAGAAGTTTTCTTCCCCTCGGCAGCAATTTTTTTGGGGGGTGTTTCCAGCCTCCCACTCACCCACGCTCACTCCCACCTTTCCACGTGGGTTTTGGGGCATGGGCAGGGCACCCTGGGAGTTGTAAACAGCTTTTTAAATCTCTGTAATGTCATAGAATCGTGGAGTGGTTTGGATTGGAAGGGAACTTAAAGATCGTGTAGTAGCAACTCCCCCCCTGCCATGGGCAGGGACACCTCCCACTACATCAGATGGAATTTATTATAAATGTAAGGATAGGATAGGATAGGATAGGATAGGATAGGATAGGATAAAATAAAATAAAATAAAATAAAATAAAATAAAATAAAATAAAATAAAATAAAATAAAAATAAAATAGAATAAGACTAGAGCAGTAATCCGAGAGCAGAGCAGAAATCAGTCTCCTTCCCCATCCCAGTTATCCCAAGCATCCATCCCCTTGCTCTCCCACCCGGGTGGATTCACCCCCTCACCTGTTCTGCTGAGGATCCCGGTACCAGCTCCCGGGACTGGACTCTCTCTACACGGTGGCCCCGGAGACGGTACCGGGGACCCCGCCTGCTCGGGGCGGGNGGACCCCGGGGAGCGCCGGGAGCCGCCGAGCAGCGGCAGAAAAAAAAAAATAAATAAATCAGATGATCGCCTGGCACCGTCTGCCGAATGGTTTTCTGTGCTGTGACATCCGCGGGGAGTGAGCATCACGGTCTGCATCTCCCCGAGATCGACCGAGGTTGTTCCGCGGCTCCCGGGGTCCTTCCAGGCTGGGAAGTCGCTGGCAGAACGGGAAAATCCTGTTATTTATCTCCTCAGCCACCATGAGTTACTGAGAGAGGAGAGGGAGAGGGAGAGGGAGAGGGAGAGGGAGAGGGAGAAGGAGAAGAGAAGAGAAGAGAAGAGAAGAGAAGAGAAGAGAAGAGAAGAGAAGAGAAGAGAAGAGAAGAGAAGAGAAGAGAAGAGAAGAGAAGAGAAAAAGGAGAGGAGTGAGAAAAAGAGAAGGAGAAAGTGAGGAGAAAGACGGAGAGAAAGAAGGAGAGAAGGAGGAGGAGAGGAGAACAAGGGAAGGAGAAAGAGGAGGAAAATAAGGGAGGAAGGGAAGGAGGAAAAGAAAGGAAAGGACAAAGGAAGAGAAACAGGAGGAAGAGAAAAAAAGTTAGAGGAAGACAAGAGAATATTTCACTTGAAAGGGACTTGAAACAATAATCTAGTCCAACTGTCTGACTAATTGAGAGCTGAACAAAGGTTATTAAGGGACACACAGCTTAATTGGTGTCATTAAAGACAGAAACTACTTCCTTAAGGCAGCAGCTGAGCTGAATAGCTATTCAGCTCAGCTGATACTCAAAAAAGGGGAAAATATCTGTTGAGTTAGGTTTTAATGAATTTTAGTATAATTCCTTCCAGTTCATCTCTGCTCATCTAAAAGGCCAGGCCTGAAATGAGGGCAGCCTCCTCCCTACTGGGGCACCAGCCTGGATTTTAGCATCCTTCAGCTTCAGATAATCCTTGTCATGGGGATTCAGACCAAACCTAGGGGTGCAAAAATGCTGTAGGCTGATGGGAGATACCCAAGGGAGAAGCTCCTGTGGGATTCTCCCCTCAAGGAGACCCTCAAAGAGGGACTGAGGCTTCACTTGCCTCTCACAGCACTCAGACAGCACCACAACAAATACACCCTGCAGTAAATTTAGGGGTGGTTTGGGGCAAGGAGAGGATTTAAGGCAGTAATGTTGAATATCCCTAATATACTCCATGAGTGTCTGGAGCTTCCTGAGCCTGTAAGACAAGCAGCAGGAGATCCTGGCTCTTCAGCACAGCCCTTCAAGTCCTTGCTGAGAGGATCTTAACCAAGAGGTGCCCACAGGCACAGCACATGTTCATCAAGTTGATCAAAATGAGCAGCTCTGAGTGTTTTTAAGAGGTTCCCCCCAGTGATTCTGCCTGCCTGGGTGAGGCTGTCTTAACCCCTGGGAGACTCAGTGTGAGATGCAACCCCTGCTTGGTGCAATTTAGACCCTGAGATTGTAAACCCAAAGGAGGGGAGGGATGGGAGATGCAGGCAGGTGGCTTGGTAGCCAGGTCAGACTGTTCAGGACAAAAGGAAATGGTCTCCAGTCGCAGCAGGGGAGGTTTAGATTTGGGTATTTAAAGAAACTCTTTCACTGAAAGGGTAATTGGAGGCTGCCCAGGGAGGTGGTTGAATCAGCATCCCTGGAGGTGTTTAAAAGATGTGGAGGTGTGGTCCTGAGTGGTTCAAGCAACAGACTGGGGAGAGCTGGGTTAGTGGTTGGTAGAGTGAAGGTAATGGTTGGACTCCTTGATCTTCTTCCAACCGGAAGGAATCTGTGATTTTTGGGGTTTGGTGGTTGTTTTTTTTTCCTTCTAGGGACAACATCTGACAAGCCTAATAACTCTGCAATATTTTCACCCTGGTCCCATCTATTGAGGTCCCATCTGTGTCACGTCACAGCAATGTTCATTTTAATTAACTACACACCATGGCAGGAGAATGCTGAGGCTGAGGTTGCTAAGGGCTTGAGGATTTGTTGGCTTTGAAGAACAGTTGAAAAAGAGATAAACAGCATTTTAATACATTATATATATATACACACACAAATATAAAAAATATAAATGTCTATTTGCAGTTACAACTCAGAATTATCAAACCTGTGCTTGGTCCTGGGACCCTTTACTCGAAGCTGATTTATGTCAGGAGTTTGTGTCTTCTGCATAGAATCATTTGTGAGGGAGAAAACCTTTAAGATCTCTCTGATCCAACCATAAACCCCCCACTGCCAAGTCCACCACCTTCTGTTCCTGTGGATACTGAGTCTCCTGAAGGCCAAAGACCAATGAGAGAACTCTGTGAAGTAACTCGAAAGGAATGATTTTAAACAGCTTATTGGAAATTTAGAAACAAACAAACAAACAAAGCTGTTTCTCTCTTGTCTACTTAATGTTAAATTAATGGGAAGTAATGAGAGGGCAAGAAGCTGGATGGCATGAGAGGTCTCCTCCCTTTCACAGAGCAGAACAAGTCACCCCCCACGTGATTTTATCAATCTTGTGATTTCTGTGGCCTGATCTGGGGCGTGGGGGCAGCAACCAAGGTTGAGGCTGGAGATCTCCCACTGAGAACCTACTTGGAGCAACCCCAAGGGTCTCAATTCCATTGCCATCCCTCCTTCCTTCCCTGTGCAACCCCCCCAGGAACCAGGAGGATGTCACCTCCTTCCTCAGGAGGTTCTGGGTGCCAGAGATGTCTTTGTGGAGCCCCACACTGCACATCCCCGTGGCCTCACTTGGGTTTCAGCCCTGCCTGCCAGCACCTGAGCCACCTCCACCTCTCCACAGCAATAAAAAAGGGTGTCGTGGGGAAAGCAGGCAATGGGATTCTCCTCCTTGACCTGCCAGGACCTATGGGATGTCCTCCCAGGGCTGCTCCAAGAAAATCCAACAGCCCCATTCCTTTTTTGTGGAGGGGGCTCATTCAGGAGCTCCCTTGGCTGTGTTATCCAGCCCTCCCACCCCCCAAAAAAAAAACAACCTACCAAAAAAACACCTCAGTGCAGAAGAAGGCAGAGAACTTCAGGAACTCAAAGGTTGACAGCAAAGAGCAGAAGCAGCAGAGAAAGTGGCACTGCAGCACCATCCCTGCTGCTCACACAAACCTCCACCTCTACAAGCAAGTCTGGACCTGCTGGCTGTTTCTTCTAGGACCTTCCTTCTGTTCTGTCCAGAACACAAAGCAAAACTCCTGCCTGTGCAGCTGCCTTCTCCCAGCAAACATTGTACAAGGATGTGGGTGACAGGACAAGGGGGAAAGGGGTTTGAGCTGAACGGGAGGAGACTGAGGTGAAATCTGAGGGAGAAATAGTTTGGTGTGAGGGTGCTGAGCCCCTGTGCCAGGGTGCCCAGAGAAGCTGTGGCTGCCCCATCCCTGGCAGTGTCTCAGCCCAGGTTGGATGGGGCTTGGAGCAACCTGGGCTGGTGGGAGGTGTCCCTGCCCATGGCAGGGGGTGGGAAGGGAGGAGCTTTAAGGTCCCTCCCAACCCAAACCAGTCTGGGATTCTGTGACAACCAGAGAACTGCTGCAAAATCCCTTCTCTGACAGGGCAGGCCCAGCCCATAAAGTTTTTCACAACTTCTGATGCTGTAGATGGGCAAAACACTGCTAGTTTTAAGCTTTTTTACTCATAAAGATGAATAAATGGAAAGAACCTTGCACTTGATGTGCCAATCTGAGCATTAAGTTGGTGTCCACGTGCTAAAGGAGTCTGGCAGGAATTTCTGTTCATAGAGATGTTAAAAAGCCCTCAAACCCCACCCTGGCTTTAGACTAAAGGGTGAATACCTCCTCCTTCTCCTGTGCCACCCCAAGCTCCTTCATCCTCATGTTATTAAATAACTGGATGAGAAATCCCTTCAGTGATCCCAAATGCCACTGCACATGGGGGTGGGGGAAGCCCCCAGGGTTTTGTTGCCACCAAAAGGCAAGGTCCTGGTGCTTCTCTTGGCCATATTCTTTGCTTGTCCAAAGATGTTTAACCCCACAGAGAACTAACCCAGCCTAGAAAACCACAAGGGATGGTGCTGTGTGGCAGTTCAGGGTTACCCCCACCAAAGCCCAGCTGTGCTCCTGTTGTCTCTTTGGGTGCAGCAGATGTGGAGGGTTCACACAGCCAACCTCTGGTCTCCAGCTTTGCCATGGGAAGGATGCTCCACAAGGAGGAAAAATCCCATGTGATGCCAGGCTGGAAGTCAGGGTTGGAAAGAAACCATAAAGGGCAAAGAAAAAGAGGACAGTTCTACCTGATCCAGCAGAAAGGCAGCTGCAGTTATCAACCACAAAAGGGATTTGCTGTAAAATAAACACTATTGCAACAGCAACGGGTGGATTTTACCATAGCTCAGGAAAGCACAAGAGATGACAGAATCCCAGAATGATGGGGGGTTGGAAAGGACCTCTGGAAATCATCCAGATTAATTCCCCTGCCAGAGCAGGTTGCAGAGGATGGTGTCCAGGTGGGTTTGGAATGTCTCCAGAGATGGAGACTCCACCACCTCTCTGGGCAGCCTGGGCCAGTGCTCCCTCACCCTCAAAGTAAAGAAGTTCCTCCTCATGTTTAGATAGAGCTTCCTCTGTTGAAGTTTGTCCCCATTCCCTCTTGTCCTGCCCCTGGGTACTACTGAAAAAAAGACTGACCCCATCCTCCTGACTCCCACCCTTTAGGTATTTCTAAGCATTGACAAGATCCCCCCTCACTCTTCTCTTCTCCAGACTGAGAAGTCCTCATCCCCTCAGCCTTTCTTCACCAGGGAGATTTCCTTGTCCCCTCATCCTCTTTATGGCAAGCTGGGAAAGGGAAGAGCTGTGGGTGAGTCCCTGGCAGGTGAGCAGACTCCCCTCCTTTGCTGCACTTCGTTTTTGGCAGAGCACAGAATTTCATTCCCTGGTGACACCTTACCCTGAGCAGGGCTCAGATTTAAACCTGCTGTACAACCTCTTTGTCTCCTTCCTGGAGAATCAGACCAAATACAGCAGCATAAAGCAGGGCTGTGCAAAGATGTCAGTTCTAACTCCCCCTCCCAAACCATAGGTCACTAAAATGTTCCTGGATTTCCCCATTTTCACATCAAGCTCAGTGTTAAAAATCATCAGTCCCTGATCCAGCCTTCTGTGCCAGGGAGGATGTGACAAGGAGAGAGCAGGCAGGAGGGCTGGGAGCAGCACCACTGCCCTCTCCTGATGGCAGCAGGATGCTTGGAGAGGCCAGAACCAGAGGGATCACACCAGGCTTTGCTTTGACACACCAGTCAAGGGCTCATTTTTCCAGCACCTGATTTTTCTTTGACCCCCTCTAAATGGCTTTTGCTTGGTGTCACTCTGCAGAGACTTTTTTTTCTTTTTTTTTCTTTTTTTTTTTTTTTACCAGCCACTCATCCTCAGAGACCTGCAGGAGAGCATCAAGATGAGGACTGACCTATTGATGGGATATCATCTCCACATTCCAGGTTATTGTCCATGATCTGTGAGGACTGACCTATTGATGGGATCATCTCCACATTTCAGGTTATTGCTCATCCTCTCTTCCCCCAGTGGGAAAAGAGGGACAGCATCCCAGCTGAAATACCAAGTGAAAACTGGACTGAAGTGCCTGCACTAAAAAGCTCTCAAGATGCTCAGCTCTGATGTTTTCTCCTTGGGGAGCACCAAGCAGCTCCAGTGTTACGTGCAGCAAGAAGTGCCAGGATATGAAACCATCCTTTTTTCCCCACTTTTAAGCCAAGTTAAAATAGGATATTCTGCCACTTCCTCTGTGCTGGAGGGAGCTGAAGAGAACTCCAGCAAATTAGGAAGCACGGGATTCAACCCCCCTCTGAACAATTCACATCCTACAAAGCACTCCCTGAAGTTTTCCACATCATGCAAATGGGGCATATTCTCCTGAAAAGGCACCATGAGGCAGTTTTAATTTTCCTTCTCCTTTAACAGCTTAGTAAAACAAGAGTATCCTGACAGATTCCCCCTTGTCAGCATGCCGTGGGTTCCCAGCAGAAGCCCAAGCTCTGCCCCAGAGCAATGCTGCATCAATGAGCCAGAGGAAGCCCCAAAAGCCCCAAATGAAATCTGAAGCCATTTGAATTAGTTTCAAGAAGGGATAAATTAGCTGTTTGCTTTTATTCAGACACGGAGCAGCACATTTCTTTAGTGATGGGGTGATTCTGGTAGGAAGGGACATCAGGAGGTTCCTGACCCCACCATTTAGAGCAGTGTCAGGCTGCTCAGGGCTGTACCCAACCTGACCTTCAAAACCTCCCAGGAAACCTTCAAAACCTCCAGAACCTCTTTGGGCAAGGCTGTTCCAGTGCCTGCCTGCCCTCATGCTGAAAGTTTCCTCAGGTTGCTGCTCTGATTTCTCTTGGTTAAACTGAAACCCTCATCCAACGTGGCTGCAGCACAAGCTGGGGTTTGCTTTAGAGCATTTAGTCTCCACCACCAGCAGCAGCAGGAAGTTTTCCTCTGTAAACTTGAACTATAAATAATTCCCCTCACCATCTCGCCCTGAGGATGCCAACTCCAGCCTGAATGTCCCTCAGAAGCAGCTAATGACAGGATGAGGCCCAGCAGGGTACACAGCTTCCACCCAACCTCCCCCCCCCAACCCCTCCCAATCCAACCTTTAATCATGGAAACAGCTCACAGCTTGATGCCAGAATTTGTGAGTTAAGTGCCACAAGAAGTCCCTCCCTTCATCTCCACCACAAGATGACTCAGGAAGAGCAGCTGAGATCTGGTGCAGACAACAGCACCTGAAAGGAAACCTGAGGGCATCCCATGGGACTCAGCACCACGGCCCTTCCCTGCTGGGAAGAGGAGAGAAGCACAGGGATTGCCACGTTATCTCCACATCTCTCATTTCACAGGGTGAGCACCCTTTGGAAAATGATCCTACAGAACTGAAGTACTACTCTGGTAATCTTCTTTATCAAGGTGTAACTTCCAGCTTCACTCAAACTTATTCTCTGCTCCATGGGGGATATTAAATCCCCGTTCTTCACCTTCAAACAGCTCAGCTCCACCTGCAGATCTCTAGGACATTTCAAGACCCCCCTGCTTGGTGCCCCAGCTTTGGCTGCTGCATTTCCCACCCATCTGAGAGGTGCTGCAGGTAGAGCAAGGGGGGGAAAAAAAAATAAAAATTATCTGTTGCTATGAACTTAGCAGGGGCCAGCATGTACAAGAGGGCCAAGAGTTTTAGATCAAGTTAACTCAAATTCCACTGAATTGTGAGAGCACATCTGCATCCAGGCCCACTCCAGACATCTCAGGGAGCAGCCACGTGGAACAGTGAGAGTTCATCTGGCAGCATGGACCTGTTGATGAGAAGCACAGAACGTTAGGGCTTGGAAGGGTCCTCAAAAAATCACCTCATCCAACCCCCTGCCAGAGCAGGGTCACCTGCAGGTCACACAGAACACATCCAGGTGGGGTTTGAATGTCCCCAGAGAAGGAGATTCCACAACCCCCCTGGGCAGCCTGGGCCAGGGCTCTGTCACCCTCACAGTGAACAAGTTTTTCCTATGTTTACTCAGATCCTCCAGCTTGCACCCCTTACCCCTTGTCCTGTCCTTGGACATCACTGGGAGGAACTGGCTCCATCCTCCTGGTGCTCACTCACCCTTTATGTACCTATCAACACGAATGAAGCTCATAATAAAGATGAAACTTGCATTTCTCCCCTTTTCCCCTGAGATGCTCACCTCATCCCTGCCTGGAGAACAGCTGGCTGGAGCAGAGGGAAACACAGCCTGATACTTGGAATTCTGTGCTTAACTTCAGGAAGAGGGAAGCTGCAATTAAGAGAAGTGCTGTCCCTGCTTTGATGCCCCAGGTTCCTCCCTGCACAGGGGCCAAGTTTCATCCCAAACCCCCCCCTTTGGCTGGCATGGGGGCAGTTTGCCATAGGCTGGGGAGTAAATCAGTGCCAAGGAGTGGGTCTGAGCTCACCTGGGAAGTTTTGCCACCTGGAACTGACCCTTCCTACTTCATGGATATAACCACGACCCCTGGAATAGTTTTTTCAAAGTTAAATACTCCACGCCCCCTAAGACTTCCGTAGAGAAGTACCACCTGGGAGGGAGATGCTCCCCAAAAATGTGATTTAGAGTTTTTTGGGTCTGCAGGGCAGTAAGCAATTAAGGGAATGGGATCAGCACAGCCACGTCCTCAGCTCTACCAACACAAAAAGAGTTGCACAAGATTTCATTTAAGAAATCTGGAGGACAACCCCAGAGCTCAACACTGAGGATAAAGCACTGGCCAGGTGCTGTCCTGTTCCATTAACAGAGGGAAGGATCAGCCTGAGAGGAGCCTGTTTTCCAAGCCTCATCCTTGTTTCCACCCTTTACCTACTCCCTGCTGCCATTTTTACCTCCCTGAAGAGGGCAAGGTGTGAACACAAGTGGCAGCACTGCCCAGCTCGGTGTGAACAGCTCTGCAAGCCACTGAACAGGAAGAATGTCCCTGCAGTGAGGAGTGATGCCCAAACTCTGTGGCTCACACCCCTGCCAAGCTGGGGAGTTCCTCAGGTGCTGTTTTCCCCCCTGTCCCATCGAAGTCCTGATGGGCACATCACAGTGTTGGTTCGTGGGTCACTTACCACGTCCAGGTGTCAATCTAGCACAGAGAAAAAATAAAAACCCCACACCAAACAGGTAAAAAAAAAAAAAAATTAAGCCCCTTTTCTCCTCTAGAACAAGCAAGATCAGATCTTTTCACTCCTAATTAGCATGGCAGTTAATTCTCCTAATTAAGAAGGCAGTGAAGAGGCAATACCAGAGGCTGACGTCAGGACACGGTCGCATCCACGCTTCATTTGCCTTAGGCAGAGGCTGCAAAAGTCACAAAAGGAAGAGGAAAAAAGACTCACAGAAGTCGAGTAATTCTGATTTTATATTCAGTCTTTGCAAACCAAGGATCTCCTATTGTCACTAAGCATTCAAAGTCTACACAAGCCAATGTCAAAAGCAGTAATTGAAAAGCAGTGAACACGACAGTCTTGAAAATACGTTTAATGTCTAATCTTATACAAAAGTGACAGCATTTTCAAAAAAATATCAAATCCTGTATTTATAGCTTCTCACTATCATACAGCAATATTTGTTTCATCTAAAGAAAATACAGCAGCAGGTGATAATCTATACTTTAAAGATGTGATTGCTTATATTTCATATTGTAAACAAATGCAGTATGTCAATCTCAAAGCACAAGTCAAAATGAACTTCTCAGCAATTTAACTCAAATGATGCATAGAAATGTACAAATTCCATTGCAGAAGCTTCAGGCCAGAAGTTGCTCACACTTGACATAACATGTGATAAAGTTACTACACGGTATATAGTGACAACTTGAGTTTTTACACAATAGATTAACAGGAAATACCCTTTTCACTGCTATGCAAAGAACTTGGCTCACAAAAACAAAGGGGTTATGAAACAGTTTTCAGGACCTCAAGAAATACGAATATACATTGAAAAACATCTCATATATACTGAATTTTAGCCTAAATGTTCCAGTAATAAATCCTGCCTATTTCAGGAAGAACCTAGAAGTCTAGAAGTTACTTTTACAAATCCCCTTTCCAAAAACCATTCCTTGCTACGTTTGCTTTATCCTCTCCTACATCTCCCCATGCCCTCCAAAGACACAGAGCCAGTGGCATTTCAAACTGGAGTGGCTGCTACTGAGGGATTCTTCATTTGGAATAAAGGGGTTTTTTTATTATTATTTTTTTTCCTTACACTGATTTATAATCTAAGGCTGTGGGTATAAAAAAAAAAAGAAAGCACTTGAGCAAACGTAGTCGCTGTTTGATTTTTTTAATCAGTCTTGCCAAGATCTGTTGTTTGCAGAGGGGACTGGGGCTTCTTTAAGGTTAGTGAGGACTTGCACTTTTGGTTCCTGTTTCTAGGGTTACAGCTGACTTTAAAGAGAAATGTGAAGGGGTTTTGTTGAGCTCCAGTATTGCCTTCTGGAAACAAAAAAAGATACACGTGCCTTTGCTATTTCTTTCATGATGTTAAAACAGCCACAGCCCAGCTGACTGCTGCCTTCTGCAAAGAAATATTGCAGGGCTTTGCTAACAAGGCCAAGACTACCAAGGAGCATCATCACCACCAGGTCACCCCATTTGGTTTCAACAAGTCCATCAGATGCATGCAGGAAGCTACAATAAGATAGTGGAAGAGAATTAACTCACTTTGACAGTCCCATGATACAAAGACTCCCCAGTGTGATGCAAAACTGGCTCCTAATTCTCCCTACAGAGGCTAAGTGAGGAGATTCCCCCTGCTGGGGATGACACAGACTGTCCTGGGCCAACACCCAGGCTATGAAGTACCACAGAGAGGGCCAGAACTCCTCACTGACAAGGTGGCTGTGAGGCTACGCCACCAGCCTCACAGCAAACCCCTCGCAGAGATCTGGCAAGAAGATGAGAAGTGACTGCCCTGCCTCTTCAGAGGAGGGGGGGCAGCTACACAGCAGTGCACAGGCTTGGAGACATTCAATTCCTCCCTAATTACACTCCCTAATTAAGCTTACTCAGTGAGGTATGCAGACACCCAGCTGAGAACAGAGGGCTTCTCCCCTCCACAATATTCAGTGCAGCCCTGATGAGGCCTCCTCCTCCTTCTCCACCGTGGCAGCAAGGATGAGACAAAGGATCTCTGGAGCTGCTGGAACTCAACTCCATGCCAAAACTGCCAGGAAGGGAATAGTCAGGGTGGGGTTATTTGCTTTTGGATTTTTTTTAATTTTTTTTTTTTTTTTTTTTAAGCTCAAGTTGGGTTTCCAGGGACTCTGACCCAGCCTGCAGAGTTTACACAGCCCAGCAGCAAAGTCAAATTTTAAATGACTAGAACCCAGGTTAGAAACAGGGAAGTACCCTACCTAAAGTGGGAATCAGCTCCTCTTTACACAGACCAAGCCAAACTTCCAACCACCACAGAATGAGAACGGGCAAAATGATGTCCTCATTTGCATGCATAAAACTCACATTTTTATTTTTATATTCAAAGTTAACTGCACGTCCAGGTTATTTAATTTGCACATAAATGCCTGTTTGTGAACACCAAGAGTGTGCTGACAGGTCAGACCCAGGGTTTGAAGTGTGTCTCTTCTCTTCCATAGTCCCAGACTGAGCAATTGTTTTGAGTATTTACAAAATGCTGAGAAAAACCTTCAAGTTCACACGCTCTGTCTCTTTAGTTTGAATTACTGTAGCAGGTTCAAAAAAATTAGGTTTCTTGACAAAAAGCTTGAAACACTTTTTATTGACATTTTGGAATCACCTGAAAATGACAAAATATGACTATCCATCCATTCAGTGACCAGCACAAGTCTGGCAAACAAGACTTAAAGCATTCATGGAAATTTCAGAATTAACTTCTTTTTCAAGTCCTTGAGCCTGATTCTTTAGAATCCTCACTTGGCACCTCCCATTTTTCCAAGGAATCCTTGCCAACACAAGAACCACAGATGTTAGTTTTATTTCTGCACTTCCTAATTAAGTGTATTAAACCAATTACTCCAGCATACGAGCAAGGTAAATTTATGCAAACTGCTCCTTCATACCTCAAATGCACATACAAGAGGCAAGAATTCTTCGTAGCCTCAAACATTACTGAAACAAAAACTGTAAATATCTCTGCAAGTAGTGGATGAAGGTGGAAAGCTACAGTATTTTGTTGCCCAGAATGTATTCAACGGTAAGGCTGCAAGAGACAATAATTCATGGTCAATACAGGCTTCTCAGAGAGCAGTTAATTCAGTCACACACACACACACAAATTCTTAATTAAATTCCCACAGATACAAAAATTCTGCATTGAAAGCAACTTTCAATTTGTTGAAATTTGTATAATTTGCTGCTCCCTCCCTCTGTGCCCTAGAAGCAACCTCTCTGGAATATTTTATTTCAGAACTCACAAGGCCTTTTTCTGCCTTTTAGAGAAGACTTCCCAAGCAACCAAAGACCACTGTACTGTGATGCTTAGACACACTCCAACTTGATATAATTTCCCTTAGTATATTTAGTGAAGCATTCAAGAAGCTGGCTGTTATTCCACTGACTACAGAGACAAGACAGATGTGCTGGAATTCCTTACCTGCATTACCAACCCCTACGCTACCCGATTTTCATGCTTAAAAAAGTAATTTAGAGCAATTGGAGACCAAAACTGAATACTCACATGGGGACCACCAGGCATTGATGGAGCACCAGCAGGACCAGTTGGCACTTGAAAAGGATTAGGGGGCGTAGGATATAGTCCTGGAGCTGGATATGATCCTGTGGGTGGAGGAAACGGACCTGGCGGTGAAGGTCCCCAGGTTCCAGGTGGAACTGTCCCCCATGGTACTGTTGGCGCTGCCCCTGGAGTCTGGGTAGGAGCAGAATATGGCCCTGGGGGTGGATATGGCATGCTGGGTGCAGGATACTGCCCACCCATTGTTGGTCCCCATGCTCCAGAGGGCATGGATCCCCATGGCCCAACGGGAGCAGGAGGTGCAGCTGGCTCTGTTGGACCGCCATAAGGTCTTGGAAGCTCTGGAAAGGGCATGTTTGGCGGAGGATATTGCCCTGGTGGGACAGGACCTGGCACAGTTGGGGGTGGATATGGACCACCAGGAGGAGGGCAAGAGGGTCCAGTAGGAGGAGGAGGAAATGGAGCAGGCGGTCCAGGGGGCATTGAAGGATACATTCCTGTGGGAGGAGGTCCAAAGGGCACGCTGGAAGCGGAGGTGTTGGGTGGCGGTCCGGTTGGTGCCGTAGGGGGAGCGCTTGGGTTGTTCCAAGGATTTGAAGCTGGCCAAGCCTGGGGTGGTTGACCAGGCTGCTGCCCAGGTTTTGTACTGCTCACTTTGGAGGTTTTAGCAGGAGACTGATCTGGTAAAGCATCTGCCAACTAAAAGATAAAGCAGCAGTGAGAAGGTCAAAGGCCTCCTGGACCTCCTCGCCGCAGACATTCACCAGCTACGTGTGTGTGTGTGTGTGTTTCAGCTGGCAAAAGGGGAGGAGAAGACCTCTTTGCTGCTGCACAGAGATGATTTACATTCATTTTTGTGCAGCTTCTCTCACTAAGGCAGAGGAGGCATTCTGACATGCTGCAGTTAGAAAACCCAAGGGAAAAAAAAACACACACACAAAAAAAAACCCAGACGACCAACCGCAGGCAGCAATCGGCAACTCCGGCAAGAAAATCCAGAAAGAAAAGATTTTTGTAGAGTTCTGACACTATTAAAACACAACTCCTTTGTTACTATCAGAAAAAAAAGAACCCGCAAGGCACCAGGCAGCTTCACATGGTTAAACCTACAGATTGCTACAGCTACCCAAAAGGAAAACACCAGGAGTGTAAGACTGAGGCAATGGCCTCTCAGCCGGGAGCTCCCCTTCCTCTTGGAAAACCACGTCAGGGTTTAGAATGAAGCTACACAACTGGCTGATCTTCAGGAAAGAAAAACTGTTACTTACCGAAAAATCATCAGTTCCAGACATTTTGCTGAAAAGTAAGGTAAGATAAAGTGAAATTTGTTGAAAATAATTGAAAAAAAAAAGTATTTCAAGCAAGAGTTCATGAGACAAACGCTACGGTTGCCTCCTTCAGGCTGGAAGTGCCTCTTCACTGGAGGCTTTGTTCAGTGACTCTGACCCATGCAGACACCTGCTACCCAAATAGTTCTCTCTTGATAAAGTTCTCATGAAGAGGAAAGCCTCCATGAGACAGCCTCTACCTGTCTCACCTCAGGCAGGACCCACACATAATGCAGATGGGTCACGTTGCACCAAGAAAAAAAATCTTTCAGCTGTTCAGAGGGACAGGGCTGCCTGCACAGGAGTCAAGGTCTGTCTGAAACTGGGACTCAGAGAAGTTATGGCAGGCTGCTTGCTGATGAAATTAATGCACCTAAAAAACCCCAAACACACATGATTAAACCCCCATGCAGCCCTTATTGTTAAAAAGAGCAGGACTATTTTTTTTTTTGCTGATGCTTCATCCTCCAATTACTCCAGAACACAAAAAAGGTGGTGGATGCTCTTAGTCCAGCTCTCTGCCCCCAGCTCACCAGCCTTAACTGAAGGCAGACATAGCAAAGGGGTCATCAGCATGTACCTAACTTCTGACCCCTCAACACTTACAAGAAATATTGAAAATAGGGACCAGCAAGTCATGTGTTTTCTTTCTGTTAAGTCAACAGTGCACTTAAGAGCTTCACCACAGTGAAAACTGAGTGGCTGTGTCACTCTTTATTAGAAGTTACAGACAGTTTGACTGACAACAAATACTGACTAGAGCTGAACAACTCTTAAAAGCTGCCCAAAGCAGGTGAAACAGGTAGACAAGCCCCAGTGCAGCCAGAAGGTTTTAGGGAGAGAGTAACATAGAATTGGGGGAAACTGGAAAAATACAAGTTAAAAGTACAAATGCTACTGCCAAGTTGACTCCCACAAAGAAAACAATCCTTGTTTTCCCCTTGTTGCTGTGAGGACCTGACTTTTAACACAGAGACTGGTCCTGGGGATGCACAAACAGCTTTGCAAGCTCTGTCAGACTATAAATTAAATAATGCAAGTAATGCACCTACAAACTGGAGTCTTCTCTGACAATGGGTTGTAAGTTTATTACCATCCACACAACCTCATCATCTTAAGACAGTACTGGATGAGAACTTGGGGCTGTTCTTAGCATCCCATTTTATTTTCAGCACAGACAAGGGGGAAGAACAGCAAGAGGGCTGACACCTCAGGGATGTGAAGCTCAGATACCTCAGTTGGAGGCAATTTTTATGGACTAACAACCCTCAAGCAATGTCAATTCCACAAACACACCTGCTTTCCCTGATTGTACCTTAAATCCACTGGCGAGGAACTCCACAGGGCTGCTATTTGTTACATTAAAACAGGCACCTTTTTATTTCTAAACCTGGATCTTTAACTAGTTCCAGTTGTTGCTCCTCCATTCTTGCAGCTGAGGACACCAGCAAGTCTGTTCTTGTCCACCCTGCCCGTGGTGCTCATTATTCTACAGATTTCTACCAGTTCCTTTTAGCTTTTCCTTTTCCAAGCTGAGCTCCAGCTGATTTCCTTGACCCTTGTGCAGCAGCTGTTTCATACATTTCATTATTCTCACCACCTCTCTTTGGGGCTGTTCCAATTCTTTTGTGTCTTCTGAGATGAATGACAAGAACTAACCACAGAGAATTCAAGATGTGGAATAACTATTGATTTATACAGTTTCACAATTATGTTCTGCTTTGTCCTCTGTCTCCTTCCTCATACTTCTTCATGTTTCATCTCCTTTTTGAGCACTGCAGAACTGACACTTCTGCAGCAATATTTCATTCCTCAGTGGTAAGGTTCAGCCCATCATTTTATATAAGAAATTATACACATCATTCTACCTTTATCTACCCAGGATTCCATCCAACTTACCAACATGGAGTTCTATCTGCCACTTGATAACTTAAGGATTTTTTTCCTGAATGGCTTCACATCAAAAAGATTTTGTTCTCTCATTTCCCAAGTGTTTTATGACTGCACCAAGCAACCCAGACCCCTGTGGAAACACAGTGAGCTTGACACATTATACCTAATAATTGGAATAAACCTTAAAGGAATAACTAATAAATTAAATAAACCTTTTAAGAAATACAAAGCCAGCACCCTGGTGCTGTCAGTGAAGCACTGGTGCTACCAGTGGCTAATTGCAGGAATCCAAAGGTTTGTTAAAGCTCCAACTAATATTAGTTTGCAGCAGCAATAGTTCCTGTACATGGGAACTGCACCTCTGGTCCTGTATGTTTGGATCAGATAAGATACACTGTTCAGATCAATGAAAAAAATTGTTTAAAGTTCTAAAACCAATGGAACTCGACTAGGAAAGTGTTTTCCACTCCTGTTATTAACAGCTCAGCTGTTCAAGAGACATCTAGCAGAAAAAATTCCCAACATCCCTTCAGTAGATAGCTCTGAGGTTAGAAGTTTGCTATTTCTTGCAGTGAACTAGTAATAAACTGGAGTTGGTGAGTGCCTTACAGTGGCATTGGTGTTCAATTTACCTATGCAGCCACAGAAGCTAATTCATAAATATAGGAAATCAAACATTAATAGAGAGAAAGGCACAAAAATTACTTTTTTACATGAGTGTGAATGTAACACGAATGTGAGTGTAAACTCATAAGGAAAAAAAAAAAAAAAAGTTGGAAAAAGAAACACCAAAACAGGCCAGAAAATCATCTTTGCTTTAGGCAGATGGTGAGATGGGATAAGACCAACTGAAAAACCCATCTACAAGAAAAGGAAAAAAAAAAACATTAGCTGCAAGGAAGAGAAGGAAGAAACAGCCCTATAGAACTCAGAAAAAAATCCCATAATTTGTCACCAAAGTGACAGTGAGCAAGGGCACAAAAGCCAAAGGGGTGGATGAACACAGCTGGAACCTGCTCCCAGAACTGGTCAGATGTCCACAGAATTGGTGTCCCACACCAACTCAGGAAACAATCCTGCTGAGTGACTTAGGAAAGGGAGGTAAGCAGAGCTCCTGATGAGGTTTAGTGGCTCCCTTGCTCTGGCAAGAGGACTGCAACAACTTCTGTTGGCAATGTTTGGTGTCACAGTGGGTGCCAAGGATCCTGGTGCAGCCAGGATGGACTCCTTCAGAAATGGGTTTTTTAAAAAACATTTTAAAAGCATTTTAAAATCTGGGTACTGCCACCATCATTTAATAAAAAAATAATTAAAAAAGAAATGATGACACACACTCAGACAACAGAGAAATCTGTACTTAAATCTAGATTCAAGCTGCTCAACAGTGGTTTAAAGAATTCCAATCCAAACCTTGCAGAAAGATCCATGAAGTCTGAAAGAGGATTTTACCCCAGGGATTTAGGGCCCCAGGATGTCAGGGAGTGATAGGACCAGGGGGAATGGATTCAAACAAGAGGAAGGGAGATTTAGATTGGAAGTTAGGAAGAAGTTCTTCAAAGCCAGGCTGGAGAGGGCTCTGAGCAACCTGATCTCTTGGGAGGTCTCCCTTCCTATGCAGGGGGTTGGAATGAGGTGATCTTAAAAGGTCCCTTGAACCCTGAAAATTCTGATTTACCTGCTGACAAATAAGACTCAGAGGCACTGCTGGGCAGGGGACCTCCAAGTCACTTTGTTTTAAAGACCCCCCCAGGTCATGAGTGGGCTCCAAACTGCAGCCCAATGTACTGAGTCGTGCCCTGATGAGATTTTTAGATGTGGCAGAGTCACCAAATGTTCTCTTGAAGCTTTACAGGAAGAACCCTGCAGAAACACTGATAGGAAGAGAGAAAAGCTGATTTGTGGGACATCTGTTTTGCCACATTTAGACTGTACTCCAAATCATTCTTTCCTGGAACTGAGGAGGAAGAAAAAAGTGAGTGGAAGGAGGGTTGAGGAGTTGAAGTCATTTGGCAGGGAGCAGAAAGGCAACAGAAGTGGCAGCTTTCAAATTGAAGTCCTCCCTGAACCCACTGTGCTGGAAGATAAAATTTCCTTTTATTTTCTGTAAGCCACCACCCCTGGAAACATCTCCTGCTTTCCAGAAGCAGGGAGCCTGCCTGCTCCAGACAGGATGCTCAGGGCACTATTCCTCAGCCACCTCTGAGAAGACATCTGGTCAGGAGCACAAAACATGAGAGGGAGAGAGAGAAACGACCAATGTCTGTGAGAAAATAAAGCATTCTGGAAGCAGAACCTCTCCCATCCTTTATCCTGAAGAGTGACAGGAGGACATGGAGGACTTCCACCACATCCACCCAGGAACCATTCACAGCACAAGGTCCAAGGCTTCCCAGGAACCCAGGAGCTGCTCCCAGGAATTCACAGCAGGAAGGTGAGACAAGGTTGAGCAGCACCCTGACCCAGCAGTGGTCAGCAAGTTCTGCCAACAGCACCCAAGGCCAAGTGGTGAGTCTCAGAGAGGTCTGGGAAGGTTCTGGAGGTGTGGTTATTATTCCACAATAAAACAGCTCCACTGGGGTTTGGAAGCTCTAAACCCCCTCTGGTCACATCCAGCCCAACTGAGGCATTTTTCCCAAGCTCTTCCCTTCCTTGGCTTTTATCCATCACCCATCCCTGGAGACCCTCCTTAGAAAGAGCTCTGGGGACCCTTTTTAGAAAGAGAGGTCCAAAACACTTCTAAAAAGATAAACCAAAACATTTCTCCTTTTACTAAACCCACCCCAAACTAAGCATCAACAGCTTGCTTTTCCCTTTTCTTTTTTTTTTTTCATTTCTTTTTTTACTTCTATGACATGTTTCCAACACTTGAAGTGCCAGATTTAGTTCTTGTCTCCAAGATCATCTTCCCAACACAGAAAACCACTCTGGGAGCTGCACCATGCTCTGCTGCATTTCCACTGGGTGGCAGAGCTCTACCAGCCAAGAGGTTCCTTTGTTGCTGGAACAATTCTAACACCCACCAGAGAACCTCATCCACAACAAGGTTTCTGCCCACAGAAGTGCAACTACCCACCACAGCTCCCCAGAGAAATGAAAGGGAGACCCAGTGGATGACAGCTTCTCAATGTTTGCTAAAATATGCAAATTTCTGCACCTTCCAGGCATTAAGAGTCAACATTTTCTAGCTGGCCCTTTCTCTGGCTTTAGTGGCTTCTTCTGTGCTGAGGTAGTTGGGTTGTGTGGGAGCCTTCAGGCTGACCTGCATGTTTTAAATAAATACAATTGGTAAAGAGGCTGACAGGGGAAAAAAACAACAGCCACATCACCAGCAGCTGCTTCAGATTCAGTGAAGTTTTTGCCCCTTCCTCTGTCTGTCTTGACTGGGTAAAAAAACAAAAAAAAAACAAAAAAAAAAAAGGAGGGAAGGCAGGTAAAAAGCTTTCAGATTGTTAGTTTTTCTATTTGCTGGACAAATTTGAAGCACAGAATGGTTTGGGACCTTAAAGATCATCCAGTTCCAACCCCCTGCAAGGGCAGGGACACCTCCCACCAGCCCAGGTTGCTCAAGTTGGACAAATTTAATGAAGGGTGACAACCAAAATGATGCATTTTGGGCCATTTGCTACAAATTCCCTGCTACCAGAAAACAAACAAATTAAAAAAAAAATAATTTAACTCAGAGGTCTCTGATATCAGTCTGCAAGGCCTGTAAAATCTAAAGCCACAAGGAGCCCTAAGCTGTGCCATGCCATCCTCTTTCACAGCTGCCTCCTCCCCCAGCCCAGATCACATCCCAGGGAGATGATTCCCACCCTGGCAGATCCAGATCTCTCCTGAGCTGGTTTGTTTGGGTCATTTTTTTGGGGGGGTCAGTTAGAACAGTCAAGTCTCCACTGCCCACAACTGCTCCTGTCCCCACCATCCTACCCCAGGCACCTTGCAAAAGATTGATTATAATTAATATAAATATAATTCAAACCTACCACAGCTGCCTCTCAGCTTTCTTGGGAAAAAAAACCCCACTCAACACATCACCCTCTTTTAGAAGTTGGTTTAGTTTTCATTTGTAGCTTCAGCTTCCAGGTCTCAGCTCCTCAGGAGCCATCCTGAAGCAGCTGTACAGAAAACCTGCAGGCCTCTCCCACTCACACACTCAGCAATGAGGAGCTGAATTATTTTTATTAATTTGGGAAGGAATAAACACACTGCTCCTCGGTGGGAGGGACTCCCAGACCCCTTCACTGCAGGGTTTTTGCTGTGTCTGCCTCCTAAGTAAACAAATTCCAGTTCTATTCACTCAACAGGGAGAAACAAAACCACCAGCACCCCCCCTGCTCCTTCAGCAAAGGCTCTTTTCCAGGATACCAGCCTTTCAGGATGCAAACCCACTGTATGGAGACAGCTGGCACCTTTCACCTCTTCACTTGGCACCAACAAACTCAAGTTTTAAAAGTATCTGAAGTGTTGCTGAGCTTTGGTATCTGCCACAGGTTTCTGCATCAGCCACAGCTCCCCAGGGGTGATGGGGAGGTGGTTTCAGGGTGTGTCTGTTGGGGTTATTTGGAAAAAAAAAACAAAACCAAACCCAACCACCACCTACCTTTCACAGACTGGTTTGGGTTGGAAAGGACCAAAAAGCTCCATCCCTTCCCACCCCCTGCCATGGGCAGGGACACCTCCCACCAGCCCAGGTTGCTCCAAGCCCCATCCAACCTGGGCTGAGACACTGCCAGGGATGGGGCAGCCACAGCTTCTCTGGGCACCCTGGCACAGGGGCTCAGCACCCTCACACCAAACTATTTCTTCCTAATATCTAACTTAAATCTCCCCTCTTCCAGTTTTAACCCCTCTCCCTCCAAAGCCCTCCCCCAGCTTTCTTGTAGCCCCTTCAGATATTGGGAGGTTGCTCTGAGCTCACCTGGGAGCCTCCTCTTCTCCAGGCTGAACAACCCCAATCCCTCAGCCTGGCTTCCCAGGGAGCTGCTCCAGCACTCCCAGCATTTCAGTGGCTCCTCTGGACACCTTCCAGGAGCTCTGGGTCCTTTGTTCTCACATTTACTGACAATACAGTTGAAGAGCATCAGATCAAGAACGTTTCCCACTGAATTCACCTGGAACCAAGTTCTCCCTCAGAGAGGAAAGCTGTCAGAGGAGCAGCTCTGTCTCCAAGCCCTGTGCCCTCTGATACTGCTGAGCTGTGGCTTCCCCAGACATTCAGCTCCCTTCATTACACGAACACTTAATAAAATTAATTAACTTCTCACAAACTATGAAAAATTGACGTGCCCGAGGCCTTCCCTACCGAAGGACCCTTTCAGCTGAGCAGCCACACGCCACCCACATCCATTTCTACAGCAATTCACAAGATTACCACCACAGAGCAGCAAAACGAGCCGAAAAAAATACCTCACCCGGTCAAGACACAGCCGCCACCCCCGTTACACACAGGAAACCCGGAGCCGCTTCCCTCCCTCCGCTCCAAAGCCGGGCCCAGGGAACCGGAGGCGGCAGCAGCCACTTAGGCCGCCCCGGTTTCCCCCCTGGAGCGACCCGCCTACCCCAACCGGGAGCGGGAGAGGCTCAGCGGGTGCGGGGGGAAGGGGAGGGCAGAAAGGGGACTGGTAAAAGTTTGGATCCCCCTTGGGAGCATGAGGTTCTCTCTGTGGGGATGGGGAGAGGGGAGGTGCCTTCAGGTAGTGAGGGGAGTTTCACTGGTGTNATAGGAATAGGAATAGGAAAGGGAATAGGAATAGGAATAGGAATAGGAATAGGGATGGGGAGAGGGCATGGGCATGGGGAAGGAAGGAAGGAAGGAGGAGAAGGAGAAAGAAAGGAGAAGGAAGGAGAAAAAACGAGAAGGAAGGAGAAGGAGAGAGAAAGAGAAGGAAGGAGAAAGAAGGAAGGAGAAGAATGGAAAAGGAGAAAGGAGAAGGAAAGAGGAAGAAGGAGAAGGAAAGAAGGAGAAGGAAAGAGAAGGAAGGAGAAAGAGAAGAAGAAAGGAGAAGGAAAGAGAGAAAAAGAAGGCAGGAGAAGGAGAACGGAAAAGGAGAAAGAAGGAGGAAGGAAAGGAAAGGAAAGGAAAGGAAAGGAAAGGAAAGGAAAGGAAAGGAAAAGAGAAAGGAGAGAGGAAAGGAAGGGAAAGGAAAAAGGAAAAGAAAGGAGAAGGGTGTTTGCTGTGCCTCTCTGACTGCTGCTCTCTTAAACTCGAGGCAAAACAGATTCCTATGGAAGAGTGAGGATTAAAATTGCTTGTACACGGATCTTTTCCCTTCCTTGAGGCCAGCAGTGCTCTCTGTGTGCATGTATGTGCTGAGTGTTGTCAGAAGAGCTGCAGGCTTTGCATGATTTGTGTGCAGCTGATCCAACTCAGTGCCAGGGACAGGACTTCAGGAGCCCAACGTGAAGCCCTGGCCACATCCTACTGGAAGGCAGGACTTGGCACTCTGAGCTGGAAGAGAAAAGTTGGGATGAAATGGCAAACTGAGAGCTTGCATGAGGCCCTTAAGGAGGACAATGGAAGCTGTGTGAAAGAAATTTGGCTCCCAGTTGTTAGGAGGCATTCTTTCCCACTCCTCTGCATAGGACCTGCAGTGATTATCAATTAAATTGTTCAGAAAGACTCTTTGGTGAGATAATGTCAGGGCAGTTCTGCATGAGAGGTTCACATTGCAGGGCCTCTGCTGCTGTCACAAGTATAGGCTGCTTTGTTTTTCTTTGCTGCATCATACAAATATTTGGGTTGGAAAGAAGCTCTGGTCTAACCCCTGGCTCAGAAGAGGGCTTGCTTGGAGCCTTGTCTGCCTGAGCTTTGGCTGTCACCAAAGACAGAGATTGCACAACCTCTGGATGTTCAGTCCCATCCCTAAATCTGCTCCCTGTGAATGCTCCCATTATTCCTTGCATCTCCTCAGACTTTCCCCTGCTGTGACTTGTGCCTCTTGCTGCTTGTCCTTTGGCCATGTACCTCTCTGGAGCATCTGTCTGCTCTCTCACCCTGCTCTGGGCAGCTGCAGTCTGCACTGAGCTCTCTCCTCCTCTCTCTTTTAGCCCCAAAATAACCATTTTCCACAGCCTTTCTTTATCTTTCTTGTGCCCTGGCCCCCCAGCCAGGCCTTTCCCCCCCTCCCTCTGAACTTCCTTCACTTTGTCAACATCTCTCTTCTCTTTCACTGGCAAAATTGGCCATAATAGCCTGCCTTTGCCTTTATTTTGGGGTAAAAGACCCACAGACAATACTTAAATTGTCTGACTGAGCACTTTCCAGGGACAAACACACACACTACTGGAAATGTGACAAGTTTTATTGCTCCCAGAGGGCCATGCATGCCACCAACAATAAATGCAGAGGAACAATAACAAGATCTTTCTTGTACCTCCTGCTCTGACACGGGGTAGCCAGAAGGAGGAAATCCAAGACACAGTGGAGGCATCCCTTTGCTGTCCAGAGCAGAGAATAAAAGGATTCATTTGGGGTTTTTTAAAATGAGATTAAAATGATGGAATATAATGTCAGTTTAGTTAAGAAAATGCCAGTCTGGGCTGGGAGCAGTGAGGCAGGAGATCTGCAGCTTCAGTGTCAGCAGTGATTCTTGCTGGGTCGTGTTCTGTTCATGCTTCACTGTGAACATCAGGAGCCCTGAAGAATGAGCTGAGCCAGCCTGCAGCCAGATTTTAAAGGATGCCAGATGGTATGTTCAACTCATGGGCTAAGCTCTCAGATGCTTTTCCCCTATGGCCCATCACTGACTGATGGTTTATTTCAAAACCCTCATCAAATAAATCACTTTGAAAATGACGTTGTCTCGGGTTAACAACTGCTCTTTCTCAAGGCAGAGGCTTGTTGCCCTGAAGATAAAATCATAAAACTGGCTCAGAGTGTGTTGGGGTGGCAAAGGAACCCTGTTGAGATGAGATGAACTGGATTGGGCTGGAGAGGAAGCATGGCTGGCTGCTTGTTCTGAAATGATGAGCAGGTGAAGTGCTGTTAGAGACACTTTGACAGCCACTTAGGGCTCTTCTGTGTTTTGGGTGAGTTTTGGGGTGCATTTTCCTTCTGGGGTGGTGGATCTGTCGAGCCTTGATCATGTGTTGAGTTTGTTTTCAGCTCTTGGAGCAAGTGCTGATGTCTGGCAGCAGAAGGCAGAGCTCTCTTCTCTTGTTCTGTAGGGAGTAAGTTCCCCTTTGTGACACCAGTGAAACTCCCCTCACTACCTGAAGGCACCTCCCCTCTCCCCATCCCCACAGAGAGAACCTCATGCTCCCAAGGGGCATCCAAACTTTTACCAGTCCCCTTTCTGCCCTCCCCTTCCCCCTTTTGCCCAGTCCTGGGTGTTGCAATCCCCACAGCCTCTCCGTGAGGGCTCTGACAGTTGCTGTCTGGCTCACAGCCACAGCTCTGACAGGCAGATGAAGATATGAAATTATGGCCCTTCCCTCTCTGAATTCTCAAGTGCCCACTCCTGTGGAGACAACCTTGCTGGAGACAAGAAATTTGGAAATTTATTTCTCCAAAAGCTTGAAGAGCAAATAAAATGACCTCTTATTGTATTTCAATTTTATTTTGCAATTGTAAATTACATTGTTTTGTTGTTTGGGTGTTTTTTTTTTGGGGGGGGGGAAGGAAAAAGAGGCAAGGAGCATCTGGCTTGTGGAGGCTTTGGCCTGGCAATGAGTTGATTTTTCCTGCAGCCCAGATTCTTTAACAGGTATAGAGAGACAGGTATAAGGTATAGTCTAAAGTATAACAGGTATAAGTTTGTCCTGGTGGAGAAACTTAAGAATATCCTAGTGGGACAGACCAAAGGTTCAGCTGACTTGGAATCCAAACAGCCAAACACCAGATTCTTTGGAAAAGGAGCAAGAAAAACGTGGACTGATTCTCCCCCCTCCACAAAACCGACAAGATCTTACCCATTGCCTGCCTGGGGTCACCTCAGCATCACCAACAGCTGGAGACCCACCAGACCCCAGGCCAGTGCCCCATGAAGGAAGCATTCCTGACACAGGATGCCAGCTGGTTATCTCTGGCCAGTGAGCAGCCTCCAGCAGGAGGAATGTGCCCTGACTGCTAAATCTCAGTCCCTTGGTTTTTAATCACTTTCCTGTGATGCCATTTGTGGCTGTCTTTAGGCCTCATTTTATCTTTCTGGGCCAAAGCTGTTAGGATCTGCTTGTTCACTGAGTGATGCTTCTGTGTTTGGGCACTTCTCTCTGCAAACCTGTAAGATCTCCATTTTTCCACAGATATTTGCTGGATGTGAAATTAATTGTTTGAGACCAAGCTGCTCCTGTCTCTACTCCAGATGTATATTGATGGTGTAGCCATCCTGCTGAGGTCAATGATCTGCTGATGGGTGCCAAAGAACACATTTACAGTCAAATGGCTTGTAGTAATTCAGGGAATGATGGAGGAAAGGATCATTTGAGCTCATGAAGGATCTGTAAGTTACTGATATGACAAAGGTGTTATTGAAGGGCTTGGGATGAATTATTAACACAATTTTTTCCTTATGAAAGACTGTGTGGAAAATGTTACATCCAGAGCTGATCCAAGGGTGTGTGGCAGTCTGGGCTGAGGTTTGGTGGAGGCTCCAGTGAGCTCCTGTTTTTCTCACATATCTGGGAGGTTCACAGCAGCTGCACAGAAGCTGTCCATCTGACCAAAAACCTCCTGATGAAAACCAAGTCAATGCTCAGCTGTTAACTTCAGTAGTTTTAGGAATCTCTCAGAGTGGGGATATTTCTCCCCAACATTTCTATGCTGAAGCAGGATGGACATTTACCATCCTGGTGCACTGGGGGAATTTACTCCATTGTAGGACTGAAGTTTTGCTTCTTACCCTCCCTGCTCCAGGCAGGGACAGCCACTCCAGAGAGCACAGATGTCACCCACTGCAGCTTCAGTACAGCAAAGTCTTGTCACATCAGCTAATGACCCCTTAATGCCCTGAGAAAATCATGGGATGGCTGAGGTTGGAAGGGACCCTAGAGATCATCTGCTCCAACCTCTCATCCAGCCCAGGATGCTCCAAGCCTCATCCAACCTGGCCCTGAACACCTCCAGGGAGGGGGCAGCCACAGCTTCTCTGGGCAATCTGTTCCAGAGTCTCAGCACCCTCCTCCTGAAGAAATTCTTCCTCAGATCCAGTCTAAACTTATTCTCCTTCAATTTAAACCCATTTCCCCTTCTCCTCTCACTGGACACTGATGAAAAGTCCCTCTGCAGCCTTCCTGGAGGTTCCCTTCAGGCACTGGAAGGCAGCTCTAAGGTCCCCCTGGAGTCTTCTCTTCTCCAGGCTGAACAATCCCAGCTCCTCAGCCTCTCCTCACAGCAGAGCTGCTCCAGCCTCTGGATTGTCTTTGTGGCCTCCTCTGGACTCATCCCAACAGATCTGTGTCCTTCCCCTGGTGGGGACACCAGAACTGGATGCAGCATTCACAGGTGCAAGGTATCATAGAATCATAGAATTAGCCGGGTTGGAAGGGGCCTCAGAGATCATCAAGTCCAACCCTTGACCCACCGGTGCAGTTACCAGCCCATGGCACTGAGTGCCACATCCAGTCTTTTTTTAAATGTCTCCAGGGATGGAGAATCCACCACTTCCCTGGGCAGCCCATTCCAATGCCTGATCACCCTCTCCATAAAGAAATTCTTTCTAATATCCAACCTGAACCTCCCCTGGCACAACTTGAGACCGTGTCCTCTTGTCTTGCTGAGAGGTGCCTGGGAAAAGAGACAAACCCCCCCCTGGCTCCAACCTCCTTTCAGGGAGTTGTAGAGAGTGATGAGGTCTCCCCTGAGCCTCCTCTTCTCCAGGCTGAACAGCCCCAGCTCCCTCAGCCTCTCCTCATAGGATCTGTGCTCCAGTCCCTTCACCAGCCTGGTTGCCCTCCTTTGGACCTGCTCCAGCACCTCAATCTCCTTCCTGACCTGAGGGGCCCAGAACTGGACACAGGACTCGAGGTGTGGCCTCACCAGGGCTGAGTACAGGGGCAGAATCACCTCCTTGGACCTGCTGGCCACGCTGTTCCTGATCCAGGCCAGGATGCCATTGGCCTTCTTGGCCACCTGGGCACACTGCTGGCTCATGTTCAGCTTCCTGTCAATCCAAACCCCCAGGTCCCTCTCTGTCTGGCTGCTCTCCAGCCATACTGTGCCCAGCCTGGAGCTCCCCATGGGGTTGTTGTGGCCAAAGAACTCACTAGATATCTAGACACAGGGACACAAAAGCCATTTCATGTTTCTGCCCCTTTCCCCAGCCATGCTCATGTTGCCTTTTTCTAAAATTTTACCTGTTTCAGTTAATAACTGACATCACCCTGGTGCAGGGTGCTCCAGGGCTGCAGGTCCACATNGGGGGAAGGAAGGAAGGAAGGAAGGAGGAGAAGGAGAAAGAAAGGAGAAGGAAGGAGAAAAAACGAGAAGGAAGGAGAAGGAGAGAGAAAGAGAAGGAAGGAGAAAGAAGGAAGGAGAAGAATGGAAAAGGAGAAAGGAGAAGGAAAGAGGAAGAAGGAGAAGGAAAGAAGGAGAAGGAAAGAGAAGGAAGGAGAAAGAGAAGAAGAAAGGAGAAGGAAAGAGAGAAAAAGAAGGCAGGAGAAGGAGAACGGAAAAGGAGAAAGAAGGAGGAAGGAAAGGAGAAAGGAAAGGAAAGGAAAGGAAAGGAAAGGAAAGGAAAGAGAAAGGAGAGAGGAAAGGAAGGGAAAGGAAAAAGGAAAAGAAAGGAGAAGGGTGTTTGGTGTGCCTCTCTGACTGCTGCTCTCTTAAACTCGAGGCAAAACAGATTCCTAGGGAAGAGTGAGGATTAAAATTGCTTGTACACGGATCTTTTCCCTTCCTTGAGGCCAGCAGTGCTCTCTGTGTGCATGTATGTGCTGAGTGTTGTCAGAAGAGCTGCAGGCTTTGCATGATTTGTGTGCAGCTGATCCAACTCAGTGCCAGGGACAGGACTTCAGGAGCCCAACGTGAAGCCCTGGCCACATCCTACTGGAAGGCAGGACTTGGCACTCTGAGCTGGAAGAGAAAAGTTGGGATGAAATGGCAAACTGAGAGCTTGCATGAGGCCCTTAAGGAGGACAATGGAAGCTGTGTGAAAGAAATTTGGCTCCCAGTTGTTAGGAGGCATTCTTTCCCACTCCTCTGCATAGGACCTGCAGTGATTATCAATTAAATTGTTCAGAAAGACTCTTTGGTGAGATAATGTCAGGGCAGTTCTGCATGAGAGGTTCACATTGCAGGGCCTCTGCTGCTGTCACAAGTATAGGCTGCTTTGTTTTTCTTTGCTGCATCATACAAATATTTGGGTTGGAAAGAAGCTCTGGTCTAACCCCTGGCTCAGAAGAGGGCTTGCTTGGAGCCTTGTCTGCCTGAGCTTTGGCTGTCACCAAAGACAGAGATTGCACAACCTCTGGATGTTCAGTCCCATCCCTAAATCTGCTCCCTGTGAATGCTCCCATTATTCCTTGCATCTCCTCAGACTTTCCCCTGCTGTGACTTGTGCCTCTTGCTGCTTGTCCTTTGGCCATGTACCTCTCTGGAGCATCTGTCTGCTCTCTCACCCTGCTCTGGGCAGCTGCAGTCTGCACTGAGCTCTCTCCTCCTCTCTCTTTTAGCCCCAAAATAACCATTTTCCACAGCCTCTCTTTATCTTTCTTATGCCCTGGCCCCCCAGCCAGGCCTTTCCCCCCCTCCCTCTGAACTTCCTTCACTTTGTCAACATCTCTCTTCTCTTTCACTGGCAAAATTGGCCATAATAGCCTGCCTTTGCCTTTATTTTGGGGTAAAAGACCCACAGACAATACTTAAATTGTCTGACTGAGCACTTTCCAGGGACAAACACACACACTACTGGAAATGTGACAAGTAGCAGCAAACTTTATTGCTCCCAGAGGGCCATGCAAGCCACCAACAATAAATGCAGAGGAACAATAACAAGATCTTTCTTGGACCTCCTGCTCTGACACGGGGTAGCCAGAAGGAGGAAATCCAAGACACAGTGGAGGCATCCCTTTGCTGTCCAGAGCAGAGAATAAAAGGATTTGTTTGGGGTTTTTTAAAATGAGATTGAAATGATGGAATATAATGTCAGTTTAGTTAAGAAAATGTCAGTCTGGGCTGGGAGCAGTGAGGCTGGAGATCTGCAGCTTCAGTGTCAGCAGTGATTCTTGCTGGGTCGTGTTCTGTTCATGCTTCACTGTGAACATCAGGAGCCCTGAAGAATGAGCTGAGCCAGCCTGCAGCCAGATTTTAAAGGATGCCAGATGGTATGTTCAACTCATGGGCTAAGCTCTCAGATGCTTTTCCCCTATGGCCCATCAC
>JAAWXA010000014.1:19004140-19059681 GCA_038090715.1 Florisuga fusca
TGTCCATCCTGCTTCAGCATAGAAATGTTGGGGGGAAATATCCCCACTCTGAGAGATTCCTAAAACTACTGAAGTTAACAGCTGAGCATTGACTTGGTTTTCATCAGGAGGTTTTTGGTCAGATGGACAGCTTCTGTGCAGCTGATCCAACTCAGTGCCAGGGACAGGACTTCAGGAGCCCAACGTGAAGCCCTGGCCACATCCTACTGGAAGGCAGCTCTAAGGTCCCCCTGGAGTCTTCTCTTCTCCAGGCTGAACAATNAGATGTCACCCACTGCAGCTTCAGTACAGCAAAGTCTTGTCACATCAGCTAATGACCCCTTAATGCCCTGAGAAAATCATGGGATGGCTGAGGTTGGAAGGGACCCTAGAGATCATCTGCTCCAACCTCCTTTCAGGGAGTTGTAGAGAGTGATGAGGTCTCCCCTGAGCCTCCTCTTCTCCAGGCTGAACAGCCCCAGCTCCCTCAGCCTCTCCTCATAGGATCTGTGCTCCAGTCCCTTCACCAGCCTGGTTGCCCTCCTTTGGACCTGCTCCAGCACCTCAATCTCCTTCCTGACCTGAGGGGCCCAGAACTGGACACAGGACTCGAGGTGTGGCCTCACCAGGGCTGAGTACAGGGGCAGAATCACCTCCTTGGACCTGCTGGCCACGCTGTTCCTGATCCAGGCCAGGATGCCATTGGCCTTCTTGGCCACCTGGGCACACTGCTGGCTCATGTTCAGCTTCTTGTCAATCCAGACTCCCAGAAGGGTAGAAGGGGAGAATCACCTCTCTTCATCTGCTGGCCACACTCCTCTTGGTGGATCCTGGGTTGGAGTTGGCCTGGGCTGCATGAGCTCACTGCCAGCTCATCTTGAGCTTCTCCTCAATCAACACCCCCAGATCTTTCTCCTCAGGGTTACTCTCAACCCACTTAGTTCCCAGCTTGTAATCATGACTGGGATTGGCCTGACCCAGCTGCAGAACCTTGCACTTGGACTTGTTGAACCTCCTGGAGTTTGCTCTGGTCCATTTTCTCAAGCTTTTCAAGGTCCCTCTGGAATCAGTGGGAATCACACCCACGTCATTCCTCCTCCTTCCCTTTTCAGCTTCCAGGCCCTGATTCAGGGAATCACTCAAGTGCTGTGCTGAATCAGAGCCTTTCAGCTGCTAATGCCAAAATGCCCCCGGGAATAAAGCAGTTTTCATGGCTTCTCTTAAGAATCTGCTTCCTTCTTTGGGCCTTATTTTCTAGCAGCCTGCTGGAAGAGTACAGCTGGAAAAGAGTTTACCCAGGGAAGTCTTCTCCTGAACTAATAAACATATTGCAAGTACCCTTCTTAATCATATTTTAGGTCAAATGGATTTGTCAAGCCAATCATCACCCAAGTCTGAAGGATTCCTATAAATAAACAGGACTTAAATATTTTTAATATCTGTCTGACAGAGCTGCTTTAAAATGCAAAATGTGGCTGGAATTAACTGAAGCTGGGAGCATTTCAAGCAAGCCTTATTAAAAGAAGACAAAAAAAAAAAAAAAAAAAGAAGCATCTGAACTTTTTAACCTTGGGGTTGTTTCCAGCCACATCCCTGGCAATGATAATAAATTCAGAAAATTCCATGAAAATCTCTGTTCTTGGGAGTCTTGAGGCATTTAGCATAATGTTCTCAGTTCCTCTTCTCTCCTGTGAAAGCAGGAAGAAATTATGCAGGGTAGTAGCTGCTTAAATACTAGAAAGTCTCCCTGGGGAGCATTACAGACATTTCAGTGACAAATTGGAAGTGAGATAAGGGAAGGTTTGGAATGAGCCTGATCCAAAGTTCAGTTCAGAGCTGCCTCATTGATTTCGGGGCTTTTTTGTGTGAGGTTTGAGATGAGGAAGTTCTCAGCCTGGCTGAGTTTGGGTGACAGCTTTGTGCTCTCCTGGGGGGAGTTCCCATTGAAGCAGGGCAAAAAAACCCAAACAACCCAAGCAAACAAAGAGAAAAAAAAGCAAAACACCCCAAAATTAATCTGGCAGTGGATTTTTGTTGATGGGAGCCCTACATCCTGACTTTATCCTGTCTTCCCAGCAGGAGGGCTGCTCTGCTCCCTGCCAGCCCAGCTCCAGGCTGTCTGAGTGAGCTGTCACCCCTCTCCTCCCTGCCTGGGGACAAGCACTTCTCTTTGTAGATGTTTGTGATACTGGCTGAAGAACCAGATTTCAAATCCCCACTTGGAAACTCTCCCCACCATCCCCCCTCCTCGCCTCAGGGTGAATGCATCCTAATTAACCAGCAGAAATAACTCCTGGTTCACAGAAAGAAAGAAAACCCCTTTAGAAAGAAAAGGAACTGGCTCAAGCACATTGCAAACCGTGCTGGGCTCAGCTCTGACAGTATCACCGGGATCTGAGGACAGAATCCCTTTATTTCCCACTCCCCAGGGCTGTGCTGGAGGCAGTTTAGCAGAATGGGCATTTTAAAAACTGTCTCCAGCAAACCCTGCTCCCTGCTGCCTGCTTTCCCAAGTCCCCAGTTGCCTTTGCTCAGTTTGGCAGGAGCTCCTTCTCCTCCTCCTCTGGGAAATTCCCATTCTTTCATTCCCCACCCCAGATTCTCTTAGTACCACTGCTGCAGAGCCCCCACACCCCCAAACTCCTCTATATTCCTGTCTTGTTTCCCATTTTATGCTCAGACTTGAAATTCTTCAGGCCGTGGAGCTACTCCTTGTTGTAGTTTCCAGCTGAGCAGCCCTGTTGCAATACAAATAACCAAGAGGAATAACACTTCCTCGGGAATATTTCAGCCCAATGTCACAAGGTCCAGGCCGGTTGGTGACCTGAGAAAACCAGTCTCATTCTGGACCTGTGTCACACTCCTTCCCTCCCGGCTACTGCAGCGAAACAACATTCTGGGAAAACAACAAGATGTGCTGCCAAAATAGCAGAAAGAACTGACTCCCCACCTTCCCCCGGCCCCACTCCTGGAGCTGCAGGTTTAGTGAAGGTAAAAACAGCAAGTGTGATGTTATTTAAACTCGTGGAGAGCTCCTCATCACACAAATTGTTTCTAAAGGATAAGTAGGCAGTGGCAAGGACTCCAAAAAGATGATGCTGAAGTGCAGTAAAAGATGAATGGAGTCCTTCCTTTCACTGTCAGCAAATATTTAACAGCCAGCACTGTAGTTAGGTCTGACACTGAGGTCTGACACTGTTAGAAATGACTTCTTTTTTTTTTTTTTTTAGACAAAATATGTATTACGTGCCTGCTAAACTGTATTGCCATCATTAAAAGGAATGAAGTAGCCTTTTGTGGAGATCTGCTCTGGTTCATTCTCTGATTTGCAGTCGGGTTGCTTGCCACGAATCCCCTGTTAGAAATGAAGACACAGGGTTGGGTGCAGACTGCCAAAACACCAGCACACAGCCAGTTAGAGCCTCATTCAAAACAGCTTCACACCATTTTCCCTTCCAGTGGTGCTTGTTGTGATTTTTGTGACAAGTAAAAGCACCCCTTGCTGAATGGGGCCAAGCACTGCCTGATCTGCTCACCCTTGAGCCTTCACTGCTGGGACATTGCAGCTTGATGGAATCATAGAATCATAGAATTGTCTGGGTTGGAAGGGACCTCAGAGATCATCAAGTCCAACCCTTGACCCACCGCTGTGGTTCCCAGCCCATGGCACTGAGTGCCACATCCAGTCTCTTTTTAAATATCTCCAGGGACAGAGAATCCACCACTTCCCTGGGCAGCCCATTCCAATGTCTGATCACCCTCTCCATGAAGAAATTCTTTCTAATATCCAACCTAAACCTCCCCTGGCACAACTTGAGACCTGTCCTCTTGTCTTGCTGAGAGGTGCCTGGGAAAAGAGACCAACCCCCCCCTGGCTCCAACCTCCTTTCAGGGAGTTGTAGAGAGTGATGAGGTCTCCCCTGAGCCTCCTCTTCTCCAGGCTGAACAGCCCCAGCTCCCTCAGCCTCTCCTCATAGGATCTGTGCTCCAGTCCCTTCACCAGCCTGGTTGCCCTCCTTTGGACCAGCTCCAGCACCTCAATCTCCTTCCTGAACTGAGGGGCCCAGAACAAACTGAGGGGCCCCGGACTTTTGGCCCAGCCTGGCCCAGCCATTCACACCATCTGCTTTGACACAAAACCAGATAAATCAGTGTAAAACCTCGTGGTGGAGTACAAATACACTGGAGTGGAAGCTGCCAGAGAATGAAGAGGGTTTTGGATGCCTGTGATGGTGCTCCAGCCAGTGTGAGGTGGCCAGAGCTGCCCATCCATCCTTGTGCTTCACTTCCCACCACTCTGCATTTCAGGTGAAGGTGGTGAAGCTGTGGTTTCAGCTGCTACAAGATGAAATTTCATTTCCTAATGCCATATGTCATTGGTGTGATAACAAACGTGCTACTTTTAGCTCATAAAGTGTTGAACAAATGCATCTGGGATAATTTCTATTCTAACGTGGCCAAACTTTTGACAAACAGGGCTCCAAAATATGCTTTTGGGACTGTTTGATTAGAGTGTGGGGGTATCAAAGCAATTAAGAATGTCATCTGGGGAGGAAGGACATGAGATTAAAGAGCAGGGGCAGAATGCTTAGGATGGGAAGCCCTTGGGCAAGGTGACTCCAGTTCCCCAGTTTCCCTGCCTCCCCCTCTCCTCCCTTTAGGACTTTTCCATCCTCCTCTTTCCCTTCCTCCTCAATAATTCTGCCTGTCTGGAATCACAATGAAGGAGTGCATCAAATCAAACAAGGGATTATTTACTTGCACTTTTGCTATTAAACACAGCACAGTATCAAAGTCTTCAGCACATTCCCCTGGCTCGTGTCAAAGAAAGGTTCCTTTTATTCCTTGGTTAGCCTTTTGTCTAGCCAAGAATTTACCACCCACTCAGGTAATTTGTACCAACAGATTGTACCTGTGATAGAAGATCCTGTTAGGAGGGAATATCCAGCAGAAACCATGCATGAGAAAAGCTGGCTAAGAAAGGGGAGAGAGCTGATTTATCTTTTTTTTAAATTCATTTGGAGGGGAGGACTCGGGGAAGAGGCGTTTGCTCAAAGAAGGAATGGGCTGGTGGTTTTTGGTTTTGGGGTTTTTTTGGCTTAATTTAATAAATGGATGTGTTCTCAGTAAATCAACCAAGGGCAAGTGCCTCATCTGCCTGCTGTGCTGAAACCCACACCCTCCCACTCACTGCCACCCTTCAATATACCTTCCCCAATAAAATCCCGTCCCATTTTTCCCCTTCACATTTGCCCTCTCTTTGGGCACGGGACCAAGATTCCTTGTCTACAAGGATACCAGAGCCAGCAAGATACAATTTGGCTCAGAGAAAATAAAAATAAAAATGACAGGAGCAGAAGAATGACAGGATGTCCCCCTCGCCAGCCCTGTGTTACCTTGGTGGCAGTGAGATCTCAGGCATCATCTTCTAGCCTGAGCCCAGAGTTTTTGCTGTAAAAAAATGGAGAAGAAAAGCCTTCAGCATGCCCTCAGCCTCTGGCTTGCCAGGTCAAAGGTGTCCTGAAAAATGAGGAAATTCTGGGGAGGCTGAGGATCACATGGAGATATTCCTTGCCAAAAGCACCAGGGTGGAGATTTCCCATTCCTGCTGATGAGAGGTCACAGCCAGCCCCAGAGAGAAAAGTCTCTGCTGCTCCCCAGCACTGGGGTTCCTTCCTCACTTCAGCTGTCACCCCAAATTCCCCTTCCTTGCTGCTCTTTCCCACTGGGATTATCCTTTGTGCTGCTGCAGACACCCTTCCCCCAAGCTGCTGGAACCCCTTGGTGTTTGTAGCCCCTGGAAAAAACATTAAGGTGCTGATAAAGGAATTAAATTTGGGGGGCTGTTCATTTCCCATGTGCTAAAACCATCAGAAAAAAATAACCTCAGACCTGAAACTACCTGATTTTTGCAATTGTGCTGGTGGAGAAAACATTGTCAGGTTTAATAGAGCTCGTTCCTTCCCCTCAATATTTTCTGGAGACCTTCCCTCCTTCCCCTGAGTTGGAGGACACAAAGTTTTAGGTGGCTGCACACAAGTTGTGCAGCAGCACAGCCAAAGCTCAGTTTGATTTTTCTTGACTAAATTTGCTTGATCTTTTTTTTTTTTTTCAGGGTTTGGATAGCAGTTGAAAGAACACTACTCTTTTGTCTTGTGTGTTGCTCCCCTACAAAATAATGAACTGTTTAATACACCAGAGGCAATTTTAAATTATCTGGTTTAATGAGGAAGGTTGTGACAGAAGATTTATTACCCTTTCTGATCTGCTAATGTATTTTCCCAACCATCCCAGCAGAACCAATCACCGAATTTTCATTATACACTCTATTTTCAGGGCTTCATTAGTTGTAGACTAAAAATAACAGCAAAAGGTCTCAGTCTGAGAGCTAATCCAATTTTTTTTTTTTTTTTTTTAATTGGAAACAAAATTTGATCAGACAACTTTCTAATCATAACAGCATCAAGCACCAAGACCCTTACAGGGTGTTTTGTCCAAATTGAAACTTCATGTGACTACACGTAAAGACCTGACCTAGAAATACAATCACACCACTGCTACGAAGGACAAACCCAGCTTTTTCCTCCAACAAAAAACCCCACAGGAGCACAAGCAATGGGCTGTGGTCTATCCCAATCAACATGCATGGAACAAAAAAAAGTCAGGGAATGAACCTGTTCAACTGAGACAGGCTCAGAGCTGCTCTTAGCGGGTGGTTGAAAGTGAGACTTAAGAAATAAGGATGATATTTTCTCTCTCACCAAAACATTGAAAAGAAAAATAAGGAAAAAAAAGATGGAAGATAGCCATCAGGGCCTCCTACCTCAAAGCTGGATTCTAATCTTTCTTAAGTCAGTGCTTCCCAGCAATGGCTTTGTCCCAGCTAGTGGAAGGAAGTACCTAATATGGTGCATTCCCTGCTGCATCATTTTGATATGCAAGAGCCATGAATATAAAAAAGAGGACAGGGAGACAAACACTTTGGGGTTTTACAGGGCAAGCTCTTTGCAAAGAGGCATCACAAGCATGGTGGGGGTTTGGAGATGTGCTTCCTGCCTGGCAGCTGCCCCACAGGACTGTTGTCCTCACATCTCTGTGCTGGTGGGGGGCAAGAGAGACTTGAATTCACAGGGGCCAGAGGGATGCTGGCTTTGGCCCTCTGCAGTGGCCAAACATCCTTAATGAGCCTGTGATGACTTTCAATTATGCCATGGCCACCATGGAGCTGTGCTCTCTGATTCAGATGTCCCTCTGGCTGCTCCTAAACACATCCCAGAGAATCACAGAATGGCAGAGGGGTTGGAAGGGACCTCTGAAGATCATCTAGTCCAACCCCTCTGCTAGGGCAGCATCACCGAGAGTAGATCACAGGGAACCATGTCCTGGTGGGTTTGGAATTTCTTCAGAGATGGGAAACTCCACAATCCCACTGGGCAGCCTCTTCCAGTGCTCTGTCACCCTCACAAGAAAGAAGTTTAGGTTGAACCTTCTTGTCTTCAAGTTTGTGACCACTGCCCCTTCTCCGATCAAGGGATTTCCCCCAGCAATAAAATAACTGGAGTGAGGAGATCCTCAAGGAGACACTTGGCAGTCCTTCCCAATCCCACAGAGATCCCTGCAGGAAGGTGTTCTTAAGGACCTGTCTGGGCTGAGGACAGACTTTGCCTGGATAACACATCACTCCGACTCCCAGGGGAATTTTGGAACGGATGTAGGGAAGAGGGAAGCTCTTGCAACTCACGTCAGCCCCATGCCTATAGATTTCAGATGCATAAATTATATATTTACGTGCAAAACTCTATTATTCATAGAGTTGAGTAAACAAGTATTGATTTTTACACTGTAGCACAGATGAGTATTTCTAATGATGTAGCCAGAGGCTCTTCTTCCATCCTTGGTAACTCTGACCTCATCCCTGCTTTCCCGGGAGTAGTATTTTAACAAGGACAATCAAGTTTAAAACCAGTTAGCTGTCTGGAATGGAAATCAATGTGCATTTCTTTCTGAATGGACAGCTTCTCCACCCACACCACACGTCATGTCCCACGACTGCTTTAGATGCTGAAGCAGAGAGGAGCAGAGGGAAAGGGAGGGAGGAAAGGATGCGTGAAGCAATCTCAGCCCAGGGAGTGACCTCAGCTCTCCTGCCTTACGGGAAGAGGCAAAGACACACTGGCTGAGTGAATATAGCAGAAAGAATAAGCTTCAAAGCATTCAAAAAAGAAGTAATACTTCTGCAGAGCTCGTGTGAAACCTTTTGAGAAAGGCCCTGTGAGCTTGGGTCAAGATTTCTCTCCGTTAAGTGTGGGGTACCACGTTTAGGGGAGGCAGAAAAAAAAAACCAACCCAACCTTTAAGGGGGTTTTCCACTGCTCTGTTACCTCAGAGGTGAAGCAGAATCACTTACTTCGTAGCTAGCTTTGCTATATTGAATCAATGTACAAGGCCCTTATTGGATTTTTATTGCAGATAAAATTGACAGAGAAAATCACTGGGATATACTTAAAAATGGGAAGGAAATGTACATTTACAATAAAAAGGTCTCTGAAGGTCTCTTGTTTCATAGGAAGGAAGCTGTCGTTATATTGCCTGAACTATAAAAAATGATTAAAACTGAAGAGAGACAGGAAGCTGATAATTTGATTTATCATCTTAATGGCTATGATTCATGAATAAATAATATAATGGTTTATGTCTCTCTTGTAAAAGAAGTAGAGAAGGGCAATTTGTCTAATAAATGACTGCAAAAATTACAGCTGAGTCTTGTTTGCCACATTTGTTCTATTTAAAAAGAATGAGTGAGTATCTTATTTCTTATTACTTACTAGGACATTTGTTGTATTATTTATAAGAGTCAAAAACCTTAACTAAAAGCCACTCATCTCTGACCACAGTCTCCCATTAGCTTTAAATTCAGGAAAGAGAAAGGGATTGATCACCAGATCAATAAATCTAACCTTAGAGCTGACTAAAAGCTTCCTTTATCCTCCTTCCTCCAGCATCCTTTTTCAAAATTAAAGTATCCCCCTTTTGAATTATTTAAGAGCATGTCACTTTTACAGTAAGGCCATGTATGACTGCATCATACAAGGATTTCTCCTTTGCATTGGCAACACCTCTGCATCTTTTAGAGGAAAGCATTTAAATTATGATCACTTGGTTTGTTTTGTTTATTTTTTTAAAGCTGGATCTGCCACTACAGATGCACAGACACTGTTTCCAAACGTGCCCTGGATTTTATCAAGACAGCTGCTAAAAATCAAGAAGAAATGTGTAGTCCCAATTATTGGACACACAAAGCAGCCCAAATCCATCAATGATGCTGATGGAGCTGGATCTGAATTGATGGGGCTGGGCCAACAACTGACACTACTATAGAGCTGCAAAGAGTCACTTCAGGCAAAAACAAACTCCAGAGAACATAATTGATGGAAAGTGTGTTTAATTATTTTTTAAAACTAGCCTGTAAAAAAAGTGTGTGTGTGTAGTTTCCCCAATGTGCATCAAGAGCCTCCTTCCCCCCCCCCTCCCCAGCCCCTTTTATCAAAATAATTGCTCAAAATGGGTTTTTTCTTACCAGAAGCTATTCACACTGATTCAATGTGCTGTGTTTCTAAAGAACCTCCTCCAGAACCAACTCCAAAAACTACAAACCACATCAGGCAGACACAATTCCTGATGCAAAGCTGGTGGGGTGCCCCAAAACATGGGGACTGTGGCCAGGGTCAAATCTAGATTATGTTCTTGCTGACCTGCTGCACTCTTGATCATGTCTTTTTCTGCACATCTTCCTCCTTGTCCAAATTTAACATTCATCCTTGAAGAACTTGGGATCTCTGTCTTGCAAGAGCTTAGAAAATGGAAGTTCTTATTCTGTTTCTGAGGCTAATTTTTAAGGAGGGCTTCAACACTGAACTTCAGGATTTGGAAGCTGGATCTTTAGATCATCCTTCAGATGCAAGGGGTTATAGAATATTATTGGAGAATATTATTGGAGCACTGGTAAGATTATGACAGCAGCAGGAGGAAAACTTTAGGATGACAATTCTCAGCATGTTGTCAAACCAGTTAATTTCTACAAGGCTTATTAAAAAAAGGAATTAAATATAAAAAAAGGTACATGGTAATGGTAAAAAAAGTACAGACCTTTTGAATTCTCGTGTTTCATTAAAAATGTCTAATTCATTAAATGGATCTTTGTCTCACTGACTGCACACACTGACACAGCTCACTGCCATCAGGTACAAATGTCACACAGGTCAAACTGATTTGGAGAAATAAACAAGGAAAATAGAGGGTGAACTTCCACAAGACTTCATTCATTGATATTTTCTATGTAGGATTTCTCTAAATAAATGCAATTAATTGGCCTGCAGACCCAAGGTGCTATTTTTAGGTGCTGCATCCCAACTGCTGTATTATATAGGCCTCCTAAAATTGGAGTGCTCAAGACATTTTGGGGGTAAGTGGTGCATCCTCCAACGTCAAAACAATGTAGGCTGCATACAGAACAGCACTGAAAATGCAGTGTGCTGGGGAACTCTACCCCAAAAAAGGGTCTTTTATGGCCTTTCATTTCAGAGGGACAGAATCTTTGCTGGTTTGGAAAGAGACAGTGGCCTTGCTGACTTCCAAAGCAAGCACAGCTTCTGGTCAGAACCTATTTTCTGGGGTCTTGTGATAAAAATAACAGTTCTAGCCTCCATCTCAAATTATGGGTTTCTGAAAGAGGATTTTAATTAAGCAGGCTGTAAATATCTCTCACATCACACTGTCAAGTCAGATTTTGATGTTATTTTGTACCTCAGCCAGGCAAGTCCTGGGCCACCATTCCACCACGAGAGGCACTGGGGGAGGGAGCAGAGCAAACCTGGTGCCTGCAGCTCCCTCGCCTTGTATTTGGAAAACAGCAGTGATTGATAGAAGGAGAAATAGATTTCCTAGTATGAACCTGTCCTTGATAAAATACAGAATCAATCATTCTGGTTGGAAAAAGACCTCTGAGAGCTTTTGAGTCCAACCATCACCTAACTCCACCAACCAAATGCAAAAAGCAACGGCGGTCGAACGGAAGCAGCGGGAGGAAAAGACGACAGGAAAAAAAGGGCAATTTTTCTGCCATCAGTCAGACAATTATAATTTGCATATGGAGGAGGGAGAATCTCAGCTGGTAGGAGCTCTCAGAAGTGTATCAATAAAGCCAGGCTGATTTACAGCAGCTGAGAGACTGTCCTGCAGTGTGTTCATCCACAGGCGATGCGATAGATTGATGCGTTCACATTTTCTCCCTGGAGACTTTGGTTCAGAACCTATTTAAAACTCCATGAAAACAAACAGCCTGGTCTCTAAGCAGATGTCCCTGGAAATCTGTTTACATCCTCACAGTGACAGCAATTTAGTGGAAAGGGCATTCTCTGTGGGGCACAGGGGGCAAAGGGAAGGGCAGCAGGTCCCCAGTGGAGCTGCATGGCAAAACTTCCCTGGTAACTCCTGAGGACCCAGCTCAGAGAATGGACCTGATGTCCACAAATCCAGAGGATTCTGTGCAAAGTGAAATGAAAAGATTCAAATAGAAATTTTTCTTGGTCTCAGCCTGCAAGCTGGAAGCCAGACTCTATGGCACTCCCAGCCTGTACACCTAGAAAACCTCACGCAGAGGGGGAACTGCTGATTTTTGATAAGATCTTTTTGCATGCATGAAATTAAACATCTGTAATTCTGCAGGCTGGCACTTTCAGAAGATACAAAAGCTCCCTGTGATCAAAGGAGAGGAAGCAGCACGGTGGTTGTAGTTACAATTACATCATCTCAGACAGCTTTGGCAGAGTAGCTCTGAGCCCAGATTTGCCAGAGGAGAGTAAAACACCAAGAGAAGAGGAGAGCACTGCAGGTCACACCTGGAGCTGCACCCCCAGGCCAGCCTGGGGAGCAAAAGAGTTTCTTGCCTGGATCCAGATCCACTGAGTCTCACTGGGATTTCTCCACTAATTCAGATCTGCCTATCCATGCAATGTAAGTAATGCTTTTAGGAGCATTATCCATGCATGGTTTTCCCGGACATGGAATTTGGCAGGAGGCCACTCCACCAAATGCTTCACGTTGCAAGAAAAATCTGAAGGCTTCTTATTTTAACTATACTTATTTAAACCAGAACAAAACAACCCTCCTACTAAGAAAGCAAGAAAGTTATTATCAAGTCAGGATCAACTGTGCAAGATGAGAAAGTTTAATATGCAGATTTTTAAGTGAATCTCTTCCTTCTCAACCCCCACCCCATGATTTCTCATTTCAGAAGCAGCAGCTCCTGGAGTGAAAACTGGGTATATTTCTTATGATGAAACAGTAACACAGAAATTGATTTACCAAGTCCAAGCCCCATCTATCATAAGTAACTATATCATTATCCCTCCCAGACACTGATCAAATCCCAGTTTATGAGCTGTTTGCTTTTCACTGCCATTATAGAAAATGAAAAGCTGTTCATGGAAACCCTTCCTCTTTTCCAGCCAAAATCTTTTCACAACCAGTTTGGACACGTTTGTTCCTGTACTGTGTGTTGTCCTGAACTTGAATTGTTTTTCACCTCCCTGGTGTTTAGCCCCCTGCTGTATTTTTAGCAAGATCATATCTTCTTTCTAACTTGGTTTTGCTAGGAATAGTAATGTTAGAAATAGATGGATGAATTTACTGTATTAGATATGGATGGACATACATACACACACAGAGAGAGGCCAGAGCACTTGTTTTAAAAGAAATGCAGAAAATACAGATGAGTCAACCTTTAGGGTTAACAGTGCATAATTTCAAACATGTCAGCAACGTATGTAAATTACAATACAAAAGACAGATCAAGTTCAAAAACTGATTTTTCAGGAGTTTTTAGAACTAAAGACTACGCACTTACAGAAATACCAGAAAGCCTACCTTAAATTCCCTAAAACTCTAAGTCTGGGAACAGTACCAAAAGCCCACACTGAATTTAATTTCTAAAAAAGAGAGCTGGGAAGACTCAGTACATTTTGGTAAAAAAGTCTTAGAAGTTAGTTTGGGTGGTCAATAACCTGCAGAATAATTTAAAAAAACAACAACAACAAACTAGAAGGAAAAAAGACTGAATATTCTATTTGTCTCTTTAGAGACAATTTCATTTCATAAAAATATTTTCTAGCTTTGCTGCTCTGGTACATCAATCCTGAGTACTCTAACTTTTGACTTGTAATGATATTCCTTCAGATACAGCTTCACTGATGGAGGGATGGGAAGGGCATCGATGCCATCGTAAGTTGTGCAGTTGCAAATAACTGTTCTACAGATATGCTGGAGAGAAAAAGGGAAAGTCCTGTTAAGTGGAGTGGATAAAAGTGGTTCAAAGAACATACAGGAACTCGGATCTTTGTAGTGCTCCAGGAGTCCCGTGATGTCAGGAGAATGGAAGACACAAGGATCGTGGGCATCAAAGCTGAAGTTGTGGTTCCACTGCTCTATCCGCGCGTGGAGGGAGCGACTGTAGCGCCTGAAGCTGACAGAAAACAAATAGTCCTCCTGGGCAGAATCACGTAATAAAAACGTGCCCTCTGGCTTTCCTTCTAGCAGTGCCTCAGCTGCATATTTATCCATGACTCCCCAGTAGCAGGGATTGTTATTGATCTGGAGGAGGTCTGGGACTAGGCAGTGGACGTAATCGATCTGCGTGTGGTATTTTGGAGGCGTTTCCATCCGTAGCAGCTCATCATCCGTTTCCCATTTGGGTTTATTCCTTTTCCTAGAACTTGTGCAGAGTGTTATAACTTCATCGTCGGAGTCCATATCGCTCTCATCTCTGCTGCTCCTTCCCACCTTACCCGTCACCAACTCAGGCCTCAGATCACCCCTTGAGGAACTGCTGTCAGTGAACTCACTGGACTGGGAGGGAGAGTCCATTCCCCCGTTGGCAATCTCATCGTCTGGCAGCTGATCCTCCTTTTCCTCCTGCTGGGATAAATCAGTAATCATCCACTCTTCTGCCTGGGGACTTACAGGGGCCGTGTGGCGTTTGATCAAGTGCCACCGAAAAGCCAGCTCTGAGCGTGGGGGGAAAGGACACTTATCCAGCATTAACTCACTGATGTGGATTTTCCTTTTGGATGGCAGTCCCGAGGCGTGCCGGCTGCCACAGTTCTTGATGGGAAAGCACTGGCCCACAGCATCCTGCAGCTTCTGTTTGAGAGACCGGCCCAAAAACCTATGGCCACAGGAATGGTCCAGATCCAGCTCAATAGATGAGCAGCTGTACTTCCTCTCTTGGCTCCTTAAATGAGTCCCTGATCTTCCCACATCACTTGCTGGCTCGGTGTCAGAACAGTGCTCGCTCTTTTTAGACCAGGAGAGCTTCTTCCCACTCCAGACATACCCATCCTTTCTGTCTGCACTTCTGCTCCGGCTGCTTTTGGGTCTCACATCAATGTTTTTTGTATTACCTTCCTTATTTTCTGCCATTTTGACAGCTTGGCTTCCCAAGTTGCCAGAAAACCAACACACTGTGTTGCTCAGAGGGATTTTTCTCCAGCAGGAAAGTTCCTCGAGGCACTTTCTGGAAATCTCTAAGGGAAAAGAAAACACAGCTGAGTTAACAGGTACACACAAGACCACTGCAGGTGGACACAGGGCAACAGCAACAATTAGCTGCTCACCATGTAAAAAGAATATGATTGAGCTGAATTCACTATATCACCCCACAAACCCATGGCCTGAGCCCATGGAACGTGCTCTTAACCTTTCTTTGGGAAAAGCATCCTCCAGGATAAACCATTTGAGGTGTTTTCAGTGTATCCCTTCTGACTAGGCAGCAGAGCAGAGAGTTTTAGGTGCTGGCAATCTACTGTGCCCAGGTCCATTCTAACCAGAAGCACTTCCCATGGCAGGTGATACTGCTTCAGCTGTTTACTGAGCAAATTCTGCATCTCTTCCAAATAACCTTTCAAGAAGGAACAAGCCAGAACAGAAACAACTAGGTCAGAGTACAAAGAGCTACTGTACCTAGATGATATGCCTGTTTGCAACTAATCCACAGGGTGGGATGCCAGAGATCTTATTCTTAACTGACACTTTTGGGTCACTTTCTGGATAGAAAAAAAAAATTAAAAATTAAATTATATCAGTCACAGATCCCATCAATTTGTGAAAGCTGTTTTGCTTTGCCTTTTCAAACAGAGCTTGAAAATATTGAGCCCCTAAGGGACTGAAATATCTGGGGCTTTACATACTGAAAAGGATTAAAACAAATCCAGTCCCTTACTGAAAGCAATTTTAAAAGGCTGTGAAAGATGGAACTGCTTATTACTCATTAGAGAAGAAAGTTTACATTATTAAAATCAGTGTTGCTCTGAGAACTATGGTTGCTGATTTCATTCTCTTTTGTTTCCAAAAGTGTATTGAGTTCTCAGATAGATAAGAGGGTTCCTTTGGAACGCTGCACTTTGAAAAAGAAAGAAAGAAAACAAAAATCCCCTTTTGATTACTCGGTTGAAAGTAGAGCAGAATTTTTTTTCAAAGTAGATAGACAGCAATATGTTATGTCTGCTGTACACTCCCCAAGGCACAGCAGAACACAGGAATAGCTCTCCCATCACATACCATGATGCTCTTGCACCAAAGTGATGTGCAGCTCCTCTCTTCCATTGAGTTTTTCTGGCTCTGGGTTTTCTGTTGTGCTGGTTTTTTGTTTTGGTTATTTAAAAAAAAAACAAAAACAACAACCCCAAACACTAATTGACATGGTAAATATTAGGCAGGAAAAGAAAAGGGCATCCACTTCCTCTCTCCATTCAATCCATTCTCATCACCAGGATTAGCCAGCATGACACAACCTCTCTGCACTCCCCTGGGGCTGCACAGGCTGAGTTTTAGTCTCTGCTCTCAGTAAAAGAATCAGACTGCTGTGCCAAGAGGCTTACATGCAATCTGTGGGCCAAATGCAGCCCAGATGTAACTTTCACCCAGGAATTTTTGTCATGACATTCCTTATTTACAACTTACTAACCTGAGAGCTGCAGGGGAAAGGGAGGGGAAAGGAGGAGATACTAAATGTAGAATGAGGGTGAGAGAGGTTAAATATTGCAAAAATGCTGAAAAAAAAAAAAAAATGGCATTAGAGCAAGCTTGGTACCTCACTGGTACCAAGTGGAATCACAGAATTGGGTCCATGTTCCAGCAATTACAAATCAAGGCTGCAATAAAGATTTCTGTTTCTTCTCTCAGGATTTTGCAAACTACTTTTCAGTGAAAACACTGCAGGATGCAATGCAGGTAGGACAAAGGCAACATTTGTATATAGCACCCAAAACACCTTTATTTAGACCAGGGTACATTGATTACTTTTGTAACACTGTTATTTTCCACCCAGAAACAGTGAAGCACTGAATCTTCTTCTTAGAATAGAGGTAAAAAAGCAATCTCATTTACCCTCCTGGTGATAATCTGAAATAACTGGAGGGAAAAAAAAAAAAAAAAAGTTATTCTGGATTCATCCTGTGATAAAATACAGTGTATCTCTATATATGGGATTTTTAATTGGGCAGAGAGATACCACTGAGGTTGCAAAGTCAAGTACTTAAAAATTAGGATAGGACAGTTTGTAATTGCTTTTGAAGCCTTCAATTATCTCAGTCTGTGCATCCAGCCCATAAAAGGAACAAGAATAGGCAGGACGTGGGCTTTTAATTAAAAACTGCAAAACCTACAAAACCCCAGAAATGCTGAAAAGGCCCATTATCTCCTGACTTCAGCCTTGCAACTGAAATAAGCTCAGAGCTTTATGTCATTTCTGGGTCGTTTGTTGTATTTAACTGTAAAGCCACCTTCTACTTTGTACCTTTCTTTTTTTTTTTAATATATATATATTTTTTTTTTCCCTTTTTTTCTTTCTGTTCTATGGCAATTCATTCATGGTACCTGAACCCTGAAAATTTCCAAGAGGAGAAAGAGCACGTGATGCTGCAGGACATGCACCATTAGCCAGCAGCAGGGAAAGCTGTTTCCCTGGGGTTTGGAGGCTGCTGGAACCAAGGCACCAATTCTGCCATGTCAGAGCAGTAATTGCTAATCAGACAGAACACTGGACCTGTGAAAAGAACATGGAATAAATGAAGAAAAAAAAAAAAAAAAAAAAAAGGGATGGCATCCTACCAAAGCCAGGTCTGAACTTGATCTTGCACAGGAAGAGTAAAGGATGGAGGATGGTTCGGTGGTCAGGCTGAGACTCAGAAGACAAAACCTTGGTTCCCAAATCTGCTACAAAGGTCCAAAAGCTGGCAGGCAAGCTGCCTGCTGAAACAAGCCCCTGTCTGCAGATGCCCAAATCCCACTGCTTGGCATTAAAACAGGGGGTGAAACACTTCATGCCTTTCCAAATCCGTGATTCACAGCCCCACCGGTAAAACGAGGACCAAAAATAATCTGAATGCTGGAAAGGGCAGTGAGGCACTCAGTGCACTTGGGGCTATCCACCTAACCCTGTTATTGCTTTCTCTCCAGATGTCCAAGGGAAATGCTGTACATCCACCAATGGCTCCAGCACAACAGAAAGAGCAGGAGAGGTGGGCAAGGATAAAAGAGAGGGACAACAGAATGTACTTTTCCCTACAGGGTAAGGTTAAAGGGAGGAGTGCAGCTCTCTGCAGCTTACACGCATCAGTTCCCATATCTTTTTGGTAGATAAAATTAGTCTCCTGCCCACAAAAGCCTTCTTCTATGTGGGGACACCCCAGGCATCTTGAAAGCAGGCAGATTTGACAAAACCCTTACACTTGAAACGCGTCCTCTGAAGCAAACAGCAAGTGAAAGCAACGTGCAGGGAAGAGCAGAGTTCACTTGGGGCCATGGGATCTGGCTTGTAGTTCAAGGTTATCCAACACTGTCACAGCTTCCAGTCCCTGAGGACAAGCAGAGGGCTGTGTGGGTTTTGTTGTTGTTTTTATAACGTTCACAGCTCCCTCCTTCAGGGGCACCTCTCCTGCCAGGCTGCAGAGGGGTGGGGGGGACAAGCACAGCTGCATCAGATGCTTTTTTTTGTTCAAGCACTGATGTCCCAACACAAAGACTTCAAGCCCAAACTAAAAGCAGTATCTAGCAGCTATTTGGAGGCAGGAACAGTATTACCCCCTAGACAGTTACAGCCTCACCCTATGTCTCATTCAACCAGCAGCAAATACCCAACACCTCCAACAGAACAACCAGAACTGTAGGAATAGATAAACTTTTTATTTTTTAATCTATTCAATAAACACTGAATTGCTTTACCTAGATATTTCTGTCCTGAGACACCAGACCCTTGCCTATAGCCCACTACCTCCAAGTCCTCTTCATCAAGCTGCTTCCCTTTTGGTGTAGTGAAGAAGCAAATGGGGGAGGTCTCCAGCTCAGAGCAGGACTGCTGCCAGCGTGGGCTCAGGTCCATGTCCTGGAAACTCCCACAGATGGAGATCCCACCATCTCTTTGGTGCTTCTATGGTACATGACTCTTCTAGTGAAAGAAGAATTTTGAAAGTTTTCTGGCCAAGTATCCAAAAGCCAAAGCGTGGCTGTGTTGTGCCTCTGTTAAACAAGGAGACTCACACAAAGGAACAATAATAAAGAATTTGGGGCTTGCTATGGAAGTTGGTATTCTTCTAGAGCTGATGAAATTCTGAGAGAGAAAAGCAAGCTGTAATCAACTGGAATACTTTTCCTTTTTTCTTTCAACATACAGAGGAGTTATTGGAAAAAAAAAAAATTCTCACCAGTCACATGCTGGTTTCATTCATTTTGCCCATTTAGTATTTGGCCACGAGGCCACATCTTAAAACCTGAACTTCCCCTGAGTTTGACTTATTTTGGAAAAAAGCCCAACCTATTAAGGATAACACTAGGTCTCAATTCCCCTGCATTAATTTATTTTTCTTCACTTTTGACTATGTTTATTTTGAGTTATGATACCACCCAAAAATACCCGAGCTCGACTCCAGGGGCCTTGCCAAGCAAATGAAAGCAACAATCACATGCACACAAAAGAAACTGACTGTCTAAGGATACCCATGATAACCTACAACACCTCTAACTTGGAAACACCCTAGATTCATCTTGGCTCTGCATACCCCAGAACTGGAGGAGAACCAAGCCCGGGAGTGTTTTATTCACAGCAGGGAGGTTGATGGCAGCTGGTGTTGAAGGTGAGGGCTGCTCACATCTACAGCTTTATTTAATGAAACGCTGCTCATGTGCTGAAGGAGAGGCAGGGAATGCTTGGCAGCCCCGCAGCAGCCTGGCTGGAGCACTAAATCAGGAAAAGCTTTATGGTCCATGACCCACACTTGGTGCTCCACCCAGAAACTGAATGGGAGAGCAGCCCGATTCCCAGCTCCCCCCCCTGAGGCCACTCACACCTACTCATCAAGTCAGCAGCAGGTTGAGCTCCTTGCCAGGGTTTAAAGAATTAACCTTGCATTTGATGCCACACCACTTCGGATGTCAAAGCCACAGGGCCTGTGGTCCCTTGGCCAAGGGATCCCCCCCCAAAAAAACCAACCCTTTCCCCCATGATGTTCCCAGCTGGCTGCTCCTCCAGGCAAGGAATGCATGGAATTGAACTTCCAATGGCATTTGGATGGTGAAATATTTTAGGTGCAGTTTGTACGAGGGCTTCTGAAAATTAAAATAATCGAGAAAAATAAACACAGTTGACAAGCAGTTGTCTCAGGCTCAGGCAGCAGCTTGCAGTAAGAATAGCTTGGTCTTCCCACTCATCTGATAAGTGGTTCAGCTGGAATAATTTTTGCTAGAACACATTATTCTCACCAGAAATCACGATTTACTGAAACATGACAGGATACACCCATGGAAAACATGTCTCTAGACAACTTCCACGAGGTTTAATAATGAAATCTGGGCATTTATTTATTTATTTACTTCCTAAAAAAGAAGCGTGCCTGCTTTGTAATCCTGTCACTTAGTCATTCATGAAAGTACCAACAATGTGACTGTTTTAGAGAGCCCAGCCACATTTCCAATACAAATAAATCACTCTGCTCACCCCAACCACCGATAACTCTGCTGCAGACCAAAACTGAAGATAAAAGGGCTTTGCCTGGAAGCAATTTTTCTTAGAAGCAGGAATAAACTGAGCCAGATCATTAAAGCAACATAAAGGGAAAACAGCACTCTGGTTTTTAATCCATATTTCAAGTCTGTCGAGCTCCAGAATTATTTTTTTTTGTGCTTCAAGAACCAATCCAAGCTGCTTTCTTCCTATTTATCCACAATGATTTTTTTTTTTTTTTCCAGTGCAATCGCTACCTGCCTAACTACAACCACAGTCAGCTGTATCTAGCACAGGCATGGGGATGGCTGTAATTAAAGTAATCCTATAATTACCATAACGATCTCCAACTGGGTTTGATCCCACATCCTTTGCTGGGGCAAGAGCACTCCCCAGTCTCCCCGAAATGCTTTGGGGGTTCGGGCTAAAGGGGGAGCGAGGGGAACTGCCCCTCATTTGGGCTTTTCTTGCTATTCCTCTGCCTCCTGGGAGACGGATGGATTCAGACTGGATACGAGGGAGAAATAGTTTGGTGTGAGGGTGCTGAGCCCCTGTCTCAGGGTGCCCAGAGAAGCTGTGGCTGCCCCATCCCTGGCAGTGTCTCAGCCCAGGTTGCTCCAAACCAGCGGTAGGGACGGGGATACAGACACACGCACCCCGTACACCGGGGGCCGCGCACCCACCCACCCACTCACCCACCCACTCGGGGTTTTTCGCAGGAAAAGCGAACGCCCGCCCAGGGCCGAGNCATTACTCAACCTGGTTGGGTGGGAGGTGTGTGTGTGTGTCCCCGCCCCGGCCCATGGTAGGGGGGGGTTGGGATTCGGTGGTTTTTAAGGCCCTTTCCAACCCATTCCGTGATTCCCTGGTTTTATTGCTCCACTTTTTGTTCTCCCTAAATAGGCGAAGGAGGAAGATGCCCTCTGTGCAGAAGCCCATGCGGTACGGCCACACCGAGGGCCACACGGATGTCTGCTTCGATGACACCGGGAGGTAACAGCTTCATTCCTGGGGACCACTCTGGGGGGTGGGCTGGGGCAGGGGGAGAGCTTCTTCCTGGCTGGTGATTTCCCAGGATTTTCTGGACCAGCCACTGCTCCCTGAGGTACTGGGATGGGTTTATGTCCTGGCTTCGCCTGGCAAATCCTTTGGTTTTTGTGCCTGTGTTGAGAACTGGCTGTATGACATGTGGTTTGAAGCCCAGAGTTCTGAAGTTGCTGATTTACAACTTAAATGTAAACATATATATATATATATAGCATGTATGTATATATAGTCTATGTGGATATATATAAAACATATTCATGCACTTTTTACAGGAGTGATTCACAGAATCCAGCAGAAATCTGGGTAGTGTGGGAGTAAATATGTTCACATAAGCACTAGAAAATGAAAGATCTAGTTAGATTCAAAATTAGGCTTGTTATCTTTTCTTGTTATCCTTGTGCTAGTTCTTGAATGTATAAACTAAATCTTTGCCCTTACCTTATTGGTTAAAAATAAATGTTAAACCAGAAAACAAGCCCTCTCAAAATGACCTTGAGGGGTAAGTTATGTACTGAGTAGAGTTCAATTCCATATTCTTAAGGATTCCTTTCCTTAGTTTATTAGCCTTGGTACAAAGAGGACTGCTAATAACAATTCCTTGTGGTCACAAAAAGTCTTATTTGCTATTACACTGCAATTCTTTTTTAAAAAAGAAGTAGACATCTCTGCTGCAGGCCACTGGTCCACTGCTGCTGGATTCTCCATCATCAAAACATTCAGTATTAACACAGTGTTCTGTTGCTGTCAAAGCCCTTACAGAACTAAGAGCAATATCACAGCCTCTCCACTAGCTTTGAAACACTCTGCTGTTTAATTTGGTTTTTTTGAGGACTGCAAGCAGTTTTAAGAAAAATAAAAAAAAAAAAAGAATTCAAAGCTTTGTAAATTTGTGATGTCTTTAATTAAAAATGTTACTAAAACTTCTGTGTATTTGCTCTGTGACTTCAGGTTGTTGTTTGCTTCATTAAAACTGTGAATTTTCAGCAAACATGATTCCTATATTAACTATTTTTTAAGGCTTCTTTAGGCCTGGAATGTGTTAAGCTTGTTAAACTTCAGTCAAGTATGCATTAACACTCTTAGTTTTGCCTTCAACTTTGTACTTGGATGAAAGGCAAGTTTTCAGAGTCTTAAGAAGCAATTAAATGCCCAGTCCTTTGAGAAACTGCTAATGAAGTCCTTTGAGAAATAAGTGCTAATGAAGTCCTTTGAAAAATTCACTTTAGCTCCTGGAAAAAAAAATGGATTGACAGGTAACATCTACAGGTTAGTGCAGGTGAGTGCCAGGTCTAGCTGGTTACCAGAGGCTTGAGGTACTGCTACAACATGTGATTTCCCTCCCTTCCCATGTTTAATAAGCTACTGACACTTAATCAATGCAGGTAATCACTGTATCACATCAGGTTTATTGTGTTTCAATTAAAAAAAAAAAAAAAACATGAGCCAACAACTCACACTGGAGTAACATTTTCATCTTGGTACCCAAAGTGTGTGTCCTTTCTGTGTCCCAGTGTTAACAAGTCCCATGTCTTTTCCACAGCTGCATTGTCACTTGTGGTGGTGATGGAGATGTTAGGATTTGGGCAAACCTGGATGATGATGATCCCAAGTCCATTAATGTGGGAGAAAAGGCCTATTCGTGTGCTCTGAAGGTATCTTTGTGAGCAGAATTTCTCTGAATTGTGTCACTCTGCTGTTCATACATGACTGGTCCTGGGTTTTCAAGCTTGGGGGTGCTGCTTGTGTGGGTGACATTAAATATGTGCTGGGTAATGTACAGAATCAGGCACAGACAATGTTAGAATGTTTCAGTTTGTATGTTAAATATGTATATATTTTTCTTTACATCAGTGTATGGAAATCAACTGAGTGCTGCCTAATGAGTGGCAGGTATTTAAGTTCAAACCCATGAACATGTTTTATCTTTATGCCTAAGTGAAAATGTTAGAGCAGTATTGAAAGCATCATTTGCTGAAATACCTCTGAATGCAGATCTGTATTTTCCTACAAATTCTGTACAAATACAAATTTGTATTTTCTGAATGCAAAGATTTAATTCATTAAATGTGCCTATAAACTTGAATATTATCACCAAATCAAGCATTTATCTAAATCAAGAGTAATTCTGACAATTAATTTTACTTCATATAGGACTGTGGAGGAATTAATCCTTATGCTAAACTGGTGTAGTTTTTTTTTTCCTTCTCTTATTTTCCTTCTTTCCTTCTTCTTCTTCTTTCCTTTTCTTTCCTTCTTTTCCTTCACACTGTTATCCAGTTTTGACTTTGATCACATTTCTAAGAAACAAACACATCTGGTTAAGCTAATGATACAGTGAATTTTTTAGGTTGTTTCAGTGTTTTCACACAGTGTGAGTTGCAGAGTTTCTCAGCACAAGATGTGATCATTGAGTACTGGGGAAAAATACAACTGAGGTTGAATCATGTGGGCCAGGGTCCAGGGAATTATCATCTGTATTAATCAAAAATTACTTTCCCAAAGTCAATGCCTGGTGATGCTTTGGTAATTCTTTTTTTTTTTTTTTTTTTTTTTTTTTTTTAATAGCTGGTTGATATTTTCCTTCCAAATTGTCATTTAGCCCTGGGGTGCTGCTGACCCATCATCCCCCAAGTCAGAACAAGATTCTTATGTGCTTAGTTGTAACAATTTGTGGAAATGCTGACTAGAGGCAGCTCTGCAGTCTGACTGGCAATAGAAACACAACCTGCTCTGTTAGTTTTAATGTTAAGGCAGTGCCTTTATTATATCTTACAAGAGTCACTGCTTGTAAATAACAAGGCAAACTAACTACCTGTATCAATTTGTGTGATAGAAAAGAATGCATGTTCATGTATTTAGATGGAGAATTCTCACAGTATTTCCTTTGTGTAGTTATCCTTGTGTTGCCTTAGTTCCTAATTAGAAGGTCTAAAACGTTGGTTTTGTGGCAGTTGTAGAAGAGAGGAATTCCAGAAGTCTATACCAGGTCTTCAGGTATTGTGTGGTTAACATTGCAGTGGTAAAGGAACATTTTAAAATTGTTTTTTTGACTATTGGCTATTTTGGAGAGTAATAAGAAAGAGGAAATAAATTAAAATCAACATATCTGTATGATATTTAAAAAAAATAGTAATTTGAAACCTCACTGGGAACTGCTGCCTCAAGTGAAACCTCATACCAATTTTAAACATACTTCATGTATGTGTTCCTCAATACCTCAATAATCTATTTTCAATAATAAAATACCCTAAAAATCAATTATGATTTTCATCCCATTGCTTTTTGCAAAGCAAATGAGGTGACTTGAATGAGTTCTCTTAGCAAATCAGTGGCAGAGCCAGAAATTGCTAAAACTATGAGTTGAATAGAGGAGGAAAAAATCCTGGTTTTCATTTTTGACACTAGTAGGAAAAATTCTCTCCTGTTAGTTTCTTCTAAAGTGGTTTTAGTTGGATTTTTTTGTTTGTTTCTAAACAGTGAGTTTAATAACACTTTGTGTGACTTCAGGAAGTCTTATTTCAGAAATTATTCTTCATTAATGAAAATATCATGAACTCATCTGAGATGTTGATGCAATATAGGTAATAAATCTCTGCTCTTGTTTAGTACTGGCTGCTGCTTTATGTATCTTCTGGATTTTTACTGTAACTTTAGACAACTCAAAAAAACAAAAACAAAACAAAAACAAACAAACAAAAAAAAGGCAACACTTCCCAACCCCAAACAAAAAATTCCCTCAAGGAAATGAGGCATTTCTTTATATATTTTAAAAAACTCACTATATACAACAAAGAAATAGTTTTGTTACTTGAAGAAGAGATATTACCTTTCCAAATACAGGATAATTATTTTATTCATTCAGTTTCTTTGGATCTTGGATCATTTTTGGTCATCACCTGCTTTCTGTTTTCTGAAAAGAACTAAGCTATACTTCATGAACTTCTCATCTTTCCCTGGTGGCATTTTACTGGGAAATTTGGTCCAAGGGTGCCCTCTCCTGGTGCTCCTGCAGACGAATCAATGGGATGCAGGAGTCTCCCAAGGGCTTTCTTGCCCATGTAAAAGGAGTGAATTTTCCATCCACCAGAAAAAGATCAGACGTTTCTCTTTGAAATTCCTTGGTGACTTTAAGTACAACTCATTTTGGTAAAGAGAAATGTTGGGAAGGTCTTGAGGCAGTAAATTGCCATAGTGGATTTTAAAGTCAACTGAAGCAACTGGAGTTTCAGTATTAATTCTAGCAACATGTTTCTACAAGTCTGAAATCAGAGCATAATTTTTCTAGTTGTCAATAGCAGTTAAAGTGATTCAAGTTACTGTGCTTGTCTGTGGGTTTTTTTAAGAAATGAAAGCTAAAGACTGTTTCTCTTTTGAGATACTTTTGAGATATTTTGATATAATCAAAAAAATCTTTGATTTTGAGAGAATTTTGATATATTTTTAGTTTATATTTGGAACACCAGAATGATTTTACTAACAAATTTTGTCATGGATTTTGTTTGCAGAATGGCAAACTGGTCACAGCAGTGTCAAACAATACTGTGCAGATACATACATTCCCTGAAGGAGTTCCAGATGGCATCCTTACTCGTTTTACCACAAATGCAAACCATGTCATCTTTAACAGTGATGGTACCAAAGTTGCTGCTGGATCAAGGTAATCTGTGCACAGTGAGGAAAAGCACTGTTATCAGTCAAAATCTGGCAGCTCCCTCCTGGTGTGCTGATTTTTACCAAGGAGATCATGAATCCATGTACCTCCCAGGGTTTTTAAAGTATTGGGAAATGCCTTCTGGGGCTGGAGGGCAGGAAAAGAATGAAAAGGACTTGAGGAAACAATTCAGAGAGATATTTGATCCACCAAATAATTTGAAATGGAATTTTGGTATTGTGAAATAATTCCTTTTCTTTGGGGAACTTGAGTGCTTTCAGCTTTCTTTCTTATGATGAATAAACAGAATTGTTCACCCAGATGGACCTCATTGCAGCATCAAGGATTTTAGTACTGTGTGCTGAAGATAATGCCCTAACTGCTCAGGATCATGGGCCTGCAGATGTGGCTACACAGGCAAAAGTTTGAGGGGTTTTGATTTGCCTGAGTTCTTTGAGTTATTCCCTGGCATGAGCATCTTCCCCATTCTGCCAAATGATAACAGAGGACAGTTGCAAGACTTGCCTTGGGGGATTTAAATGCAGAGTTCAGTTAATTTTTTAGGGCAGCATGTTTGCTTTTACATAATATGCACCAGTCCTTTAACGAAGATGTAGCTGACAATATATATTTTTTTCATTTAAGGTTCAGGTGACTGGATTTGGTGAACTCTTTGGGCAGCTGTAGCTAACCCAGGCTCTCTGCTGGAATTTGTCCTCCACAGCAGAGATGGCAGTGTTGCATCTGTTCCCTGGCTCCTCTTAAGTGTGAATTGGACTAGAAAGCAATTTAGATAAACATGCTGGAGTGTCAGCTCTGGCAGGTGAGGAGCAGACACACCAGCTCCACCAAAACTGGGAATCTGGGCAGCTGGGGGCAGTAACCAGGGAAATCTCTAAATCTGACAGAGATTGAGAGTTTGGGCCCAATGCCAGTGCTTGTTCAACAGGATCTGATGAGGATTAGAGAGATTGGGCAGATGCTGAACTCTTTCCTGTTTTTAAAACTTCTGCAAAAACCCAGGACTTCTGCAGCCTGGTCAGGGCTCTCCCATTGGGAAAAAGATCTCATAAAAGAGTGAGGCAACCCCTCAGAGATCTTCTATAACATACTGAAGGAGAAGGCAACAGCCATGAAAGGGAGGAACATAGCTTAGAATAATTACTTGAATAATCTGTGGTCAGAGATTTCTCCATTTTTTACATAAAATCTGCAGACTTCAGTTTTCTGTAAGTTTTAACATCCAACTGGCTGGCAAAATGCACATGAGCTATTTGAAAAATAGTTGTGTGGCTTCTTAAATAAACAAACAAACAAAAAATCCTGTTGCCTGGTGGTTTTGGTTTTTTTCTTCAAAGTTGTCTTGCATTGTTTAAGAGAGCTAATACCATTTTAGTTGTCTTGCAGTATAGCTTTGCAGACTTCCTTTATGACTGGCTTTAGAGAGTTGACAAACCTGAGTTTGTGTTTCTGAATATGGATAAGCTGATGCTTAACCCTCTTGAGTTAGGTCCTAAAATTCAGTTTCTCTCTGAGGGTGTTGCAGTGAAGCATTGAGAGGGATACTGAAAAGTTGTCACAGGAGTTGTCTCTTTGGCTAGGAAGTTAGCCAATGTTTTTAGTCAAACTGCAGCAATATTTGTAATTTTGGAGGAGGGAATAAAGTTGTAAAAACCCTGTTAATGCACGTTACACTAAATGCTCTTTAAAATCCTGCTACAAAATAACAAACTGTTGGCTGTCTATATATTTTCTTAATTTTTTTTTTAACTACATGACCAAAGAATTACAGTAATCAGTCCCTTTCAGCCCTTTGATATCTCAGCAGAGGTTTTCATTAGGTTATCCAGGGTATTGTATTAAAGAGGTATATTGTCTGTGTGTACAAAATACCCTCCTCAAAGAGCAGCCACCAATTTTTTTGGCTTTGCAATGAACAATAATAATCAGCTGATCAAAATAGTCTGCCCTTGCTCCTGTTGTATGTAGGAAACATCAAGTTTCTCATTTTCCCCTGGATCACACAGTGTAGAAAGCCATAACTTCCCCAAAAGATAGTGCCTGATTTTTCTTGCCATAAACCCAGAGCTTATTGTTAATGGTTTTGATGTTCATACTGTTATGTCTGTGCTCTTGGGATCTGCAGTGACTTCATGGTCAAAGTTGTGGAGGTGACTGACAGCAGCAAGCAGAAAACATTCCGAGGACATGATGCTCCTGTTTTAAGCCTGTCCTTTGATCCCAAGGATGTTTACCTGGTAAAAACACTTTCTTGTTTACTTTCTGCTTTGGATCTTTGGACACCTGGAATACTGTATTTAGTTTTGGGTTCCCCAGTTCAAGAGAGACAGGGATCTACTGGAGAGAGTCCACTGGAGAGCTATGAGGGTGAGGAAGGGACTTGAGCATCTCTGCTGTGAAGAAAGACTGAGAGCCCTGGGGCTGTTCAGCCTGGAGAAGAGAAGGCTGAGAGGGGATCTTATTAATATCTGATCTATCTATCAATATCTGTTCACTGCCAGAAATGAGGCAACAGCTGGCAGCAGGCCCTGAAGGATGAAAATTTGGGATCTTGCTAAGATAAATATCTAAGGGGCAGGGGGCAAGAGGAAGGGGCCAGCCTCTGTTCAGTGGTGCCCAGGAATAGGACAAGGAATAATGGGTTGAAGGTAGAACAGAGGAAGTTCCAGCTCAAGATGAGGAGAAACTTCTCTGCTGTGAGGGTGAGGGAGCCCTGGCCCAGGCTGCCCAGAGAGGTTGTGGAGTCTCCTTCTCTGGAGCCTTTCCAACCCCACCTGGATGTGTTCTGTGTGTCCTGCCCTGGGTGATCTCTAGAGGTTCCTTCTAACCTCTAAAATTCTATGATTCTATGATCTCCTTTTCCCTGGAAAAGAAATTTACTTTCTTTTTTTAAAAAAAGAACAAACAGTGACTGTTGGTGTTGAGACTATTCCATTTCAGCTGACCTGACTGGTGATGGAGTGTGCCACAACACAACAACTTGTTACCTCCCAGGAGAACTCAGTCTTTGCTTTACTAATTCAATTACTGTCTGTTTTCTTCTGGAATCTAATGGTCATCTGATTTTAGAGGGGAAAAAATGGCTGAAGAAATATACTAATTTTGAGTCTCTTTTGTGAATAAGCAGCTCACTCGAAGCATGAGGGTTTGTAATTACAATAGTACAATTATCAACATGAAAATATTAGAAAGTTTTAAGTCTTAATATGGTTTAAACAGGGAAGTTTTTAAAAAAAATGCTTATGGGGTGTATATCTAACATTGGTTATAGTTGGTTTGTTTTTCTGAAATGTTGTAGCATTGATTTCTCCATGTCTTTTAATTATTATTTTGTTTACAAAAATCTTTTGCACAGGCATCAGCGAGCTGTGATGGTTCTGTCAGAGTATGGAAAATTGCAGATCAGGTAAAAGGCCTGTGTTCCAAGTGCAGGGTTTCCTAAAAAATCCAGCATTTCCCAGACAGTGAGAAGAGCTACTTTGAAATATCCCTACTGGAACAGGGTTTTCCTTTTGGGAAGTCATCTAACTACACTTTACGGAATACTTTTGTCCATTTCTGGGAAAAATTCCAAAGACTGATTATGAAATATCTCCTGGGTAGCTGTGGGTTGTTCTTCCTGTCTGTGGAATCCCTGATTTCTTCTTTTCATCTTCATTGGGCAACAGTGTGTGGTTTGTCCTTAAAACATTCATAAGTAACATGATAAAATAAAGATGACTCTTGACATCAGATTCCTTATTTCAGAATTTCAGCTCACTGCTTGCAACATTAAGGAAGTATTTTTATTCTAATAAACAACCAGCTAGGTGTATTTTTATTATTTTTTATATATTATTTTATTTTCACCAAGCTTTCTATGAAATAATTTTCAGGATAGTGGACTGACTGATGAAGGTGAAATAATGCTCTGAGATAGATGCTACACAGTATCATCTTTTATAATTTTATATATCTTTTTATTTTCTTCATTTTCTAAAGACTTGAGGTACAACTTGGTGTGTTTCATCCTTCTAGATTTGAATGAGGGTTTTGGCAAAGGGTTTGCTAGTTCACTTTGTTTGTTCCAAGTGTCACAACAGTTAACAGGAGGATGTAAATTCTGGTTTGAAAGATAATTATTAGAAATACAGAACTAGTCTTTGGGCTCAGCTTGGCAATATTTGGCTGAAAATAGTTCAGGACCTGTATGAAATCAGCTTTAGTGAGAGACTCAGATTCAGCCTCTGCTCTTGGAACTCTAAGGAACTTCAGAATTTGAAGTGAATATTTTGGGAAGGCAATTCTGCATATGTATGTGGGATTTTTTTTGCTAAATCCACTGGAATAGAATCCATGTGGATTTATTCCTGTAAGTACCATTAAAAATATAGCCCTGCACTTGTGAATTGCTGCTTTTTTTAAACCAAAAGTTACTTTTAATGTGAATTCCCATGTTCCAGACTGTCAGCCTGTGCCTTTTGGTGCAAAAACACTTACCAGGGATTCTGACAGTATGATGTATGTATCTCTGAGGTAATTTGGGAATAAAACCATTTATTCTTTACCCTGCTGTGGTGAGATTCAAGCTGATGTGTGTCACCTTGCTGCAGCTGATCTGGGTTTGACAAATGCATTTGGCCAGATTTCTCTATAACCTACAAATATGTGAGCTCATTTGTTCTGTACTTGATTACAGATGCTTTTTCTGTGGTCTTATTTTGATTACAAGTAGTTGTATTGTCATTAAAATAGTTTTAGGTCTGTATTAGCAAGGTATTCTTTTCAGTTTGGGTTGTTTGCTTTTTTTTTAAGGCCATATTTGCCATATTCATATGAAATTACTTCCGTTCAAAAAATGGCATATCTTTTTTTCCCTTTTAATTTTTCCCCACACTTTTCCTTTAAGAATTTATGTTATACAGGAGACTTTCACAGGAGCTAGAAACCTAATTTTTTTAAAAATATTTTGCTGCAGAAGTGTAATGATGTGATAAATGCCAAATCAATATGTAGGCTTGGCTGGCAACCTGGCAGTGGGAAGGTAAGTCACATTGTTTTACCACATCTTAATCCTTATTTTCTTTAGGAGTCCAGGAAAAAAATTCAGTTTGGGCAAGCCTAAGTGGTAGCTCCTGGGACTAAGAAAAATATTTGGGGTGAAATTCACTTTTAGGAAAAACAAAAGCCTGGAAGTGGTTATTTTGTTTTTTGCTCTGGACAGTAGTGCAGCTGTCAGCCCAAACCAGCATCAAACAGTCATGTTGTGCTAAATAGGAAAAAACATTATCCAGGAGGAAAACAAACATACTGCTCACAAAAGAGCATCAAAGGGGTTCAGTCTTTCTCTTCTTGAAGTAAATTTTGCCATGTGGTCATCTGGCTCTGTAAATATTTCCTGAGTAAGTTGCTCCCTGTCTTTTCACCTGGAGAAAATGTGTATTGCTGCAATGGTGCTGTGTGTGGAGCACTGATCCAAAGGGGTTGGGGGGTAATTGTAGTGTGGTGGTGTCTGCAGCATCTGATGATGCAAAGGGGAGGGGAAGGAGCAGATAAATGTGAAGGACTGGGAACTGAGAGAAAGTTGGGAAAGCTGGCCATTTGGAAGAATTATTTTATGGCTTCTGTTCTTGCCTGTGATAATAGTCTGGCAGAACCATTTCATTCCTTATTGGCATTCCATTTCCTAGTGTTTTCTGACAGTTCCTACCTGTGTGATTTTGTTTCCCCAACTTAGCCTTGGTGTCTGTCTACCTGTGTTTACTCTTTGAAATCCCTGGCAGCTGTGGTAGCACTGGGTATAACTTCTCTGTGGAAGAGAGAATGTCACCTGCAGTACAAATTGTTTAAGTATCCATATTGCATAAGAACAAAGAGCAAATACTTTTGATTTCTAAACTAATTCTTCACAAACAAACATACACACACACACACACTTGAAATGTAAGTAGCTGTCTGGCTTCTCTTACAAAGCAAATTGTTAGAAGTCTTTAAAAAACCCAAATCCTAAAAAAAAAATTGTGACACTCCTGCAGTTTTGTGAAAGATTAAATGAGCTTTTTCAGGAATTAACTGATCATAAAAGATTATTGAGAAATTATAACCTGATCAAAAGAGATCTGGAGAGGGAGGAAAAAGGAGACTATAAAACAGATGACACCCCACCTGGAGTACTGGAGCCCTCAGTTCTGGGGTCCCCAAGAGCAGAAGGAGCTGGAGGTGTTGGAGTGAGTCCAGAGGAGGCCCTGGAGCTGCTGGGAGGGCTGGAGCAGCTCTGCTCTGGAGCCAGGCTGAGAGAGTTGGGGGTGTTCAGCCTGGAGAAGAGAAGGCTGCAAAGGGGGGTGGGAATGGATGAGTTTTAAGGTCCCAACCCAAACCAGTCTGGGATTCTATGAAAACTATTTATATGTGTGTGTTAGCTGTTTCTTAAATAAGATCTGCTAATCTTGTGGTGCAGCTGTCATTATCTTCAGCTTTCTGCCAGAAAGAAATTAAGATTAAAGTGAAACCAGACATGCTTTGCTGTGTTGCATGTGGAAAGCATTAAAGAACCTTGTGGGGCAAGTTGCTTCAACTTTCTTTACTTTCTCAGTTGGCATTGCTAGGATGCTAGGGAACTCTTAAATACTGAGGCAGTCTTGGAATGTTCTGTTTGAAAGATACCTTGTTTTAAACTTCATGATTTTTGTTTCCTTTGAACAGTTGCTGGCAGTTCCTGTAGATAAAATTGTTAAACTATACAAAAGAGAAACCTGGGATAGTCAGTTTGATCTATCAGATACATCCATCACACTGGTAGGTACCTAAATCAGGTGCTTGCTGAGTCTTTCCTAAATTATATGTTATTCTGCTAGAAATTATGAGATCTTCTGCACAGTATCTTTTTTATTTGCTTGTTTTTTTCCTCCTCTTCTTGGTAACGATTGCTCACATTTTCTGTTTCATTTCTGATCCTGCCACTTTGTTGGAAAACAAGGTGAGAGATACTAAATAGGTGTCAAACATGTCTTTATGTGTCTCAGGTTCTCCTCTTTCATTTATAGTAACCCACTAGATTTCTAAGGTCTGCTGGTGAGTCACCAACTGCAGCTCAAGAGCATCTGTTTCCAGAAATTGCTCTTAAATTTTTCAAGGAAAATGCCAAGATGGTTATTTCTGTACAGAACAGGGATATCAGCTCTCCACATTATATTTTATCAAGCTGAAATTAAGCTACACAGTAGCTCTAGCTGTCCCATCTTCTTTCTTTTGGCCTTAGTATGTATTTGGAAACCTTTGGGTTGGGGAGGACCATTTTCCTTGTGTTATGAAGGTACAGAACACACACTCTTGGATTTAAATTTATGGAACTGTATTATGTTCAAAACAAATAGAGCTATGCTTAGTGCTGAGTCTGCAAAATACTGTGCTCTATCTTGCCAGTTCAGAATCAGGTTTTGTTTAACCATATGGCAGTGTTTAATGACAGAAGATGGATATTCCCCCCCAGAAGAAGTGTGCTATCCATAAAGAATGTTTTTTGCAGGAATGGGCCTAAAGCTTTCATACAGAAAGCTGGATGTGATTTGCTAAAGATCATTATTATTTTTAATTTCCAGAATATCTTGTCTTTTTTAAGCTCCTGAATATGAATGCTGTGTGTGCATTGGTAATATAGGTGTTTTTTCTAATTTTTCTCTTTTTCCTTAGCCTTTGAATGTTGTCACCTGGTCTCCCTGTGGGCAGTACCTGGCAGCTGGAAGTGTGGATGGGAGTATAGTGGTGTGGAATGTGGAAACCCAGGAGTGCATAGAGAGGTATTCAGTGTTGTTTCATGAATACCTATGGAGCTGGTTTTTTTCTTCACATATGATTTTTGTTATCTTCTCTTTGAAACATATTTGTTCAAGTGTAGAACTCTGCTTCTTGAAAAGCCTTAAGATTAACAGGGCCATTCTCTAAGTTTCCTTTTGATGTTCCAGTGAAAAAAAATCCACCCCAGGAGACACCATATGAGGGTTCAAATTGAAGAATACCATTTACTTGGCCTCATGGATGGTCTCCAGCTGCTGGTGGGACTGGGAGTGCATATGCAGAGGGAGAGCCAAAGCCCAGGTCAAAAAAGCAGTGTCAGATCTGGGTGGTGCTGGGAGCCAGAAGTGGACTCATCACTTGTGCAGCCTGAGGGAGGTGGATTAATACTGCAGGTCATGTGCTGAAGGGAATCCAAGGGCTGCTGTATCACCTTCCACAAGAGCATAACTCTTAAACTCACTCCAAGAAGGACATTGAGGGGCTGGAGTGTGTCCAGAGAAGGGCAATGGAGCTGGGGAAGGGTCTGGAGCAGAAGTCTGCCCAGGAGCAGCTGAGGGAGCTGGGGGTGTTGATCCTGGAGCAGAGGAGGCTGAGGGGAGACCTTCTGGCTCTCTGCAACCCCCTGAGAGGAGGTTGGAGTGAGGTGGGTGCTGGTCTCCCAAGGAACAAGTGATGGGACAAGAAGAAATGGTGTCAAGTTGCTCCAGGGGAAGTTCAGATTGGATATGAGCATAAGTGATTTACTGAAAGAGTGGTAAATGTTGGAATGGGCTGCCCAGGGCAGTGGTGGAGGTTCCCTGGAGACATGGGACTTTGGGATATGGTTTAGTGGGGTAGTGTTGGGCTAACAGTTGGACTTGATGATCTTAGAGATCTTTTCCAGCCTGAGTGATTCCATGATTCTAGGTAGAAATGTGGCATTGTTTTGCCTTCCTCTACCATACCCCATAGGCACAGAAGTGTGTTCTGATTCACCTGATACTCTTCTCCTTCCTGCATAGTGAGAAGCCAATGGAAACTTCACATCCTTAGAAATAGAAAAGGGAAGGGGAACCCTGAAGTGGATTTTGTTCAAATGCCATAATCTAGTCCTCTGTGTGCAAACATATTTTTCTTACTTTTTAATCTAATAGTTGATGGGAACACATTTTCCACATCCCAAACCCCAAGGTCATTGGCAGTAAGATTTATTTTCCAAAGGGAGAGAGAAATGCAGATACATCAGTCAGCCATCCTCACCTGTAGGCAAAAAAGGAGAAACTGATAAATTGCTCTTTGTCTTGGTTGGTTTAAGCATCTCTCTCTCAGGGCAAAAAAAAAAAAAATTAAAAAAAGGGTATGATTAAGTGAGGTAGAGAAGAAGAGAAGGGGTAATTTATCTCTCAGTATATTTTGAGTAAGAAGCATGGTTGTTACTGTTAGTGACTGTGTTAAGAATTAAAGTCAGATTATGTAAAAAATTGAAGGAATTTTTGTGAGAAGAGGAGGTGGAAAAGATAGAGGATTAACCAGTTGGTTTGGTACAGGAGAAACAACTACATGTTCTGTTTATAACTGGATGATTCTGGAACATAAGACTAATGGGAAATTACTTTGTCTTTTCTACATGTGTCAAGAAGCTGTTGGTTTAAGAGTATGATTCTGTTTGCTCTTTAAAGCTTAAATGGTTTCCTCCATAGAAAAGAAAGACCTGCTGGTTTTTTTTTATAGTAGCTGTTTATGCTAAAGGTAACTTACTAATTATTTTATTGGTGTAGTATCACTGTAGCATCACTTCCTAATACAAGTAAATATTGCAACTTTCTACATCAACTCTTGTGGATCTTTATTCCCTGAGAAGCATGCTAAAAATGCCTTTTTTTTTTTTTTTTTTTTTTTCCTCTTTATTTTCTTAGGATGAAACATGAGAAAAATTACACTATTTGTGGCCTGGCCTGGCACCCCAAATATAAGCAAATTGCTTATACAGATACTGAAGGAAATCTGGGCTTGTTGGAAAATATTGGTGATGGAAATAAAGCAGATGACAAGGTGATGAGTACTGATGACAATTTTATTTGGTTTCTTTAATGAACAGGATTGTTTAGGTTACCAAATGATATGGAACATTCTGTATTGTCTGCTGGAAGTTCCCTCCTGCCTGTTGGTTCATTTCTTGATTTCTGTATCCAAAAGAAGTTTTCTGATGTTTCTTGACTTGGTTTTAGGTTGCCAGTGAGGTGACAAAAGACTACAATGGTCTCTTTGATGGAGATGATGATGATGACTATTTGAATGGAGATATGATTGAGCCACAGTCTTCCCCAAGGGCTGGAGCTAATGAAGATGATGATGATGATGACCTTATGCCAACTTCAGGCCATCTGAGACGGGCAATAACTGATGATGATAACTCACTAGGTGCAGAATTAACTATTTTTCCAGTGCCTTTTAGTGCTGCTACTGTGATGGTTTCTTAGCATCCTCTTCTCAGCCATAATTCTGCCTTATTTTTTCAAAGAAATCTTGACAGTTTAAAATTTTTAACCTATGTTCTGTCATAATAATAAGTGTAAGATGTAATTCTTTCTTTATTTTTTTTTTAAACTTCTAGATATTGGGATGATAAAAGCTACTTCCAGTCTTCTTGAAAAGGAAGATGATGATGATGATCAGACTGGTGGCTTTTCAGCTTTACCCCCATCCTCAACACAAAAGCCTTTCTATGATGGGCCAGTGCCAACCCCCAGGCAAAGGCCCTTCCAGTCTGGCTCCACTCCTGCACACCTCATGCATCGTTTCATGGTGAGTCTTGATGCTGTCTGTGTGCATCCAGTTGCTTTTGTTAATATTGTCCAGTTCTTGCTATGTCTTAATCTAATCTTTTAGATTAGATTTTGATTTAGGTTTTAATAATTTTGATTTAGGTTTTAGTAATTTTTCACTGTGAAGCCAAATGGTGGAAACTAGCTTTGTGTTAATGCAAAAATGGATTGCATAATATCATGCTTTACACTTCAGGGTTTTTTTTTGGTATAGAAATAAATACTTGGCTTTAAGACAAAAGGAAGCTATAGGGTTTGTATCTAGAATCACAAAATGGTTCAGGTTTAAGGAGGCCTTTGAAAGTCATCTAGTCCAACCTCCATACAGTGAGCAGGGACATACCTGTGCTACTGAATTCTAGCAAATCTCTTAAAAGTTTCTTATTTGACCAGAACTTGTGGGGTTTGTGCTGTTGAGACTTGTATGTGAATCATCCATTATTTCTGTCCAACTGCAAATTCCTCACAATTGATTTTGCAAGGAGAAAGGTGGCTCAGCAGTGAGAATGAAACTAATTTATGCCAAATTCAACTGTTTTAGCAACTACAAGTCCTGATCACACAAGTGTTCAGTCTTCCTTTAGCCTGTTGTTTCAGATGGGAAGGTTATAGCAGGAGGTTTGATTTGGTTATTGGGGATTTTTTGGGGTGTTCTTTTTAATAGGTGTGGAATTCTGTGGGGATCATTCGCTGTTACAATGATGAAGAAGACAATGCTATAGATATTGAATTTCATGACACCTCCATCCATCATGCAACACACCTGCCAAACTCTCTGAATCACACCATGGCTGATCTCTCTACTGAAGCTGTTCTATTGGCCTGTGAGAGTACAGAGGAACTTGCAAGGTAAGACATGGCCTTGCTCTGCAAAACCTGTAGCTTGTGTCAGCCCTGCAGAACACTGCACTGGGCTTGTTGCAAATATTTCAGCTTTTAATTTCAACCTCAAGTAACTTTTTGAGGTTTTTGGCTTTTGATCATGCTATATGGGACCACTTTCAAGGAGGATTTTCACACCCACTTGAAGACTCAAGAATATTCAAAGGTGTATTTTGTTTCCTGAGGTGTTGGTTTTGTTTTGTTTTTGTTAACCCCTTTCTCAAACTGTATATACACACTAGAAACTTCATGCATTTCTAGCTCAAAGGAAATTGTAGCCATGAACAATAGTTTTTCAGTCTGCTCAGATCAAAGATAAATCATAAGGGCTACACCATTTCTGTTCACATTGCTGCTAAGGACACTTGTTAGAAGATACCCAAAAAATTAAAAGTGTGAAGAACACACATTTATAAAACCTGCAGAAGGATTCAAGCAGCTGTGCCAGCTATACTCTGTTCTCTCATTTAAGAACAATCATGACAACATTTTGTTGCTGTTTTCTGTGGAAGTATCTTGAAGGAAGAACTTATTTTCACACATACAGCAGTGTGAGAAACTGAGAAGTACTCTTCACCTTGACTGTGGTGTCTGTGAATTGGTCACAGGTAGTTTTCAATTATTAAGGTGACACAGCTGAAGTTCCTGGGTTTTTTTCCCTTTAAAAGATAGTGTAATGTGAGAGACCTGTGGTGAGGGCTGATATTCTCAGGGAGACTGAGCACCTTCAGTACTTGTTAATGTTTATGAAGCAGGACACTTCCCTGTTTCCATGTAAAAATCTTCCTTCAGACCTCCATCAATTAATTACTTGGGGATATAGAGGATCTAAATCTGCAGTTGTTTTTTTTTATTTTATTGAATAATAAAAGTAACACCTTTGCAAATGAATACTTTTAATTTGTAGTTCTTTCTACGACCATTGCAGATTCCAGGTGTCTGATAAAAACATCTTGTTGTGTTTTCAGATATTGTCTCTTCCTTTACATTGAGATATTTGACTGTTGTTCTTTGTCTCTGCTTTAGCAAGCTCCACTGCATTCATTTTAGCTCGTGGGATACAAACAAGGAGTGGACAGTAGACATGCCAAAGGATGAAGACATTGAGGCCATCTGCCTGGGTCAGGGCTGGGCTTCTTGTGCCACCAGTGCCTTGTTAGTTCGTGTGTTTACAGTTGGAGGAGTTCAGAGAGAAATCTTCAGTCTCCCTGGTCCAGTGGTGTCTATGGCAGGACATGGAGAGCAATTAATGATTATTTATCACAGAGGTAGGTTTTTTGTTTGTTTGTTTTGGTTTTGGTTTTTTTTTTTTTACATCATGACCAGAATTTTTTTTTTTCTTCTTGTTGATGTTTGTCCTTATCTGTCTCTTCTCAATGGTGCTTTTACTATCACACCACACAGATCTGTGACATTTGATATTGGGATGCCTAGCTTAACCTGCATGGAGGGGGAGAATTTTGTAACAGTGACATTAAAAGATTGAACATGGGTTTCAGATATGCCAAGATGAATTACTGTAGGAAATTAGAGAAGTCATTGTTATGCATGCTTTGGATATCCAAAATGACAAATAGTTGCTTGTCTGACCATGGTATTTATGGATAGCCTTACATTATAATTAGGTTTTGATTCTAATCTTAAATTTACCTGAGAGACAAGACAATTAATTTGCTTTCTTACATAGTAATTGAACAATTTTTTCCTAGGTACTGGGTTTGATGGGGACCAGTGCCTCGGAGTACAGCTGATGGAGCTAGGAAAAAACAAAAAACAGATTTTGCATGGAGACCCTCTTCCTCTTACAAAGAAATCCTATTTGGTGTGGGTTGGATTCTCTGCAGAAGGTATGAAATGCCTGCATGAGTGACATTGAGAAATCTTGACACTATTGAGGGAGTTTTGGAGGATGCTAATGAGTACTTTTTTGGTAATGGTGGTCTTGGCACCTAGACTTTTTTTTTTTTTTTTTCTATCACCTCAATGCTAAGCAAAATTCTGTTTGTTTTTTCTTTTGATATCTTTATCTTTTGATATCTTTAAGATGTCTCCACTACAAATAGAATACATTCAGTGTTACCACAACATTGGTTTCCCTACTCAGCAAAAAGAAATAATCTGCACTAGAACACCCTAAGGGGCTTCTTCAATCTTACCTCCCAGAATTGGCAGCTTGGGAGGAATTTTTATGGTAACCAAAGTCATTGTAAAATAGCTCATTTTCTTCAGGAATCTACCCAAGTAGTGTGAGTTTAATTTCTTCAAAAAATGTTTTAAATTGGAACTTATCAGTGGAGCAGCAGTAGCGCTGACTGTCAGGAGGTGGCGCATCTTTCCAAGGAAAACTCTCTTTTCCCAGCTAGTTTGTACTCTTTGGGTGAGAAATATTATATTTGTAAATAAATCATCAATTCAGGGTCTCAAGCTTTCTGCTTTTTTGTAATGAGTTGCCTTTCATTTGTAACCAACAAACAGGTACCCCTTGTTACGTGGATTCTGAGGGAATCGTGCGGATGTTGAACCGAGGAGTTGGGAATACTTGGATCCCAGTGTGCAACACAAGAGAGCACTGCAAAGGAAAATCTGATCATTATTGGGTAGTTGGTGTCCATGAAAATCCCCAGCAGCTCAGGTCAGATATTTCTCAAGGAAATGCTTTGCTTGTCTTGGTTTTAATTTATTGAGCACTTCTTCCTGTGAGAAACTGGGAACAGCTCTTGGTAAAACAGGCAGCTGGTAAATATGCAGAGTAAAAGAGCTGGTTCATAAACTGCTCTACATGGATGTTTCCTTACTAAATCGGTTTTGAATAAGCTTACCAGAATTTTATCATGTGTAACTGACTAGTTGTGGCTATTTCCCTTTGCTAAAAGGCATGTGCACTTTATGAAATCACATCTCTGATGCAGACACATCCATAAGACTGCATTTTGCTGAGGAAACCTACTGAAAAGTTATGGTTGCTCTTAGTAACCTGCTTTTCCTGTTGATGGGTTGTGGGGGCTTGGTTTTGGTTTTTTTATAGGTTTTTTTTTCCCCTCACCTGTATTTTCTTATTTTTTCCCTTTGAGGAGAATCCAGTCATGTAACTCATCTGCATCAGTAGCCACAGATAAATCAGAACTACCTGTTATTATGTTAATATTTAAACTGTGGCCACGGAGAACAATTTTGCATGTGAAATTGATCAAATATTAGCTGAGAGTTAGCCATTACTTTATAAAATGTGATAGTGGTGATGTCTAAATAACTCTGTTTATTGTAACATGCATCCCCAGACATTTACTTGCTGAGCTTTGTTTCTAGTCATCTTTATTCAGTGACCTCTGTCCTTTTCCTGCCAGGACAGAATCCATCAGCTCATGTATTTTGATGAAATTCAGCCTCTTTTACTTTGCTAGTCATGCACAGTTGTAGAAGTTGGTGTTTAAATTTATGTGACATTCTTTGTAATCCTTAGGGTTTGTCTGTTTTTTTTTTAACTATTTATTTTTATTTTATTATTTACTGTTTTATTATTTTTTACAAATTATTTGCTCTCTCTGCCAAATGTCAATTCACCATCTTGTGTCTTCCTCCAAATCATTAAGTGATATTGACCTCCAGAAAATGCACTAAAATTGTGGAGAACACATCACATTGAGATGGTCAACTGCGAGTCTGTCATCATGAGTTCTTTTTCTTTCTACTCCAAGAGAGTGCTGCTCTCTGAGTTGCAAAGAACATTTTATTCAAAGCCACCAGTGTATGAAAGATAAGATGAGGGAAGAGTTGTTGCAGAAACCCCTTAATTAACACAGATAGCCAGAACACTAATGCTTCCTGTTCTTTTTTTTTTATTATTTTTTTTTTCTTGGTGTCTGAAACAGTAGCTTATAAAACCAGATGTTTTTGTCAATGCTGCACTGGTGCTCCTGGAAATACAGTTCTTCCCTAATCAATGTTTTGCTTAAGTGATTGTTACCAGAAATAATTGGTTTAAATATAATTAAACAATGAGCCTGTGCTTTTAGCATATGTTTATCTGTTTCATCCTTATCTCTTTTTTAAAAATTATTTTTATTTTTTTCTTTTCCCCTGTGTGTGTCTGAACACAGCACCCTCCTCATGGAGCCCAAAACACCTCATCAAACTAAGTGGTAGATGTGCCTGCTCTTGTCCCAGTGTCCTGTAGTTGTTTGTTAATAAATTGCATTTACATTTTGTAGTGGCTGTTAAATGGTTTGGGGTTTTTTTTTGTGAGATAAGAGATCTGTGTCTGTTACAGGCCACGTTTCTGGTGTGGAGAAGAGCAGCATGTGCTTTGTTGGCTTGAAAAATCTTTTTATTACTTGCCATGTAAAAATAACTCTTTATACTGCAATCTTACATACTGCTATATTTAAGTCAGTAATTTAATTACTACTTTTTAAAGAACAAATCCTCTTAAAGTATCTTGCTGCTTAGGAGACATGACTTAGATGTAGAACAACTGGTGAGGATTTTAATGTGGTTTTTGTTTCCCTTGCACAGGTGTATTCCTTGTAAAGGAGCCAGATTCCCTCCCACACTGCCCCGGCCTGCTGTAGCAATATTATCTTTTAAACTTCCTTACTGTCAAGTTACAACAGAAAAGGGACAGATGGAGGTATGGAATGGTGTTGAGTTCACAGCTGATAGTCTCAGATGTCCCTGTAGCAGGGATTAGAGAAGATGATTATTAATCATCTCTGCTATGAGAGAGGGGAGAACAAACTCTGAGTAAGACCCGTGGCTAAGGAGGTTATTTGGGTTCAGTGTTCTCTGGAGCTTTTCTGGGTTGGTTTGGTTCACAACTGTTTCTAGAAGAATACAAAACAAAGCTGTTGGTGCTGATGCAAGGTTTTATTTACACATAATCTATTTCTGACCAATAAAGTCTTTCTATCCCTCTTTTTTACAGATATATTTTATTTTTTTATTTGGTGGAGAGTGATTGATGTTCTAGGAAGTGCCACATCTTGGTATCCAAACCAAGACCCTCTTAAAGGTGTCTGAGTTTTTTATTTTAGGCATAACAAAATTTCTGGAAGGTCTTTTTTTGAAAGATGAACTAAGTTCACTAATTCATACAAGCACAGGCATTCAGGCTTCACTTTCTTAAGGCAGAGACTGCTGGAAGCAAGATGTATGTGTGGAGAACTTTTAGAAGAGTGCCTGTATTTAGTATTAATTTTTTTATCTCTTTAAATATTTGAGCCTTGTGGGGTTCAGCTGTAGTGCACAAAATAGAAATAACCATGAAAGTCTGACCTCAGCCTTAGGGAGAGTTTAAAGCTATTTGAAATTTATTCTCTTTGCTAGAAGCACAGATGAGAAAGTTTCAGTAACAAACACTTTGTCATTTTTAATTAAGTCTTCTTCCTTTGGTTCAAGTCTTTTTGTTCTTTATTTGGTGGGGTGTCTTCCACACACCCCCAAAATAACAGAAGGAAGGAATTCCAGGAATGGGTAATTTAGTTTGAGGGAACATGTACTTCTGTGTAAGTAAAGCAGCAGATTATTCCAGTATATGTGATAAAAACCTCCTGGTTTTGAATAAGTTTATAATTATTTTGTAACAGAGGTAGCCTGGTCTAATATCCATACCAGTATTCCCTGAACAGCAAGAGTTTAATTTTATGTTTACCTGTCTCACAGATGGAGAATATTCCTACAGTTGTTCTGGAATACTTTGAATTTGCTGTGGGGCAGAAGTTATAAGAGAAAATAATCAAATTGTTCTAGAAGTGTCTGTTGTGGCAGCAAACTGAACATGTAGGTCTTGTCCTGATGAAAGTCTCTAATCTGAATGGGATCTTAACATCTCCAGCAAGTGTTTGGATCAGTTTTTAGACAGATGGTTGTTGGTGTGCTCTGTATTTTTCCTCAGGGAGCATTGGCTTTTAAAGAGAATTATCTACCCCTCACTGTAAGATGAAAGGAGCATGTAAGAATAAGTTGGTAAAGCACATTGTGAGTTGTTAGACATGAAGTTGTGAGCTGTCTTTTCCCCTCTGACCTCCAGCATGCATTTTTCTCCCTTTTTCAGGAACAGTACTGGAGGTCTGTTGTGCTTCACAACCACGTGGATTACTTATCAAAAAATGGCTATGAACTTGATGAAAATGTTAAAAGTCAGTCAGTGAAAGAACAGCAAGAACTTTTAATGAAGCTGTTTGCTGTAAGTACAAAGAAATAAAAAATAGAAACAATCCCTGAAATCTTTTTAGTAGATGGGACTTAATGTCAATGTAATTTACATTATTAAAAATGTATTACACTTAATGTTACATTTAATATTTTACATTTATTATCACATCATTACAATTTTAAATTTGGATCCCATTCCTCTTACTAGAAGTCTGGCTAGTGACTGAGAATCCAGCCATTTCATTGACTAAAATAAGAGGTGGACTGGAGTTATTATTACTGCTTAGATGCATGAAGGGTGGGAGGAAGAAGGAGTTAAAAAAAAAAAGCTTTTCTTTGCTGTGCAGCACATGATTGTCAGGGGTTTCTCTTCATTCATCCACTCCACCAAGACCACAATATTTTGGTCCTGGAGCCTTGAGGGAGCTGTGTGACTGTGAAGTGGAACTCTCAAGGCTTTTTTTTTGTTTGTTTGTTCTTTTCTTTCAGCTATCTTGTAAACTGGAGCGTGAATATCGTTGTGTGGAACTTGCTGACCTCATGACACAAAACGTTGTGAATTTAGCTATCAAGTATGCCTCTCGCTCCAGGAAACTAAATTTAGCTCAGAGACTTAGTGAAATGGCTGTAGAGAAAGCAAGTGAGTTGGCAACAGCTCCGGAAGATGAAGAGGAGGAAGAGGATTTCCGAAAGCACTTGAATGCTGGGTAACACACATTTCTGTGATTAAAAAAACTGGGAACATTGTTAACTGAGCTTTTAAATGCAGTCAGTCCACTTTTCTGGACCATAGTTTGCAAGGTATTTGATAGGAAGAAACAGTTTTGTGTTGCTGGGCTGTGGAATTGTACTTAGAAAATGGTGTGTTGGTGTTGGTGTCCTGTGAGGACTGATTGCTACCAGGATACTAAGACAGAAGGAGATATCTCCACTCTTCCCTTACACTATGTCTGTGTTCAACAGCTTCAGAGGCAAATCATGATTCAATTTCAAGTTGCTCTGACCAGAGGTTTTTTTTTTTGTCATCCCCTCCTCCAGCTTGAGCTGCTTTGGTTATTTGACAACTTTTTTTTTTCTTTTTTCCTCCTTTTCTCTGTGTCTCTGCCTCACTTCATTCAACATCTATCTTAAAATCCTTCTTTCTACAGCCATCTCCTGTTTCAGTATCCCATCTCAGTGTGTCCCATTTAGTCTTTTTTCCTCCTAGTTAATCCCAGCTCTTCAAAGCTATGAAAATACTACAGATTTGCTACGTGCTTTTCCCTCCTCTGTATCTGTGTTATTTACTTTTCCTCTCCTAGCTGCATCTGCTTTGTAAAGCATGATGAGGCACAAGATGGGTGGGTTGTTTGTTGTTTTTTTTTTTTAATATAAACTATACAGAAGAGCTGTTTCCTTGCTTGGCCTCAGAATGGTGCAACTATAAACAAACCAGATGCTTACCACCAGTAACAGAAAAAAACACAGAAAAAACACAGAAAAAAATTTCATAACACTTTCTCCTAAGCAATGTCTTCATATGGCAGTTTTATGTGTGAAGTTTGGAACTTAATTAAGCAAGAGGAAGTGATAAGTCACTGAATTTACCTGTAGCCTTGCCCTTATTCTATGTGCAACTGCCCACTTTTAGACTCCTTTCTGAATACTCCACCTTTTTCTTCTGGATCATGCGTGGAAGTTGTAATCCCATGTCTGTGATTCCAGCCACTCTGAAGGTTAAAACTTGTCACAAACACTATATTGTTCTTACAGCCAGATTACTGACATTCTGGGGGAAAGAAATAAACCTTTAGTTTATATAAACACAGATTTTAGTAGTCAGCAAAGACCAGGGGGGAAATGCAAGAATTTACATACTACTGTGCTGGAAATTCAGAGAATAATCAGATTAAACATTAAAACTTGCTTCTTAAGCTTCAGACTGAAAATATGCATCTGTGTTCTCACCTGTGTCTTCATTCATGTATGCAGAAAAGTGATCTGGTGTCATTTGTGAGACTGGGGGTACATGTGCTTAAGTGGAGGTTACAGAAGGGTTTTTTTATGTTTGAATTTCTATTTGGGACAGAGTCTTCTGGCAGCAGTTGTGGTGCACCCTGAAGGTGTCAAGACCTTCTGTTTATGACTGGGTGGATGCAAAGCTGTTGGAAGGCCAGTGCATGTACTTTTAGCTGAGTCTGCATTTGGGGCAGTCTCCCAGTTGTGTGTGGCCTTCCTTAAAACCAGATGAGCACCACTTCAGGCAACTGCACGTGGTGTTTCAGTGTGAGCTGAAGTACTTAATGAACCTTTACTTTAATTTTAGTAAGCACTGCAGTGTAATCAGAGCAAGAATGCAAATAATGCTATTCTCCCTATCTCTTAAATTAGGTAAACTAACCTCCTTTTGTCCCAGTTTTCCTTCTGCATGGGGTGACCCCTTCCTTTCTGGTGAATTCTTTGCATTTAGTTGCAGCAACCCTGCCACGGTGTGGAGGGGGCTAGCAGGGAGAAATGTTCAGCAGAACCAAGAAGTGGAAGATGCTGAGGAAGCTGATGCCTGTGAGGAAGTAGAAGAAGCACCAGAAGTCCACAAACAGAGTAAGAAAAATGTTTTCTCTCAATAGGCTGGAAGTTAGCTAGATGTGTCTTTCACAGACTTAATAAGGAATTCTGGAAAATTCCCAGATAATTTGTAGGTTGAATAACTGAATGGTCTGTAAGACTGTGCAAACAATGTGGATTTCTGTCTGTGGCTCAGATTTGTTCTTTTGACATAAATTTTAGGAAAGACAGGCACAGCTCCTGTCATGGGGCACCACAAGAGAGGTATGGGAGGCTTCATTTAGAACCCATTCACATAAATAGAAAACAATTCCATGTTTTTTCACTAAGTTTCAAAGCTCTGCAACTGTAGCAGAGGGTAGGTTTCCTGCTACCTAGATAAAACAGGTCTGGTAGTTACTGATCTCTTTTTTGTGGCTGTTGTGAAAAAATGCACAGGAACAATGGGCTGGCATGTAATAACTCGTGCCTGTGGGCTCCCTGTTACCTGGAATTCCCTGTGGGAGATGAGTAGCAGTGCCTGCCTGAGTGAGCAGGTGTGTGTCCCACCCTGTGCCTGCAGTTGCTGCAGAGAAACAAGCTGAGTGTCTGTCATCTGCTCTGTCACAGCTTGTACCTTGTACTTACTGACTGAGGGACCTCTGGGGAGTTCAGGTGCCTGAAGCTAAAACTACCTGAGAGGAGGTTGGAGTGAGAGGGGGATCAGTTTCTTCTCCCAAGGACCATGTGATGGGACAAGAGGAAACAGCCTCCAGTTGTGCCAGGGGAGGTTTAGGTTGGAGCTGGGGAACAATTTCTCAATGCCTGGAAAGGGTTGTCAGGGCCTGGCCCAGGCTGCCCAGGGCAGGGCTGGGTGCTGAGGGACATGGGGCAGGGGTGGCCTTGGCACTGCTGGGTGAATGGTTGGTCTGGATGATCTTAAAAGTGTTTTCCAAGCAGAATGATTCCATGATTCTGTTTGGGTTGTCAGTTGCTATTTCTGATGGATGGGGTCACCTTGTGAAACTATGACTTTGATTACAGCTGAAATCTTGTAGGAGTTATATTGATAGACAAGTAGTTTGCTGGGCACATTTTAAGGAATAAGTTTAAGGCTTAGGGAATAAGTGTACAACTCTTCAAGTTAAATCTAGGTAAAGATACCAGATGGTCTTGTAAAAGTGTATGTGCACTTCAGAAATTAGAATCATGCCTTAAAATAGAGAGAATTTTACTAAAATTTGCTTGTCTGTTTGGGGGTTTATTTTTTAACAAGTTATCACATTTTGTTACACTTACATATTTAACTCTTTTTTTTTTTTTTTTTTTTTTTCCAAAGTCTGGTGAGTGAGTCTCTGTTTATTGCAGGGTGAGAACTTTGTCATAGAATTGGCTGGGTTGGGAGGGACCTCAGAGATCATCAAGTCCAAGTCATGCTTCTCAACATCTGCTCCTGTTTTCATCTTCCATTCTCCTGTTGCTTCTAAAATTCAGTGCATAACAATTCAGTCCAAAGGGCAACTTGCACCAATGGTTGCTCTTGTTTTTTTAAGAGGTTCCCTATTCCTGTTAATGTCTTCATTGCCTAATGATGTTCCATAACAACATGCTGGTTGCCTTAGCTCTGCCAGCTGCTGAATCAGTTGTCTGCCTGGCTGTGTCATGAAGGCATTTTTTGGGATGGGAAAGATAAGAAAAATGATCAGTTTACTAAACACTGGCACATTTAGTGGTTACACTTCCAGGACAGAATTAGTAACCCTGCTGTGGAACTGGGAGTCTGAGCAGGCAGGGGTGGAGAATGTGACCTCTTGTTGCTTCTTCCCTCCTGCCAGCCCTCCAGCAAGAATAATAGGAGTGGAAACGGATTTGGGAGTGGAGGAAGTACTGAGTCTTCCTGTGGATTTGTATTTCAAGCTGTTGGTCCTGTGTTTCTGATGACTAATAATAGCTGAGCATGTAGACTGTAACCTCTGTGGTTATTAAAGCCTACTTCTCTTTATCCAACCACTTTCAAGCCACTTTCCTTTCTTTGGTGTGGAATTGTTGATACCTTTGATTTAGTTCTCTTCAGTTTTCTGAGAGAAACAAGCTGAGTGTCTGTCATCTGCTCTGTCACAGCTTGAGAGAGACTGAAATACCCAAAAGGAGTGCTAGCCTTGTTCTCTGGAAATGAGGCTAATGTTGTTTCATCCACTTTCCTAAAAGGTGCACATTGCTTTATAGACCTTTATAGATACATATGAGTGCACATCCACACACACATTTTTACATTCTTTTTTTTTTTCTTTCCTGTTCAACAGCTGTGATTGCATCAAGCAGCCAAGGGCGAGTTAATCCCTTTAAGGTAAGAATTTTGCAGCTGGATTGGTTGTGTTGTTTTGAAAATCACAACCCATTATTATACCTGAAGTTTACAGTATACCTATGACAGGTATCTATGACAGGGACACAAAGGAAGGGAATGTGACAGAAAATAAATATCTGTTTGTTTGTTTTTCTAGGTGTCATCTAACAAAAAGGACCCAGTGGCCCCCTCAGCAAATGTTCTGGACACTATGACCAGATACTCAAAGAAAACTTTGTCTGGCAGTCGAGCTGTAAACAAGCAGAGCACTCCAGTTATAAAGCCTCTGATTCCCAAACCCAAGTCCAAGCAGGTAATGTTTTTAGTCTTTTTACACTGCTGCAGTGAGCAAAGAAGAGTAAGTTGAGCAGCAAATTGAATTTTATCAGCTTTTATCAAGTATGAAACCTTGTTGAGGAAAACATCTTAAAGTTCCTGTAAGCATACTGCAGAAATTACACAACAGAGAAAAAAATCACTTGTAGAAATTTCATACTGCACTGAATCTTGTGCTTTGATTTCAAATAGTGTTCAGTAAACATCTGTTGTGCTGAAACTGACTGGGTTAATTGCTATATTAATGTATTAATGCATCTGATTATTTTGTCTTTAGGAAAGCCTGGGTTTTGTTAGGCTCTGTGGTAGGTGTTGTCTGAGTGTGAAGTGTTCTTATTAACTCTCATTTCTCTAGGCTTCAGCAGCCTCCTTCTTCCAGGTTCGTACACCTAACTCAAGTGAAAAAACAGTGGAAGAAAGAGAGGAAAAAGCAGGAAATGAGTCCCATGAAGTCCAAATTGCTCCACAGGAGAACACTGAAAACAGAAGGTGAATTAACCACTTCCATCTTAATGCCATATTCCAGTTTTGATAGAACAGCAAGTCCAAAACCTTTTTTGCTTCTGCAGATGTTGGGCTGGCTGAAGCAGCATAACATCAAGATGGAAGTGTCAGTTCACAAGTTGTCACTTTTGTGAACCTGCTTCAGAAACTGAGTGAACTGCTCCTTATATTGTGCATATTATCAAACAAACCTGCATAAAACACATTAGGTGGGTTTCCAAATTGCCATCTTACAGTCACAGTGTGCATGGCAGTGTTACTCAAAGGAGAAGTTTTGCATCAACCTGAGACAAATCCCTGTGTGAGTGAATAATAAATGAACAGCCCAAATTTTGGGGCTCTAAGCAGTGATTTTTGCCTTGCTGCTGCTCCTGCATCTTATACTGACCTTTGAATGATAAATGAAACCCTGCTGCTGTGCCAGTTCCAAGTATAGGAAATACTTAAAGTTTAAACATCTCTAGCAAATCTCAGAGGAGGTCTGGAAGCTCAGGCGTTTATCTGAAAGTGTCAAAGCTTTGTCTTAAGAGTGTTTGTTAAAAAAGAAAACAAACAAAAAGCTTGTATCACTGAAGGAACACATCTCTTCCTTGCTAAGACTCTAATCTGTCCTGTTCCTCTGGAGCAGATGTGTTTTCTAGCAATCACAACCCTCATGAAACTTGCATTATTATAATCCTGTTTCATTTAGACTTCATTTAACTGAGGAAGATGAAGGCAATTATTATTCATTTGGACTAACATTCTTTTCATTAACCTCTACAGATAATGTTCTGAAACAAGTGGCAAGGAGAACTGTGGAAAGGATTAGCTGAAATGCATGTGGCTCTATTTTTAGGTGGATGGGACCCTGTCAGAAAGGAAGAGAACCATTATGCTTTGTCATTCTAAAACTGAAATGTTAATTTCCAGATATATTGCAGTCCTAATAAGAATGCTTGACTTGGTCTTGCCTTGTCAGCATGTTCTGGGAGCACTCTGCAACAGGAGAAAGCAAACTGCTGACTATATATGTATATATAGTTTTTTATTTCAAGAGTAAAAAAACCCAGTTAGGTGTTTGTGTAAAAACGTTGGTTTGGGGGATACAGTTTTCCTAAACCCTCTTAAACAGACAGTTTTTATAATGCTTGTTTTAGACCAAAGACAGGATTTCAGATGTGGCTAGAAGAGAACAGAGCAAACATTTTGACAGATAATCCTGACCTGAATGAAGCAGAAGTAATAAAAGAAGGCATGAGTAGATTTAGACTGCTGTCGTCAGAAGAAAGAACGGTAAGAAAAGCTCTACATTTTTTTTGAGATTTTTTTTTTTTCCTCCCCAATGAATCCCTTGGTTATTTTTTGTTAGAAATTTTTTCTTTTAGTTCCCTTGTTCTCCATCTTCACTGACTTCAGTTTTGAATTGAGCCATGATACCCAACACAACATACAGCATATGAAAATATGGAAATAGAAAGCATCTGAATAATAATTAAAAGCAGAAAGCAGCTTGTTCCCAAATGAGTGAAACGTAATCAATGAAGAAATAACAGAAGAAAAGGAAGAAGAGTTAAAAGTACCATAGTGAGGCTTCATTCACTGGAGCTTAAATTTGTTCTAAGGCCCTTTGGGTTTCTTATTTGTCCTGAAAGACAATTAAGAGCTTCAGTTTTATACACAGGCTTGAATGAAGTATAGTTTTGAAGAAGAATGTTGTTAGAAAAAAGGAAAGTGAGGAAATTGTTCCTAAATTGTTCCTTATTAATTCTGAATAGGAATTGCCCTAGTGATTCCTTATAATTAGGCAAAGAGGGTGTATAAAATGAAGGAGGAAGAGTTAATGATTTAGCTGAAGATAAAAAGCGAAAGCGTCCTGCAGCTGATGAAGTGAAAAAGAACCAGGAGCAAACATTGGAGGACTCAAATCTGTCCAAAAAACCAAAACCTTTTGATCAATCCACAAATGCCCGACTGTCAGCTTTTGCATTCAAGCCAAGCTAAGCAGTGTGGCATCTCCTCAGCATCTGTCTTCTGAAAATGTTGGGTAGCTCTGTACTGAGAGATCTGCTCAGAGAGCACGAGCAAAAAGAGTGCCTTGCTCCAAGTAGTTTTTTAGAAAATATTTTATAATGAGTTCTGGAGGACACTGTTTCCCCATCTTTTGCAAGTTCCCAGTTTAAAGCTTGACTACAAAACTACTACTAACAGACCCATGACCTAGAAGCACAGTTCCACAGAGTGTTGTGCAGCTGTGTGCCTCAATTCTTGTAATATTTGGTGCTAAGTACAGATTAGTCATTCTGGGGAGGTTAAACTATGCCCAAAAGCTGTCTTATGGTTTTAGAGAAGCAAAGGAATGGCTTTTGTACCATTCTTTGTACCATTCTTTCTGCCTGCTGCAAACACTGTAAGAGAAAGATGCTGAAGGGGAGCAGGAGTGAGGGGAAGGTAGCTCAACAGGGTGCTGATGTTCAGCTGCATCTTCAACAACTCTGCCTGTGAGAGTGGCAGGGAGGAGAGAAAAACTGGATAGAAGCTGAATTAGGAAAGGCAAAAATGAGCCATTCCAGACTGTGCGAATGTACTTTCCCAATCTGTGCCTCAGCAGGGTCCAGAAAGTGCTCAGAACTTGAAAATCTTTGGTTTACAGAGTGTCTTCTTTTTTTTTTTAATAAAAAATTAATCTTGCTTTGTGTAAGGTGGTGATCTCCTTTGCAATTTTTTATGGTTAAGCACACTTCCACCTCCAAGCCATAAGGCAGTATTTACCTCCTCTGGAGAAAAAGCAGTTTGTCTAATAAATGTATTTGAAACAAACTCAATTTTTGAATTTTTTTTTTTTAACATAAGGTAAAATAAACACTTCAGCATAATGACTGAAACCAAAGAATTCTGGTTTCAGAATTCTTTTTTTTTTTACTTTTCATTGTTTTTTCATTCTTAATTTCTCTTCACATTATTACTGCCAAGGCACATGCCTCTCTTTAGACCACATTTTAAACATTGAAATCTAAAGACTGAAAAATTCAGTGAGATTTCTGTAAAAGCCACTAAATCTTAGCACAGGAGGTGTTTTCTGCAAGACTCCTTGAGCAATTGATTGATCCTTTTGGTGGAAAACAGCTCCTGTTTTCCCTGTGTGCAGAAAATGGGTGTGGTGATGTCATCCTGGGATGGTAAATACAAATCAAGAAATGATGACCTGTCAATCCTAAATGCTTTTTTTTTTCATCCTCCCTTCTTACATGTTGTTCCACATTTTGTTTGTTTGATGCTGACAGGAGACAGCAAGTAATAATTAACATAAGTAATAATTTTCTGTGTTGACACAATGGAGGAAAGTCAGGAGAGTGGTGGCATGTTATCATTTTCTCTGTTCTTTGGAAAGAAATTATTGTATCAAAGATGAATTTATTTTTAGGCAGTTGGATATCCACACTTGGGTGTGTTGGGGGGAAAAATGGGATTGCATTGTGATGAAAAACAACAGCCCCACAGACAAATCACCAGGGGCTTGGTGAACTGTTTCAGGTTTTCTTTCTGCTAGCTGCAGTTGTTCTGGTGATGAGCTGAGCATCTTCTGACTGGGGTGTGGGGACCTGGGCTGGGTGTGACTGGATGGTGGTTCTTTTTTATTTACACTGATAGAACAGGTATTCAAGCTGAGCTGTCTGACAGCTGTCCTTTCTGCAGGCCTAAAGAAGAACTCCTCAGGCTCAGTCACTCTGCCAAAGAGTTAAATTAGTTTATTTCAAGCCACAAGCACAAACCAAGGGGCAGTTTCTCTTCCACACCAGAGGTGGGTAGGTATCCACTGCTGCAAGCAGCTGCTCCCACCAAGCATCCAAAGTCCTTTTGGCTCCTGTAGGAGCCAGGAAAAAACATCCCAAGCAAACCTAGAGCTGAGCTTTTGCAGAGTTGCTTGTTTGGAATCACACAGCTCATGTGAACAAACATGCCAAAGGTCTGTTCATGGGCAGGTTCCTGGATTTTGTGGGTGGGTTCATGGAAATCTTTTTTTTTTTTTTTTTTTTTTTTTTTTTTTTTTTTTTTTTTTTTTTTTTTTTTTTTTTTTTGCTTCAGAATGCTTTGGAAATTTCATCTGACCCAGCCTGGGGTCATATTCTGGATCTCACTGCTCTCCCCATGACTGTTTCCAACATCAGATTTGAAATTAAGCATCAGAGCTGCGTGGGATGGTGATGGCAGCAGTGATTTTTATTTATGACAATAAAATAAAGAACCAACAGCAGCTGGCAAGATCATGGAAGGGAGTACCTGGCTGCTTTTATGCCGAGGGAATTATCTCCCACTAGGCTGCTCCTCTTCCATCAAAGCTCCAGGTAGAGCAGAGCTGAAAATAACTTCCAGTTGGGGTGGAAATGAAATGTCAAGCTGCAAATGAGCAGAAATCATGGAATGGCTTTACAAGTGCAAACAGTTAAATCTCTATGAGCTGTTTGTTGGGTTGGTTTTTTTTTTCTTCTCTCTAAAGCATTTCAATAGAATTGCACTGAAGTCTTCAGAAATAACTTTTTTCTTTTCCCCTTTTTTTCTTTTGGCCTTGGATTTGCCATCTTTCTGCTGGGAAACATGTATTTTAGAAAAGCCTGGAGACAGGAAACCGTGTCAAGGAACCTGTCTGAAGTTTGTTCCTATGGTGCTCAGAAAACCAGGCAGGGAGGAGGATTGTGCCACAGAAATATCCAATCTTTGGGATGGATTTGAAAGGCTCCAGCCATGGATTCACCACTGGGGCTCTGCTGTCCCTTCTCTCTCTGCAGCTCTGCTGAAAAGCTTTGGTGCTGAACCCAATGGTTGCCATTCCCCTTCAAACCCCAGGAACCCAAAGCACCTTCTCCTCCTTGCTGTGTCAGAGTCTGTTGTCCCCTTGTGTTTCATCCCATTATTTGACCTTCTAATTCATCCTTTTCTCCTGCACTTTTTCCAAAGAAGGAAGCTGGATGGAAAAAAGTGTGTATGAAACCAGAGAGGGCAGGTGGGGGAGTCTGCAAAAGAGAATATTGCTGAATATTTGTGTCAGTTGTGTCCCTTGCTGCTGTTACTCAGTATCTAAGAGATGCTCCTTGCTGGAAAAACGTCGCTGCTAAAAAAAACCAAACAAAAAACCAAAAAAAACAAACCAACTAGTCCCAAAACATTTTCATGGAGGATATGGAGAGGACTTGAGGGTGTGAGAAGCTCAACATGAGCCAGCCATGTGCACAGGGAGCCCAGAAAACCATCTGTGTCCTGGGCTGCATCCCCAGCAGTNTTTTGAGATTTTTTTTTTTTTTTCAACTCCCCAATGAATCCCTTGGTTATTTTTTGTTAGGAATTTTTTCTTTTAGTTCCCTTGTTCTCCATCTTCACTGACTTCAGTTTTGAATTGAGCCATGATACCCAACACAACATACAGCATATGAAAATATGGAAATAGAAAGCATCTGAATAATAATTAAAAGCAGAAAGCAGCTTGTTCCCAAATGAGTGAAACGTAATCAATGAAGAAATAACAGAAGAAAAGGGAGAAGAGTTAAAAGTACCATAGTGAGGCTTCATTCACTGGAGCTTAAATTTGTTCTAAGGCCCTTTGGGTTTCTTATTTGTCCTGAAAGACAATTAAGAGCTTCAGTTTTATACACAGGCTTGAATGAAGTATAGTTTTGAAGAAGAATGTTGTTAGAAAAAAGGAAAGTGAGGAAATTGTTCCTAAATTGTTCCTTATTAATTCTGAATAGGAATTGCCCTAGTGATTCCTTATAATTAGGCAAAGAGGGTGTATAAAATGATGATTTTTATGGCCTGATACGTAGTTTTCTGTTTAATGGTCTGCTTTTCTCCAAAGGTGTGGACTGAGAAAGCAAAAGGAGGAAGAGTTAATGATTTAGCTGAAGATAAAAAGCGAAAGCGTCCTGCAGCTGATGAAGTGAAAAAGAACCAGGAGCAAACATTGGAGGACTCAAATCTGTCCAAAAAACCAAAACCTTTTGATCAATCCACAAATGCCCGACTGTCAGCTTTTGCATTCAAGCCAAGCTAAGCAGTGTGGCATCTCCTCAGCATCTGTCTTCTGAAAATGTTGGGTAGCTCTGTACTGAGAGATCTGCTCAGAGAGCACGAGCAAAAAGAGTGCCTTGCTCCAAGTAGTTTTTTAGAAAATATTTTATAATGAGTTCTGGAGGACACTGTTTCCCCATCTTTTGCAAGTTCCCAGTTTAAAGCTTGACTACAAAACTACTACTAACAGACCCATGACCTAGAAGCACAGTTCCACAGAGTGTTGTGCAGCTGTGTGCCTCAATTCTTGTAATATTTGGTGCTAAGTACAGATTAGTCATTCTGGGGAGGTTAAACTGTGCCCAAAAGCTGTCTTATGGTTTTAGAGAAGCAAAGGAATGGCTTTTGTACCATTCTTTGTACCATTCTTTCTGCCTGCTGCAAACACTGTAAGAGAAAGATGCTGAAGGGGAGCAGGAGTGAGGGGAAGGT
>JAAWXA010000014.1:19068651-19101516 GCA_038090715.1 Florisuga fusca
TCAGCCCCATCTCAGGGTCCCAGCAGCAAATGCAGATGTAGAGGGGAACCCCAGGTTCACAGCTGGCCCCGTGTGAGTGTCTTGTCTGCTTGCTGGCTGTGGGCCCTCTCTGGAGTCAGGAAGAGAGGAACCAAATGGAATTTGTTCTCCTCATCGCCAGAAACACCCAAATTGTGTCTTGGTTCCAGTGCAGGGAAAATCCTGCTTGACATTTTGGGTTTTTACATCACTTCTCCTCTTTTCAGCCTTTCTACTAGGGACTCTGTCCAGTAGAAACAGTAAAAAAAAAGGCTTGGGAAGCTGGGGAATTCCCTCTTGTGCTCCCTCTTGAAATGAAAGGCAAGTTCCTGGTAGTGTACAAGTGTCAGCCTGAACCTTTTGGCTGTGGATCAGGAAGGAGCTGCTCATTGTTATAGCCAGTAGACGAGATAAGTTTTAGATTTAAAAATATCAAAGGTTTATTAAAGGGCAAATAAGCAAAACGGCGTGCTGGGTGACCCGGGAGTCTCCTGCTCCACCACAGACAGCAAGTTCAACACAGTAACACCAGTTCTTTTATACTTTAATCTCCTCCCCTTAGTCTCTTACTGGTTTTTCATTTCCTGGGCTCTGTCCTGTTGCTGAGGGAATTGACCAATGGTTCCATTAGTCCATAGTCCTTAGGATCTACTGTGTTGCAAATCCCTGGTGGAGGTAATGTGTCTTTTTGGTAGTTTTTCTGGTCGGGCCCTTCTTCTTGTTTTTCTGACTTTTCTTCCTTATTAGTGCACATACATCTTAGAATAACAGGATATAACACTTAAACATACACTTTAGAATAACATGTCATTTCAACAGACAGCCTAAACAAAACCTTAACCATAGTATTGTAGACTTTATTAAATCAAACATTTTGAAGAAAGACACACTCAACAAAACAATACATTACAATTTAAAAATTGTATTCTTTGCTCCCATCTTCTGTTCTCTGGAGTACAACACTGCTGTTTGGAGTGCCCCAGGACTGCATCAGGGTGTTACAGCCCAATGAAAAAGCTGAACCATGCTGGGGGTTGGCATCTGGGAGCTCCCTGACAACTCCTCAGGCTCTGTTTTATAAGTGTGCTGTGCCTCAACTTAAAGGCTGGCTTCGGTGCTTAGTTTCTTTTTTCACTTCCCAAGTGTTGGCTCTTGTGAAATCACATTGTGTGTAACTTCCAGCATTAACTTACTCATGATCATCTTATACTCACATGCCAGTGCTGTGTCCTGGTTTCCCCCAGGAACAGCATTTCTGCTGTGATCTTTGGTTTGCCTTTCTGCCCAAACCAGTTTCACATCTAGAAATAAGATCCAGGCTCCAGTGGCCAACCTTGTTCCCCTCATCACCTCAAACTCACCACGCAGCAGAGGACTGAAGGAAGTTTTATCCTAGAATAAAACTTCCTTCCTTGGTAACAACTTCCCTCATTTGAGGATTGCATGTGTCTTTTTACTGTTGTCAAACCCAGGTGGTTTCATGGTAATTCTGCCAGTCTCTGGAAGATATTTTATTTTTTTTTAGTGAATTTCTCATCATGAATTTCTATCCTGAACTTAGATGAGATTGCTGCTCATCTCAAGTCCTCTCATACCTGTGCAGTTACACATTTCCTCCATTTTTCTTTATAGCTGTTTTCTGCTCCATTATGGGTTCTCTGGGACCCAAATAGTCTGTCCCAGTCTCTCACATACATTTCATTAAGCAGAGTACTTATGAACAGTCCCCTCCTCTGAATATCCATACCTGGCAGAGAGAGTTGTATTAGATCCAAGAGTATAAAGCATCACTGCTGGGTGCTGTACTCTTAGTCTGCTTTTTTTTTGGTGTTTTTTCTTTCTAGGAAATAAACTGAGGTTGTAATCTTAACATCCCTTCCTGTGTCAGGTGTGGAATCCTTTCACTTCCAGCTACTCACCTCTTCTTGCCCAATGTCCAGCTTCCAGGGCTCCCACTCTTAGCAGCCAAACAAGAGTGAGCTGCAGCAGAAGGACCAATCCCCAGCAGCAAGCAAACCAAGTAGAGGATGAGGAGTTGGCTGGGAGAGCTGCTAACTGAGTTACTGCCACTCAGGAGAGTTTTAAATGCTTTTTAAATGCCAGTGATCATGAAGTCTGTGGGGGCAAGGCTAGCTGTGTGGGACTCTGCTGTAGAATCCTCATGTGCTGGTGACTTCAGTATGCTGTCTGCCTAGCCAGGCTGTAAAAGCAAAAAAAATCCCAACAAAACAAACCCCAAAACCCTGCAAAACCCCAGCAAACAGCCCTGCCGTCTTGTTTTCTCAGGTTTATTTTGCAACTGAGCTCCTCATGTGGAAGGGGCTGGATAGACAGAGGTTAAAGCAGTGCTTTGCAGAATGTGTGTTGAGGAACCAGGTCAAGTTTTCCTCCCAACAAGACAGAAGATAACCAACAGTTATCAGAGCTGTAAGACTTACCTTCTCATAAAAGGTTTCTTGAGTAAAAGCTCTCTGGTTGTGGCTGTACAAAGGCAGGGCTAGATGTGAGGGGTCTTGCAACAGCCACCTGCCCCCAGCTGGGTTCATGGCCCTTGCCAAGATGTGGAAATATTCCCATCCTGCAGCTGGAAAAGCATGACAAGACAAACCAAGGCAGTGACTGTTAAAGTAGATTCAGGCTTTAGAATCAGCCTTCTGAGTTTGCCTCCTTGAGGACCTGCCTGAGGCAATTAATCAGCAATTAATTTCTGATGGTATTTTGGTTTTCCAAACAGGAGCACAGAAAAAATGATGTCATAAATACATCCCCAAGGTGTGAAATATGATGAAGGATGGAGAGTGTCAAGTTGCAGGTACACTGCAGGAAGTCTTTCCTGCTTCATGTGCTTGACTGTGAGACTGGTAGTTACATGGTTGTTCACAAAATGAAGCTACCTGAGGTTAGTGGGTTTGTGTCTTGCTCTCCTCACTGAACATTTTTGAGTGCAACAAGGTGTCTGGAAGCTTTCTGATGTGGTGAAGGATGATGGCCACACCTGTCCTGCAGCAGTCTGTCCTCCATGCCCTGGGGGAGAAGGTGACCAAGTGGCATGAGTAGGAGCTTTGTTTGAGGAGCCCTGGTTCCTTTGGTTTTAGGGAATGCTTTTGGAAGCTGCTGGGCTGTTGTGTGGTTTCAAATGGGTGTTGTTCTTCTTTTGGAGCCTTGATTGATCCTTAGGAAAAAAAAAAACAACTGTTTTCTCATTCTTTTTGGTTGCTGTGTGTCTGAAAACATGACACCTGATGATATTTGTGGTTTTGTGCTTCCCAAAGCTTAATTTTGGAGTGTTGTAGGGAGGATTACATCTAAATTCTGTCTCTTCTCTCTGTTCAGATTTATGTGAATCAGAATTCAGAGAAGCCGATTCTGCTTTTCAGCTTCCACTCTGTGTGTAGATCCTAGTTTGCTTTCAGCAGTGCAGACAGCCAGTGTTGCTGCTTCACCTCCTATTCATCTTTGCTATCTGTGTTCTGCACCTGGTCAGTGGTGTATTTCAGAGCCATTAGGAGAGTTTGCTTACCAAAGGTCTAAATCTTGCTCTTGCTGTTCTTCCTGGATTGTGCCTTTTCTCCTATTAATCCTGGCTCTACTAACAGCCTCATTCTCTCTCTGACAAAATGTATTCAAATATATTGGTCTCACTTCTATGTTAGTAGTTGTCAGACTTCTGGTGGAACAGCAGGAATGCCTCCAGTGATTTCAAATAAAATCCACCTGGAGACCAGATTAAAAAATGCCAGCAGTTCACACTTGGGCATTTGTGCAGACACAGAAACCTCTGAATCTGTTGGGAGGATGTCAGAACAGAGGATACCAAAAGTATTTTTCAATTTCATACAGTGGTTGTGCACCAGCATCCAAGAAAATATTTTTGTGTCCTGAGCCAGGGTCAGATCTATCTGCTTCATACTTCTGGGTGCAAATTGTGTAACAAAATAGTAACTTCTTATTAAAAGTGGGCTGTTCTGTTGAGAGCTGGTTGCTTTTAGCTTTCTCACAGTTGGTTCAGGCAATTGCCCACCACTCAGACTGAACCTTGAGACATCTCTCCCTCCTTTGCTAAAGGCTTAATGTCACACTTGGAGGTGCTGGCTGTCAGCCTATATAAATACTACAAAGCACAAGTGGTTGCAAGTGGAAATACAAGACTGCAGACAGGGTCTAACTCAAGCTGAGGACCTCAGCTCAGTTTTGGTAAGCAGAGCCAGGTGGTAAGTTAGAGAAATGGTGTGAGTTAACGATGCTCTTTTTGAATGACAAACCAGAAAGGAGTTGGTTCTCATTGTGTAATCCTGTAGGAAACATTAGGTGCAGGGCTAAACAAGCTGCCTGAATCTGCAGGAGGAAGTTAGCTTGTGTTCCTCATCCCTCAGCATGCTGAGCAAATAAACAGTGTAGTTTCTGGTAAGGTTGATGGTTGTTACAGGGACAAAAGCTGGAAGGCGCCTTCACTTCTGAGGGTGTCAGCAGGTTCAGCTGTCCTGTCAGCATGGCCTAACAGGGAAATGGAAATCAGAAATACTGGGAGAGGATAACTTTCTGGACCTCTGTGGTTTGAAAGGCTGCATATATGCTTTATTTGCCTGGAAGATAAGTTGTTTATTAAAGCAAATAAACCAGTTAGTTTTCATCGGGTCGATTAACGCCTGCTGAGCTCTCTGTGTGTTGCTTTCCCCCTCCCACTAGTTTCCTCCCATTTTTCTTCTGGTGAAGGGTGAAAAAGTGCAACCTGAATACTCATCTGTGTGGATCTGGTATTTTGACAGATGACAACAATGGTGCAAGCTCATAAATTTTTCCCAGCCCACTCAGTTTGCTGAGGATGAGAGCTGCTGAGCGGCGCCACGCAAAAAGAGTGCCTTGAACAAACAGGGCTGTTTGATCAGCAGCATTGCCCTTTGCCAAGGGCTGGGGAGTTACCTCACTCTTTCCTGTTACTGGAAGCAAGGTACTGCTAGTTCTTGCTTCTCATAGATGCAGCAATCTAACCTGTAAATAACTAAAATATCAGTAGTATTGTGGTACACTCATGTATGGGATGGAATTTTTTTCTTCTCATCACCAACAACCCCAAAGTTGTCTCTTGGTTCCAGAACAGGGTAAATCCTTCTTGACAGTTTTTACATCAGTTTTCCTCTTTTCAGCCTTTCTGCTAAGGATTCTACCCAGCAGAAATGTATGTGTTTTCTCATAAACTGAGGGGTGGGATATGCAGGGCTGTTCAGGGAGGGGTTGGGTTTTTTTTCCTCAGACTCTATTCCTACTATGCTGAACAGGCACTCAGAGCTGTAAAACTTATGCTGAGGTCTAGGGCTTCAGGATCTAGGACTGTAGGTAGGATTTCCCAGGGTGAGCTCCACTGCCCACTAATGCTCAGGGAACACCGAATTTCCAGAGTTTGTTTGTGGTTTTGGTGGGAATTTATAAAGTGCCTTAACCTCTCAAATCTTAACTATTAAAGGCTTCTAATCTCTTCATGTTGCTTTTCCCAAAGTGTTGTTTCATCTTCTTTGATTTTTCCCTTGTTTCAATTTCAGAAAAGTGTGTGGGGGGGGCTTTCAGCACCTTCTGTGATGTGAGACATTGGAAAAATAGTTATTGAAATCCTGATACATTTTAATGAGCATCTCCATAACCCTGCCTCACATTAATAAAATCTCCTGGCAGAAGACAACTTCTAGAACCTAATCTTAGCTTCATCTGAGTGTCTGCAATAACTGATCTCCTGTGAATAGAGTCTCTCACTGCCACATGGGAAGTGTCCTAAAGGAAAATAAACAGATCTGCACAAATGATGGCCAGAATGAGTTGAACAGCAATAGTGCTTTTCTCCATCTTTGAAATGTGTCTTAAATTGCACATCTGATTCACCTCTCTTCTGCTAACTGGGGAATTAAGCTTTGCTTCTGAGGTAAATGTTCCTCTCTGAAGTTGAGTTTCTAGTCCTGTGGTGTGGCAGTGATGAAATCTGTGAAATATTAGGCATAAACCTATAAATTCTTTTGGCTGAGGTTTCTTTTGGCTTCTGTTAGGAAGGTGTGTTATGGCACGGAAGCCACATAATACTTATTTAATTTTCTTTGCAGCTTTGGAACTCTATTGCCTATTTAAATAGTAATGTGGCACCTTAGGCCATGTCCCTTTCTAGAGCTCTTCAAGACAACTTGAAGCAAATGTTATTTCTGTTGTGAATTGACATACCCAGGCTACTGCCTTCCTTAGGAACCTGAAGTCATGAACTCTCTGCAGCAGTACAAACTCTTTATATGGATGAGTGGTTTTGTAGCCTGATTCTCTCTGTAAATTCCTGGTACCTTTTAAACACTGCAAACCTTTTCTTGTTTCTTGTCTGGAATATTTTCTCAAACTACAGCTACCCAGGAGTGCATTACACTAATAAATACAAATTCAGTTTTGTCTCCATTTTACTGCTTACCCAGCAGCAAATGAAAGGTGTTTTGTAGCAATTTTCCTTCCAGATTTAATTCTGCCCCTGTGCTTGGTTGGTTTTCCTACCACACTGCTGTTGGCTCCTGGCTCCTGCTCTGTTGATTACATCTGCCTTTAGATGAACTTCTTCCTGAGGATGACAGTCAAAGGTCTCTGTCAGCATCCCCCAGCTGGCTTGTGGCACTTGGGTCCCTATTTTCGTGGTGGCCTGGGTTGCCTGGACAATTTGGAGCTGTGTAATGGGTGCCAGGAGAAAACTTTTGTCTCTGCCAGGATGGATTTAGCTCAGGAACAGCACTGGGGACTCTGAGACAGCCTTCATCTGTGGATGCTGAACAATCCTCAGGCTGACTATTCCAAAGAGGAGCAGTGAGGCAACTTAAACACCACAGGGAAGTACTTCAGCTCAGAGTGAGTACAAACTGCATCACTTCAGTCTGCTGTCTCACAGGCAGAGTAAAAATGGGACACCTGAAGGGCTGTGAAGCTGCTGCAGTGCCACTCTGCAGAGTGCTCCCATCCTTCCTCCACTGACTGAGCCAGCTGCTGGGTGGGCTCCTAGTGTCTTTGGTTGCCAGAGGTGCTTTTGCTTTCCTGTGTCACATTAAAGACATGCAAATAGTTTCTATAGCAACAGGTCTTTTTGCTTAGCTCTGACGCAAAATTCTGAAAGGTCCTTCTCGATCTGTCTTCATCCAGTTTGGATTTTTGCCTTTATCAACTCTTTTTGAAGATAAAAGGGGGGGAAGAAAATTCTGCCCTGTTTCAGGAGTTAAATTGTAGCCGAGGTGGCTGTTTACTTTTTAAGAGCCCACTGAAGTTTCTACAACACAGCCTGAAGTCTGGGCTGAAGGGAAAATCAGCTGGAGTAATTTTGAGAGTGCCCAAAATGTACTTAATGTTTGTTCTTGTTCCCCTCCTCCCAGCCATATATTTTAATGTGAATCATTAACATGATGTGTCTGGACTTAAGGGTATCTACTGCTTAAGTCCTTAGCTTTTTCTGGGGTTGTAGAGAATGAAAATTAAATTATCTGCACTTGTCTTTGGCTTGTTGGCAGCACATGAGCACAGCTGTATAAAAGCAAAGGGAGGAGGTAAAATTCTGAGCAGCCAAGGGGGTGGTTTGTGAAGATGCCCATCTTCTTGCTAGCAAAGGAGGCACTAATCCTGGCCTACCAACCTGGAGGATTGTGTGTGGTGCTTGGAAGCAATAAAAGTATTCCTTCATTTGAGAGGAAGAATTTCCTTTTTTATATATATATTAAAAAAAAAGTATCCTGTTAAGGAGGAGTCCATCTGAGCTACAGATGCCTTCCTTTGGCAGGAAACTGAGCTAACAGTATTTCCTTTGAGCCCCCCTTTCCTCCAAAAGCCTGGTTGGCTTCTACTCTTTAGTTTTGAAGATCCTCCTGCTGCAGGAGGAAGGGATGGAAAAGATGCAGGTGAGTATTTTAGGGCTGAGAGACTCAGCCAGTGCAACATTGCTCTGTGTGAGCTGGGATGGATCTAGGGAAGGACATCATGGCTTTTAGATCCTGCCCTGAGTGGCCTCCAAATGAGGACCCCAGAATCAAGCCAATAGAGTGCATGTGCTTTAGTAGGGAGAATGAAAGAATAGGAAGAGAGGAACAAATTTGTCCTCAGCTTTGGTTCTGGACTGGTTAATCTGGGGCCCTGTTTCCTTTCAGGTCTGTTAAGTTCTCCAGAATGTCTTCTGCAGGCTGAGTTGCTGAGGCCCTGTTTGATGCTGCTGCAAATTGAATGACTGGGAGGGGAAAAAAAAAGGCAGACAAGGTTAAATAAAATGGTATTGCCTCCCTGCACAAGTGTTTGAGTCTCTGCCAGATGAATCTCCTGTGTAGTTACTGGAAACAAGTGCTGTGGTGGAACACTGCACAGAATCTTGTCACAGCTCCTCTTACCTAACTCTCTTTTTGTCAGCACAGGGCTTGGATTTCAAAGGAGCAGTTACAGGGCTTCAAGCTATGCTTATTTTTGGGACAACAGGTTTGTGGAGTGTGAGCAGGAGGGCCAGGGGCAGGACAGAAGTGACTGAAGCTCTCTTTTTCACCATAGCTATTTATTCAGGTTGTGGCCTTTAGTCTTAGGTTTTGTTTCACCTTTGGTTCTGCATCATCTGGCAGTGGTGAAGGGGGTATTGGAGGGGCTAACACCAAGCTGGTTTCTTCCTTTTTGGGGCTCTGTCCCTCCTTGAGAAGGAGTTACTGGTCCTGACTTAAAATCAGCACACCTTGCTGCAGGGCTTGTGCAGCTGAGCAGCTCTCATCTGGCTGCAACTGCCTGCTAGTCTTAAATGAATTTAATGTGCAAAACTGGCACAAGCACCCCACAGCTCTGTGGTGATTACTCTTCATGCATGGATCTGTTTGCTTGCACACCTCTAAAACTCTTGTGGCATTGCCCAAGCTGCTGTCACTCAGGGCTGTAGCCTAGGAGGGAATAGCCAAGAGGATGGATGAATTCATGCTCCTGTTTGATTCCTTCAGCTGTGAGTAGGATGCATTTTGTCCCTAAAGTTGCCTCTGTGTGACACTTCACTAACCTTCTTTTTTCCTCCAGCTTTAGCAGAGGGCCAACAACTGCCTCCACGATGCACCCCAGCTCCTCAGCTTTCCACTAACAGGTTGTAGGTCCCTTAGATGAAGTTTGGAAGGATTTATTCATATGTTGTGTACATGGATGAGTGTGTCTCTGCATATGTACACACACGTGTGAGACTCCATGGCTGGAGTGCCTTCTGTTGAGGCTTTGGCTTTGCCCTGCCTGACACATTGCCATGACTTGGTGAGGACGTGGCAGTTTTTGGCTGTTCTGGACAGTCTGCTTTGTGAGTATGCTGACGTAAATCTCTATCTAACATCAGGCTTTGATATGCTCCTGGCAAGGCTGGTGTGAGCCAAGCTGGTGATCTAATAACAGCAGCAGTCACTCTGGGGATGCTTCGTGGATCTGTTTGGATTTTGTTTTAATAACGCTGGGCATCGTGGCAGGTTTTGTGAAGCCACTGTTTGCCTTTCTGCTGTAGAAATGGCACGTCTGCAGAGTGCTACAGGAGGGAGTTCAGAACCCAGGTGGCTGCTCCATCTCCTCTGAGCCTGCTCAGTTTCAGATTTTGGCTCTTCCTGGCTGCATACACAACTGCACGGTGATCAGAATTACCTCCAGCTGTCTGAGTAAACCAAACTCTGAAATGAGAAGAACAAAATTATGTACTTTTACAGAGTTGTTTCCTGCCCTCTTTTGTGCCCCTTACACCTGCTCTCTGACCTGACCAAAAGCCTTCTAGGATTCAGCCTCACTGCCTTGCAGGTTGCCAGCCCTTCTCAGGAGAGAACGTGCGTCGCAGGCAGAACATCTCGCGTGCAGTTTCCAGGGTTACCTGTGCAGTGCTGATAGCAAGCAGGAAATTAAAATGCTGGATGATGCTGATGATCTGTTATCTACAGCAGATGGTGGCCATTAGGGGTCTGTGCATGTCAGGGGAAGGCAGAAAGGGAAGGAGAGCAAACACAACTATTAGGTTGGTGTAGTTGCCGCTGTGGGTGAAGCTGAGGAGTTCCTGAGCACCCTCCTTCTACTTTGGGCCATGGTGTGGGAGACTGGTTCCTGGAAGTAACTCCCAGATGTCAGTTTGGCTTCAAGCTAACTTGTTTTCAGAGTTCCTTGTTCTGATTGTCAGCCCTCCTGCACAGCTAGTTCTCTCTTGCTGGACTCTCTAGTCTCCTATATGGCTCTTCTCTCTTGTTCTTCTAAAGACTTGGTCTCTGACTTGTAGACTGCTCTACTTGTAGCCTTTCTAACATAATCCAGCTGCCTGCAGTCTTTGTGGAGGCAATAGTGATCCTCTGTAACCCATATCAAGATTGCTGGAGTATGTGTTGGGGGACTGGAAAAAATCAACTGAGGACTACTTTTGGTCCAGGACAGCAAATCTCTCCCCCAGTCTGTGGATAAAGATCTCTCTGACTTTTGTGTATACCTAAAGAGCTGCTGGCTTGTGTGCTTCAGGAGGACATGACAGTCTTCTTTTGTACAAACCTTCTCTTAAGAGTGATGCTTGTGTTGGGTTGCTGTGGTGACTTAGCTGTTGTCACACCTGAGGCTCAGCTTTGCTCGTGGTTTGTAGAAGCATTAATGGAAGCTCACCTTGGTGTGCTCTCCTCAGCATTACCTTTATCAGCTGTAGTTTTCACTGCTCTTAAGATGGCAGTAGTTCTGCAAAGATTAGACTAATTCTGAGCTCAAACTGGTATTTAAATGAAGTGCTATAGGCTGACTTCTGGTGCAGGACAGGTGGCCTGGCAGAGCACTGTGGCAGTCGTGTGTTTGTAGGCAAACCAAAGCCTCCTTGTGATGTTACTCCTTACTTCCCTCCTGCATCTCAGCCCTAAAATCTGTAGTTCTGAGCAAGCTGTGCTCTTGCTACAAGCTTTCTCAGGTGCTGGCAGGAAGAACCTTCCATCCCTTATGCATTTGTCTTTTGTTTAATGTGAATGTTTAATTTCAGATGTTCTCAATGACGCCATCTTTGACGAAGATCACGATGAGATGGTAATTGTGAAGGACATAGACATGTTCTCATTGTGTGAGCATCACCTCGTTCCATTTGTTGGAAAGGTAACTCTTCCTCACAAAACAAATGTGGGAATACATGATAAAAGACCTGAAGTACATGTAAAAGACCTTTTAGCTTTAAAAGCTTTGTAGTTACAGCTACAAGTATTTACTGCTTTCGGCTATGATTCTGGAAGTTTAATCTTCAGCACACAAATAAGGCAAACCTCCTTAATGTGAGTTTTATTTGAATTTAAGCTCCTAAAATATAATGCTTAACCTTTCCTAGTTTAAGTAATCTAATGGTTTCTGACATTTCATATCAAAGCTCTTCTTCGTGAAGCAGCTGCAAGCCTTGAGGGCAGACATCTTGATATTAAACTGGCTCACCCTGCATGCTGACTCTGTCATGGATTTAGCTTTTGGCTCAGAGCTGTCTGGTGTACGTTCACCTCAGGAACCACCCCCATGAGTGGAGCAAACTTCTGATTAGCAGCCCTGTTTTAAATAAGGAAATCCAGTCAGGGTGGGGTTGGTCAAAATTGACTATCAGGATGCTGCTTAGGTGGGGACTCCCAGGAAAGGGGCTGGTGGTTTAGAGACTGTTGTAACTGGGGTGGTAACAACTTGAAAAAAGAAAATACAAATTCTCAAGTTAACAGCTGTAAACGTGATGAAGAGTTTGGAGTTGGTCCCTTCTGTGCATCTCATCCCCTTCACTCCCACATCAGCACAGGAGGATGGAGCTTACTCTGCTCCATCTGCATAACCATAAAGTACTCACAGGCTAGAAAGCAGCAAGTGCTTTGTGTAATATTCAGTCAGTACCACATATGTTTCAACTGCCTCCCAAAAATAAAATGCCTGAATAGAAACCAGGTGTTTGTGTAGTTCTGTCCCCTCCATTTCATCTGCTTTCTTTTCTTACTGTGAGTATTTTGTACTGGAAACCAAGGTGGCTCTCTCTGCAAGCTTTCTGTTTCACCTGTTATTTTTGGTTACACAGACCATGTATATTCTCTTTGTTAATCCTGTGGCAATGTATGCATTCTTTTTACATCTGGCTGCTTAACCTGTGTGGTTTGGAGACTCTTCTCACAAACACAGAATGGGTCCTGCTTGTATAATAGTCTGCTAAATGATGTGGAATGCCTCTAAATGTTCTCAGACTAACCATTCCCCTGTTGGGTACATCAAACAGGCTGCAGGTGCTGACCTGTCAGTCTTGTATTTGCAGTTCTATCTGCAATGAAATTAAGAAGTTTCCCCCAAACATTCTGGGGTGTACAGAATTCAACGCTTATTTCTGAGTTGTGTCTCTTGCTTTATCTGAAATGTTTCATGTCTTTTCAGGTGTCAGTGGGTTGATTACCCAACAGAAGTGATAGGAATGAGCAAGTTAGCCAGGTAATTAGGTGCACTGTGGTACCTCAAACTGCAGGTACAGTGAAAGAGGATTCTGAGATGGGGCTGATAGGCAAAGGCAGAATCCTACACTGACACTCCCCTACTTACTGTATCTGAGCATCAGCTTTCAAGTCTCTGGCACAGTGACACAAATGTTGATCTGTGGCTTATGATCTGTTGCAACAGCAAACCCAGTTATATTCAGTAGCTTGTCTTGCTTTCTAAAAACAAGAAGCTAAACAGCTTTCCCCCTGCCTTTAGATCTGAGCACTTTTCTTCTCAAGAATTTATTCCAACTCAGTGTATTTAAGTGCTTGGTATGAATGCTTAGAAAATCCACATTCAAGCAGGATGGAAGGTGACTTAATTGCACCATGCTCCATGGTACTACCCATAGCAGGAAGAAAAAAAAATCAAGTGCAGCCTGATTTTGGTGGCTAAGTACTTCTTGCCATCAGAACTCTTACCTGGAAGTGTAACCCTCTCCCACTCAGTCCCTAAATCCATTTTAGATCTTGAAAGAAAACCTTGTTCACTTTAGATGACCACTGCTGTGCTGAGTGATAGACTGCTTTTTGTACCCAAATGTAGAATTACTCTGTAGCATTCTTGAGACTTGGAACATAAGCCTTGACTCTAGAAGAGCTGTGGGTTTTTTCTCCACCTCAAAACTTATTCTTCACCAGGACACTGACCTCATCAAGACATTTATTGTCTCTCTTAGCTCTGCAATTTTTCAGGCTTGCATGGTGGCACATTCCTCCCACATGCTAAGATTTCTGGGCTGTTCCAGAGTTAGTTCTGAGGGAAATGCACATCTCATTCTCTGTGCCTGAGTTTCATATGCATTTGGCAGTGTGGCTTTGATTCTGTTAATGGTTTCTTTTCCTCTGTCTAGGTACATATTGGCTATCTTCCTAACAAACAAGTACTTGGCCTCAGCAAGCTTGCTAGGTAAGTGTTACTATAATGAAAGTGATGCTAATTTGTAAAAAGGATTCCAGGCTGTGCTAACTGTGCTAATCTTTCTAATCTGGTCCCCCTGTCAAGCTCAGCCCACTCTGTGTCCTGGATTTGGATTTAGTCCAATCCCCAGCATTATGGTTTTTGTGGAGGAGGACAGATCAGTCTCAGAGCTCTGTGCTGATTCACATCAGTTGAGTGGGGCAGAGCTGTAACACTTTTATACATTCATCCAAAGCATTGGTGTCTGCAGGGAGCACAGAAATAAAAACAAGAGGTGATTTGGTCATAATCTAAGGCAGGCCACTAAAACCAGTGGGGATCTGTTCATGACTTGGGTGTATGTTGACTGATAAGAACAAAAATCCCAAACTTCCAACTGTAAGTGAAAGCTTTGCATGGATGGAAAGTGAAGCTAAAGCTTTCTGCTTTTAGTTGGCTCCTCAGATAAATTTGGCATTTCTTTTGTTTACTCAGGGCCTGCTGAGAGAGCTGTAGGGTAGTTTTCATAGGCAAGGTTCAGCCTAAGAAACAAAGTAATTGGGATACAGAGGAGAAATCCACTTGTTATGTAAAGTAGCTTTCTCCTCAGCAAGTGCCCTTGGACCTGTTGTTGCACAGTCCTGTTATCAAGTCACACATTCTACTTGTGGTGAGGAAGAGGGTGCAAAAACACTGCAAAAAAGCAGAGAGTGCTGGGGATGGGAAGGGAAGCATCTCTTTTTGAGAAACAAACCTGAAAAACTGTCTGTAGTTCAGGAAGGCTGCACAGGTTTTGCTTATGCTTTCCCTGATGCATCTGTTAATCTTGCTGTGGTTCCAATAATACTAATGAGAATTAGCCTTGTAAATCTGCATGCCTGCTGTGTAGGATGTGACACTAAAATGCTTTAAAGTCACTCAGCTCTCTTCTGTGCTCAGCTCACAGAACAGTGGATTTGGTTTGGGAGTGGAAGGGCCCTTGGAAGTCTCATCTTTTTGTAATCTGTTACAGGGAGGTGTCCTCTGGCAGAGCTTCTAGGAGTGGACTTTGCCCTGATTAGAAGGCTGAGAGGGGCAGTTCAGCAGTTAAATGTTTTCATCCACATTTTCTGTAGCTGCACCTGACTGCTGAAATGGTTGGGTGAGGTTTTGAGCTGCCAGCACTGCAGTTCCTGGGAGAAAGCCTTTGCCTCCTGTGGCTGCTCACTCTTGGGGACATCTGTGTGGCAGTTTGTTGTTTTTTGTTTTTTTTTTTGACTGGAGTTCTGAAGGGAAGCATCCTTCCTGGAGAGGCTCTCCTCAGCACTCAGCTTCATTTCTGCAGGGCTTGGATGCAGAATAAAGGATTAAGTCTGAAATATGCCTCAGCTCATCTGTGCTTGCTCTGGGCCCTGGTTACCTCTGAGCTGCAGGTGTAGAAAGGAGCTCAAAATTGTCTTCAGTGACTTTTTTTTTTTAATGCAACATTGTGCCAAAAGTGTACTATTTTCCTACTATTTATTCTCAGGATAGAAATATGGATGAATGTCTGAGGCTTCCTGTGCTGTGCTTGAAAGGGGTTAAATCTTGCCTTGATTTTTCAGCTTAGGGTAAAACTCCTGTACACTGCAGTACTGAAAAGATGAGATTCTTGTGTCACCAAGTGTTTTCAGTCCTTTTTGAGTGCTTCCCCTGAGGAGACTGGGCCAAGCAGTGCTTCCCTTTCGTGCCCTACATAATGCAACTTGTGTTTAAACAAAGATTTGTGGGGCTGTTGGTACTGTAGGCCTAATCTTTCATAATAGGATTAGTCTAGTGTGGTGAGTTTCTGTAGCTGTGGGTGACCTGTATTCAGTAAACAAATATCTTTCTTTGGATTTTAAGCTCAGGCTTGAAAATGCTGATCCAAATACCTGTTTTCACATAAATGTGCTTATAGGACTTCTGACCTGTAAAGATATCTGAGCATCAGCTTGTTTCCTGTCCATATATTTAATATAAATATTCTTTTGCTTGGAGAATAGCTGCAACACAACCCACTTCATTTCTGGAGGGGAGTTTCTGCATATAATTCTCTCTCCAAAAGAGCAGACAAATCTCATGGCCAGAAATGTTCCTTGTAACTAATGCCTCAGGCTGCCAGCCAGTGTCTGGTTTCTGTCTAGTCTGACCAGATGGGTACTGAAGCTTTCTATAGCAGCTTCTTTACGTGGCCACTTGATGTGTAATTAAGCATCTGGTGGTGACTTCAATGACCCACTGAGCTACAGAGGAGCAATAAGAGTTTCCTTAAATGTGTGGATTATAGCATAGTGGTGATCAAGGATGGCAGTGCCACTTGCATTTCCCCACAAATGACTTCAAATTTGAAGCTGTGATGGAAGAGGAGCACTAAGGTGATCCTGGCTCTGAAATGTGAAGGATGGTCTGATGTATGGGTGGAGAGGATCTGTTTTAAATCAGCCCAATTTTGTCTCATTGTTCTTGGTTAAATCTGTGGTCAAGTGCAAGAATGCAAAACATCTCTTGCTTAATTTCAATAACCTTCTGGGAATCCCAGTATCAGAATTGTCCTTAAACCAACATTTGGTTTAGGTTGAAGCAAAAGGAAATAACCTGATCTCAGCTCCAAGGTGAGCTCCTGGGCATGGGATTCCCTTGTGGCTGTGTGGTACAGGTGGGTGGTGGCACAAAATTCAAAAGAAGCTCTAAGGAGAAGTGACCCCCTGAAATTGTCTCTGGGGTGGCAATTAAGGAGAATCTGTCACTGAACACAGGGATGTGCCAAGGGAAAGCCCTTCAGCCTTGGCAGCCAGGGGCTGAGCAGCAGCATGATGCTGCATGGATTTCCAGAAAGGACACAGATCCATGAGGTCATTTGGTTTGATAGTGTCAAGTTGATTGTGAAGATCAGGCAGGGAGATGTATAATGTTGTCCTTTTCCTTTCTCCTTTAGGATTGTGGAAATATACAGTAGAAGATTACAAGGTAAGCAGCTGAAGTTTTGGTTTTCTTGCATTCACTCCTTTCCTAGACACCTCAGGGCACTTTTAATTGTGGGTGGGCTGTAGCTGTGCAAGTTTTAGTGTGAAGAAAACCACTGTGTTCCTCATCAGGAGTTTCTCATCTGCTGTCTTTGCCCCTGTGTTTCCAGTTGAGGGGTAAAATCTGCCTGTGAAAATAGATGTGGGCAGTAACTGATTCAGAGGAGGAACATGCTACAAGATACAGCTGCCCAGAATAACTAAACTGCTTGGATGCTGCTGGAGATGAACTCTCCTACACATAATTTTGAGAGATGCCTTCAGGAACTCTTGTCTGAAGAGATGAAGCAGGAACTGCCTCCCTGCTGCCCTTGGGAAGTGGAGGAAGCTGGAGGATCTGAGGCTTTGGGTTGGGCTCAGCCTGCTCTCATTGTCCTGCAGTTAAATTTGGCCTGTTCTTGGAGACAGAAATCATGGAGACCATTGAGTTCAGCCTGGTGAATAGGGGGTGTCAGAACTACAGGAAGTAAAGCTTTACAGGACAATACTCTCAGTCTGCTAATTTTTTATTTTTTTTTTGTTTTTAAATCTCAATTTCCTTTCCTTTAAAAAGAAATTTTGTGTAGGGAATGAGGAGTGCAGCTGTACAACCCAGTGAGCAAATCTATAAAAAACTGTAAGAAAAAGGAGAAGCAAGAAAAATCTGACTGCACAATAGGAAAGAGAGGAGCTGTTACAAGAAATCATGGTAATGCAATCCCAGCAAAGGAGTGATGCAAAATATAAGTGAGCAAACAGAAGCTCTGTTGCGGGATACGAAATCAGAGGATTTAGTGCTGATAACATTTATTTAGAGAGAGCAGAGCTTGTGTAGGGGGAGGGATAGTGGGGAGCAGACACACTTGGAAGGGAGGATGCAGTGTTGCCATCCAGAGAGGGGTGGTGCAGATGCTCAGGGTGAGCATCATCTCTCAAGTCCCTGCTGTTCTCTCAGTCCAGGAGCGCCTTACCAAGCAGATTGCAGTGGCCATCACTGAAGCCTTACAGCCTGCTGGAGTTGGAGTGGTTGTGGAAGCTACGTAAGTTCCTGAGCCCTTCTGTGGCTGTTGGTGACCCCAGCAGAGCCCCTGGTGTCCTTCTGCCTCTTTGTGCACTGTGCTTGGGTTTGAGGCAGAGTGGAGGTGGCAGTGGTGGGCTCAGTGGAATGGCCTTGGGGGGCCTTGGGGACCTGCCTTGTCCCCTGGGGAGATGTGGCAGCTGGCAGTGTGGTGGGGTGTCCCAGGTGGACTGGGTCCCTGCTCTGCCTCAGCACACCTTCTAACTGCCTCAGGCAGAGCAAAGCCTGGGGCTAGCAACAGGCATGTCCCTGTGAACAGGGCACACCTTGGGAAGGTGAGATTCTTCCTGGGAATCTGAGGTGAGGAGGCAGTTCTCAGAGACTGGGAATTTGGCTTTCTTGTCCATAGAGGACAGATGAGGTACTGCTGGCAGGTGTCCAGGGACCATGGATCTGATGGAGAGGGTCCAGAGGAGGGGGGAAATGATGGGAGAACTGGAATACCTCTGCTATGGAGCCAGGCTGAGGGAGCTGGGGGTGTTCAGCATGGAGAAGAGAAGGTTCCAGGGACACCCAGTAGTGACCTTCCAGTATCTGAAGGGGCTGTAGAGGGACTGTGTGCAAGGGCCTGGAGGGATAGGATGAGAAGAAATGGGTTTAAATTAGGGAAGAGCAGCTTTAGATTGGGTGTTAGGAACAAGTTGTGTCCCAGGAGGGCAGTGGCACAATGGCACAGGGTGCCCAGGGAGGGGGTTGAGGTCTCATCCCTGGAGATATTCCAGGTGAGGCTTGAGGAGGCTCTGAGCACCCTGATCTAGGTGAGGGTGTCCCTGCTGACTGCAGGGGGGTTGGACTGGGTGCCCTTCAGAGGGCCCTGCCAGCCCCAATTATTTGATTCTGTGATTTGGAGGTTTTGTCACTTTCCCGGAATTGACTGTGAGTGCTTAAGGAACATCTCACTGTAGGATTCCCTTTTTCTTTTGAGCCTGCCCAACTCATTGCCTCCCCTCTCATCTCTTCCAGGCACATGTGCATGGTCATGCGTGGGGTACAGAAAATGAACAGTAAAACAGTAACCAGCACAATGCTGGGGGTGTTCCGGGAAGATCCAAAGACCCGGGAGGAATTCTTGACACTCATCAGGAGCTGAAACTGTGGTGTTCTCTAAATGCACTCTGGAGATGTTCTGTCCAGTGTCAATGTCTGTTTTACTTGTTCCTACATCTCACTTTTTTTTTTTTCAACTAAAAATCGTTGTGAATTGTTGTCATGGTCTTTGTGCAGTAAAAGACTTTTGATGGCAAATCAAAAATGTCATGATGGGGTGGGCTCCTCCTGGTGTTCCAATGATGCTGATGTCACAGAGCTACAGACAGGGGTTTGAAAAAAATGTCAAAATGTCACTTTTCCACCTACACTGCAGAACAAACTGCTGCTGGGAGAAAAGTGGGGCTTGGGAGTGAAATGGATATTTGTGAAATAGTTGTTTCTCCAAATGAATATGGAGCAGCAGAGGAAACAACTGAGAGGCTTGTGGATTCTTCTGGGACCACTTATGCTGCAAATACTGCACCTCTGCTGAGAAGGGTGGTCCTGAAGGATCTCTGACTCTATTTTATTACAAGTCCTGCAGTGGGTGTTTCAGTATCTGGTTCTCTATGTTACACCTCTTGGAGATGTTACCTCTGGTGCTGTGTTATATCCTTGCTAGTATTAACCCTCCTTTTTTGTGTGGGTTTTGTTTGTTTCAGTGTTGTTGGGGGTTTTTTGGTGGGTTTTTTTAATCTTTAATTTAAACCATATTTTTCCTAGCCTCTTAAGAGGTAGGAATCTAACTTCTAAATTATTTGGGGCACAGTCTTATCTCAGTATAAAGGATTTTATGCATCTTTTTCTCTGTGCCTCAATGTCTGACCACTTCAACTGTCAGTTTCTTATGATTTTTGAGCAAAAAGTAACAGGGAGAAGGAAAAAAACCAACCCAACCCCAGAGTCTGTCTATGAAGTGCTAAGATATCCAAAGAGGTTTTTAATATTATTTATATCTTGAGCTTTCCTTCTTGGAATTCCATGGGTTAGAAGGAGAAGCCTAAATCCAGCCTGATAATCTGAAAATGAAGACTTCAGGTATTTCAAGACTTGAATCTTGTAAGTGTTGGACCAAAGGTGAGCACTGCAATCCTGAACACAGNAGCACGGGCATGGTGGCCGTGCGGCTGGAGTGGCCTTGGAGCCCTGGTTCCTTTGGTTTTAGGGAAGGCTTTTGGAAGCTGCTGGGCTGTTGTGTGGTTTCAAATGGGTGGTGTTCTTCTTTTGGAGCCTTGATTGATCCTTAGGAAAAAAAAAACCAACTGTTTTCTCATTCTTTTTGGTTGCTGTGTGTCTGAAAACATAACACATTTGGGGCAGGGTTTAGTAGGTTGGATGGTTGATCTCCTCTCTGTGGCCTTGCCATGTTGCATGACACCTGATGATATTTGTGGTTTTGTGCTTCCCAAAGCTTAATTTTGGAGTGTTGTAGGGAGGATTACATCTAAATTCTGTCTCTTCTCTCTGATCTATGTGAATCAGAATTCAGAGAAGCTGATTCTGCTTTTCAGCTTCCACTCTGTGTCTAGATCCTAGTTTGCTTTCAGCAGTGCAGACAGCCAGTGTTGCTGCTTCACCTCCTGTTCATCTTTGCTATCTGTGTTCTGCAGCTGGTCAGTGGTGTATTTCAGAGCCATTAGGAGAGTTTGCTTACCAAAGGTCTAAATCTTGCTCTTCTTCCTGGATTGTGCCTTTTCTCCTATTAATCCTGGCTCTACTAACAGCCTCATTCTCTCTCTGACAAAGTGTATTCAAATATATTGGTCTCACTTCTGTGTTAGTAGTTGTCAGACTTCTGTTGGAACAGCAGGAATGCCTCCAGTGATTTCAAATAAAATCCACCTGGAGACCAGATTAAAAAATGCCAGCAGTTCACACTTGGGCATTTGTGCAGACACAGAAACCTCTGAATCTGTTGGGAGGATGTCAGAACAGAGGATACCAAAAGTATTTTTCAATTTCATACAGTGGTTGTGCACCAGCATCCAAGAAAATATTTTTGTGTCCTGAGCCAGGGTCAGATCTATCTGCTTCATACTTCTGGGTGCAAATTGTGTAACAAAATAGTAACTTTTTATTAAAAGTGGGCTGGTCTGTTGAGAGCTGGTTGCTTTTAGCTTTCTCACAATTGATTCAGGCAATTGCCCACCACTCAGACTGAACCTTGAGGCATCTCTCCCTCCTTTGCTAAAGGCTTAATGTCACACTTGGAGGTGCTGGCTGTCAGCCTATATAAATACTACAAAGCACAAGTGTGACATTAAGCCTTNGAAGAGGGTGCAAAAACACTCTCTGCAAAAAAGCAGAGAGTGCTGGGGATGGGGAGGGAAGCATCTCTTTTTGAGAAACAAACCTGAAAAACTGTCTGTAGTTCAGGAAGGCTGCACAGGTTTTGCTTATGCTTTCCCTGATGCATCTGTTAATCTTGCTGTGGTTCCAGTAATACTAATGAGAATTAGCCTTGTAAATCTGCATGCCTGCTGTGTAGGATGTGACACTAAAATGCTTTAAAGTCACTCAGCTCTCTTCTGTGCTCAGCTCACACAACAGTGGATTTGGTTTGGGAGTGGAAGGGCCCTTGGAAGTCTCATCTTTTTGTAATCTGTTACAGGGAGGTGTCCTCTGGCAGTGCTTCTAGGAGTGGACTTTGTCCTGATTAGAAGGCTGAGAGGGGCAGTTCAGCAGTTAAATGTTTTCATCCACATTTTCTGTAGCTGCACCTGACTGCTGAAATTGTTGGGTGAGGTTTTGAGCTGCCAGCACTGCAGTTCCTGGGGGAAAGCCTTTGCCTCCTGGAGCTGCTCACTCTTGGGGACATCTGTGTGGCAGTTTGTTGGTTTTTTTTGGGGTTTTTTTTTGACTGGAGTTCTGAAGGGAAGCATCCTTCCTGGAGAGGCTCTCCTCAGCACTCAGCTTCATTTCTGCAGGGCTTGGATGCAGAATAAAGGATTAAGTCTGAAATATGCCTCAGCTCATCTGTGCTTGCTCTGGGCCCTGGTTACCTCTGAACTGCAGATGTAGAAAGGAGCTCAAAATTGTCTTCAGTGACTTTTTTTTTTTTTAATGCAACGTTGTGCCAAAAGTGTACTATTTTCCTACTATTTATTCTCAGGATAGAAATATGGATGAGTACCTGAGGCTTCCTGTGCTGTGCTTGAAAGGGGTTAAATCTTGCCTTGATTTTTCAGCTTAGGGTAAAACTCCTGTACACTGCAGTACTGAAAAGATGAGATTCTTGTGTCACCAAGTGTTTTCAGTCCTTTTTGAGTGCTTCCCCTGGGGAGACTGGGCCAAGCAGTGCTTCCCTTTCGTGCCCTACATAATGCAACTTGTGTTTAAACAAAGATTTGTGGGGCTGTTGGTACTGTAGGCCTAATCTTTCATAATAGGATTAGTCTAGTGTGGTGAGTTTCTGTAGNTTTTTTTTTTTTTTTTTTTTGTCTGTGTGGCAAGCTCTGCATGGGGCAGCATTGGTACAGCAAGTTTCAGCCAGCTGGACTTGGCTGAACTCCTTTGTTAAAATTTTAATGGGTGTTTTGCAACTTTTTAATTGGGACAACATGAGGCACAAATGAAAAACACCCTTCCCCAGCTGAGCACAGGAGAAAAAGCTTCAGACATCAAATGCCAGCCAGGGTGCCAGATGCCCCCACTGGGGATCTCACAGCCATATCTGCTGCACTCAATGTGGTTCCAAGATATTCTGTACTTGACTCTAAAAGGCAATTCCTGGTCTGGCAAACCTCCAACCTTCCCAACCTTCCTGCCTCTTCCTTCAGCCAGTGTTGGAAATGAAATGAAAATCAAGTCTGGTCAAATTTCCATTGGGCCTAAAGAACTTTGAGGAAGCAGCAACCCTCTTGGGGGCTTAATTCCATGAATTCTTACCTTGGTGACTTTCACTGCATTATTGGAAAAATCCTTTCTGATCTCCTCTCTCCTGGATTCTGTAGAGTTAGGTGCTATAAAAGGTGTGTGTCTGCTGGTGTAAACAAGCACATTTGTGTTGCACATTTATAAAATACACCAACTCTATGGCATTTGCTTTCCTTAAATGATGAAGAGCAGATATTGCCACACTTCAGTTCTGTCTGTGTTTCAACCACCCAGCTGAAAAGCCTTAAATCTTTCTTGCCTGAAGTTCAGAGTAAAACTCTCTTTAGTTCAGCAACTGGAAGGAGAATTTGAGGACCAAAGGGGCATGCACACCAGTACATCTGTTTCTCTTTGCTTGCTTTAGTTTGGAAATTGTCTCTGTAAAACCCATTCTTGTCCCTGAGGTGATGAGGAATCAGGTTTTAACCACTTATCTCTATTCAGGATAAAGTTCACATTGCATCACTTTTTTTTTTTTTTTTTTTTTTTTTGGATTTTGTTCACATTTTTTGTTTGGTGTAAGACCTGGTGCATTTTCTGGCATGTTAGTATTGTTTAAGTCCAGGAGCTTTAACTACTCCCAGTGTGTATATATGTATAGCAGATACAACCTCTTGTACCACGTGGAAGTCCAGTGTCTCTCAAACATTAAAGCACAGTGTTACCCTTTGGAGTGGCAGTGTCCTTGGTGACTTGGAGGTGACAAGTGGCACAATCTCCATCTCCTTGGGTGTGGATTGTTTTAGCACCAGCAGGTGCTCCAAGCCTCTGGGATGTTGGGTTGTTCTGGGATGGAAGGTCCCCAGGTGAGTCCCTGGTTGTTGACTGGGTACCAAAAAAACCCTCCCCAGGGCCAGGTTGGGTGGAAGGTGTCCCTGCCCACAGCAGTGTGCTTAGAGCTAGATGACCTTTGAAAGGTCCTTTTCAACCCAAACCCTTGTGGGGTTTGGTGTCACCTTCCTGCTGGTTCTTGGTGTCACCACAGAATCAACCACAAATGGATTGGGCAGGGAGGGGGGGAAGGAAGCAGTGGTTCCTGCATGCTCCAAGGCTCCTGTGGGATTATATTCCTCTGAAGCCATTCTGGATGGATGCCTCATACACATTTACCTGATTCCATGTGTTCAGATGACCCCAGCAAATGTGTCCTGACTGGAGGTGGGACGAGCCCTTGGAGGTGACGCCGTGGTTGGGTCACCTCACCCTGTGCCATGCTCAGCAGTGGGTGCTGATCCATCCATAGGACACATTTGCTGGGGTCATCTGAACACATGGAATCAGGGGGAGGATGCCATAAAGCCATCCTCCTGTCCTCCAGCCCCTCTGCTGTCCTGGGCTGCAGATACTGCTGGAATTCATAGGGAAAAAAAAAAAAAATCCTACAGATCCCAGATCCGTGAAGAGGGTTTGTAGCCAAAGCTTTGCCAAGGGTTGGGTTGGAAGGATGGGGGAGCCCATCCCATTGCAGACCCATGGAGCCACCTTGTCACTTCTCAGAGACACCAGCAGGAGAGCAGGCTGTACCTGTGCTCCAGGGATGTCCCTCTGGAGCCCTTTCAGAGGTGACATTTGCTCTCTGTGTTGTCAGGGAGGCCCAAGGGGCAGGCACTGTCCTTTTGCTGCAGTTGGAGCCAGGGCTGCCCCAGCAGATGAGTCCTGCAAAGCTGCCAGCCTGGCAGGACCTCTCTTCAGGCTGTGTGGGATGAGGAAAAAACAGGGAAAAGAAGAGGTTAAATGCTCAGAAGGTCTTTGGTAGGAGGGTGCTGAGACTCTGGAACAGATTGCCCAGAGAAGCTGTGGCTGCCCCCTCCCTGGAGGTGTTCAGGGCCAGGCTGGATGAGGCTTGGAGCATCCTGGGCTGGATGAGAGGTTGGAAGTTGGAGGAGATGAGCTCTAAGGTCCTTCCCAACCTAAGCCATTCCATGATTCTACATGGAAATCATCATTCACTTCTTTAATCTCACAAGATAAAGCAGGGCAGGGTGGGGGGGGAGAAGCAAGCAGAGAAGTTTTGGGGCTGCAGGCAAGGATGAGGAATCTCCTGGGACAGGGTGGGAAGCTGTGGCAGCGTGGGGTGGAGGAGGAGGGGTAAGTAATGAAAGGCCCCTCCAGCCTTTCGTGTTTTGGTTTGTATTTGTTTTTTTGTTTTTTTTTTCTCTCTCCAGAGGGTCTGTCCTGTTTAGAAATAAGCCTCCTGGTTATTTCCAGACCCCAGGAGCATTTCAAGAATTGTCTTTGTCGTGATGCTGAGTTTCTTCTGTGCTTCCCAGGGTTGTCTATTGAAGCTGCTGCTTGTGGTGGGAAAAAGAGGTGCATCTGCAAGAGATTTGCTGTTCTCTGCCCCTTCATTATTCTTTAGGGGTGGGATTAGGAAGGAGCCTCCCTGGTTTTGTGATTCTGGGAAAATCTGTTCTCATTGGGATGAAAAAATAGTCAGCTTGGAAGTACGTAGAGCTCAAAAAAAAAACCAAAACCAAAACCAAATCAACCCCAAAACAACAACCCAGATGGGTGCAAGAATCAAATCTGTAAAGAACAAATATCTGTTATTAAGGTGACTCTGCCCCTGGGATGCTGGAGATTCCTCTCCTTGAACCCATGGCAGATGCCTTCTGCCCAGCTGTGTTGCTTGTGACTTGACCTTGTGCCTTCTTTGTGCTCCCAAGGGTAAAATCCCACTGTGGATTTTTATGCTCTCTGCTACGAAGCTCAAATCCCAAAACTTCTTTCTCAGAGCCCCCTCTTGCACACAGGACCTTCCTGCTGCTCAGGTAGGTGGTGAGCAATGAATGCTGCTGCCCAAAGGTGTGAGAGTTACCAACCCAACCCAAGGGAGCTCATGGCCAGTCGTGTGGTCAGGCTTTTGAGGAGATGTGAGGAACCTGGATGGAAGCTGGGAACCCCCTGGCAGATGCTCAGAGCACCCAACAGGGTAGAGCTGGGGTGTCCGTGGGTGCCTGTTGTCCATACCTCACCCAGGCAGAGCACCCATCACCTCTTGTTCCTGAGCAGCTTTCCATTCCAGTTGGGTTTGAAGTCAGTGAGGGCTCAGGAGCTGAGAGGACAGAAACCATAAAAGCTCTTCTGGGTCAGTCTGGGGCTGGGCTGTTGAGAGGGCCAACAAATAAACCACAATATTCAAAGAGGTTTTGCTGAAATGCCCCCAAAAATATAATCAGAACCTTCTGTTAATTAATTAATTTTTTTTTAATCAACTTTTTTGTGTGTTTCTGGTGTTGGGGCTTTGCAAGGGGGGGTGGGGGTCCTGGGAGAGTGACCTGTACCACATGGCCTCTGTTTGCTCTGCTTCCCCACACTGAGGTTGCAACAGAGACCCAAAGGTGAAGGATCCCCTGGGCAAGTGCCTGAACTGAGCAGCACCAGCCTGGCAACCCTTTAAAAAAAAAAAAATGCTGTGGGAAACTGCAGTGGTGCTGCTGCTGCCTGGGGTGGGGTATGAATCCCACCAAGGGAGCAATTCCTGGCTGGGTGCCCACCACCCACCCTTTGCCTGCCACCTGGGGAACCCTTTACTGGGTGCTGTGGGAGGGTGTTGGTTCTGCTCCTCTGTCCTGTCCTGAGGGCCCATATGCCCTGCCAGCATCCCACCCTTCCCCTGGAGAAGCTTTCCCACTCTTCATGGCATGTCCTGAGCTCCTTTTTGTCCTGCAGCACCCATGGGAGCTGGGGAGCAGCTGAGGAGATGAGTTCTACAGCTCCCTCTGGGCCATGCTGCAGTGCTTCAATGGGTAGAAAAAAAAAAAAAAAAAGGCAAAACTTATTTTTCCTGTATACTTAAATCCATCAGCATCCAGCTGTAGCCATGTCCTTCTGAGCAGACTGACCAACAAATAGCTGGGAACCTGTGGGGCAGAGGTAGGAGCTCTGTTTTTGAAGTTATGGGAGGTGACAGCTCTTAGCACTGTGTAAATGCTTCCTGTGGGACCCCAAATCCACGGGTTTGCCAGCCTGGGGTCATGTACAGGGTACAGGGCCTTGCTCTGCTGGCCTGGAATTCCTTCTCTAAACATCTTCTCCAGCTCTCCTCACCTGGGGAAGTAAACCAGGAGGGAACTGGATAATCCACCCCCAGGAGGCGATGGAGCTGGAGGAGAGGAAAGGTTTTTGTAGGGCTCCAGCTGCAGGGGGGTGTTTGCAGAGCTCCTGGCTGTGGTTGGGTGATGGTCAAGGTCAGGGGAGAATCCTCCTGGGTCCCCTCCTCTGCAGCTGCCTGCCCAGGGACACACAGTCTGTGGCTCCCTCTGCTGAGCCCTGAGAGGACCAAAAGCTTCCACTGAGGCTGGAAAAACTTTTTTGTGGGGTCAGGGGGTCAATTCCAGGACAGGCTGGAGACACTGGGGAGAGGGGGGAGTGGGAGAAGGACACCCATCCCCTCAGCTGCATCCCACTGCCCCGAGGGGGTACCAACCAGGGCCACCTCTTCCCTGGGATGGAGCTGGGGCTGGTTTGCCAAAAACTGGGGGCTGAGCAGCCAGGGAGGTTTGGTTTGGTTTGTTTGTTTTGGTTTTGTTTTGTTTTTTAAATCTATTTTCTGCAGAAAAGTGGAGATTCTGGCTGAGCTGGGACATTTATCCTCTGCTCAGCCTTGCTCGAGGGGGGAGTGTTTATTGAGAGAAAAGAGGGGAAAAAAAAACCCAATTTTGCTCCTCCAGGCAGCCATGGGTTGTCAGCACAGCTCTGCTGCCCACCCTGGCTCTGTCCATGCTGGGCTTTGGGGTCCTGGCTCCCCAGGGCCATCCCATGGCCCTTCCATCCCCAGCTGCTCCTTCAGGGGTGACAGCAGCATCCAGGGCAGCTCTGGGATCCTCACCCCCAAAAAATCCTGCCCAGGGATGGGTGCTGTACCAGCACTGGGGTGGGCAGCAGGAGCAGGGCAGGGATCATCCCCCTGTGCTGGGCACTGGGGAGGCTGCACCTCAAATCCTGGGCTCAGTTCTGGGCCCCTGAGGACAAGAAGGAGATTGAGGGGCTGGAGTGTGTCCAGAGAAGGGCAATGGAGCTGGGGAAGGGTCTGGAGCAGAAGTCTGCCCAGGAGCAGCTGAGGGAGCTGGGGGTGTTGATCCTGGAGCAGAGGAGGCTGAGGGGAGACCTTCTGGCTCTCTGCAACCCCCTGAGAGGAGGTTGGAGCCAGGGGGGGTCGGGCTCTGCTCCCCAGGAACAAGGGATGGGAGAAGAGGAAACAGCCTCCAGTTGTGCCAGGGGAGGTTTAGGTTGGAGCTGGGGAACAATTTCTCAATGCCTGGAAAGGGTTGTCAGGGCCTGGCCCAGGCTGCCCAGGGCAGGGCTGGAGTCCCCATCATCCCTGGAGGGGTTTCAGAGANCCCAGGCCATGTCACCAGCAGTGGGACCATCCTGCTGTCATCTTCTCATGAGCAGGGTATGGTGTGGAGCAGCCCCTGGAGATGTGGTGCTGAGGGACATGGGGCAGGGCTGGCCTGGGCACTGCTGGGTTATGGTTGGACTGGATGATTTTAAAGGTCTTTTCTGACCAACATGATTCCATGTGTCTACAGATGTAGGACATCCATTCTGATCCAGGACCTGTGATCCCAGGGTACCCGTGGGGACTGCCCAGCCCAGGTGGCCAAGAATATGAACAGGATTTTGGCTTTTTCCCATTAAATGCTGAGATCCTGCCCAGCAGGGTTGTGCTGTTTGCAGGAACACCCATCCCCGGGCAGCTGGGACACAGCAGCTCTAAGGACAACTTTCCTCCCCAGGGGCTGCTCCACACCATACCCTGCTCATGAGAAGATGACAGCAGGATGGTCCCACTGCTGGTGACATGGCCTGGGCTGCTGCATCCTGGGGATTTGGCATGGGGTTTGGTGTCCTTTGGGAGTGGGTGCTTGGCTGGCAGGGAGCCCACTGCTATCATCCATCCATCTTCTCCTGTGCAGCCTCAGCCAACAGCCTCGGGGAAGTAATTATTCTTGGAATTGCAGGAGCAATTCTGGGAAAGCCCTCTCCATCTTGAGTGAAAAACTTCCCTGGAATGGGAAGTACCCTGTGGGGTACACACAGAAAAGAGGCTCCTAAGATAACCCAGGGTCATCCCATGTCCTGTGGTGGAGACCAGGACATCCCAGCAGCTGCCAAAGTAGTGGCAGCCCCAACCACGTGGCTGCTGTGGATGTTCCTTGGAGACTTTTCAGCTCCTCCAGCTCTGATTTTCCATCCCAGGGCCCATGGTTTTTGTTTTTTTTTTCCCTTTTCCTTTTCTACTAGTGCAACAAATCTGCACGTTCGCACCCAGGCCACAGGAACACATCTATGGAAGGGAAATGGAGGGAAATGGGGCTGGGCTGGGCTTGAGGAGATGTTTTGGTTTTGTTTTTTTTCAACTGTGTAAGGAGGGCTCAGGCACAGTGGGTGCAGGGAGCCACAGCCCATGTGGGTGATCTCCTGGGCAGTGTGACTTGGGTGGGACCCAAAGCCACCATGGAGCTTTCCCTCCTGGGGTGGCTCTGCCCAGGAGGCTCAGGAGCATCTTTAAATAGCAGAGACCTGAAGACACACATGTGGGTGTTTCATCAGAGAATCCCAGACTGGTTTGGGTTGGGGTGGGTGGGACCTTAAAGCTCCTCCAGTGCCACCCCCTGCCATGGTCAGGGACACCTCCCACCAGCCCAGGTTGCTCCAAGCCCCATCCAACCTGGGCTGAGACACTGCCAGGGATGGGGCAGCCACAGCTTCTCTGGGCACCCTGGCACAGGGGCTCAGCACCCTCACACCAAACTATTTCTTCCTAATATTTAACTTAAATCTCCCCTCTTTCAGTTTAAAATCCTTCCCCCTCATCCCATCCCTCCATCCCTTGTCCCCAGTCCCTCCCCAGCTTTCCTGGAGCCCCTTCAGGCACTGGAAGGTGCTCTAAGGTCTCCCCATTGCAGCCTTCTCTTCTCCAGGCTGAACACCCCCAACTCTCTCAGCCTGGCTCCAGAGCAGAGCTGCTCCAGCCCTCCCAGCAGCTCCAGGGCCTCCTCTGGACTCACTCCAACACCTCCAGCTCCTTCTGCTCTTGGGGACCCCAGAACTGGACCCAGCACTGCAAGGAGGGGATGAACATCAGCCCAGGTTTAAAATCCCCACCCTGGCTCCAGGCTGGTCCCTTCTCAGCCCCAGCTGCCCCAGCTTCATCCCCAATTCTTTGTGATTTCAAAAGAAAAAATCCCATTATCTAAACAGCTCCCGGGGTGTGGGCATCCCAAGGGGACAGGGCAGGGGCTGCATGGGGAATGCCAAACTTGTTCCCTGGGCTTTCTTTCAAGATAACAAACCCCCTGCAGAACTTCACAGCTCCTCCTCCCCCACTGGAGCACTCAGTGATTTTTAAATTCTATTTATATCTTTTTTTTTTTTTTTTTTTTTTTTTGTGAAAGCCTGAGGCCATCTGCCAAGCTGAGTGTAAATAAGGAGGCGCCACACCCCAGTGTTACAAAACCTTGTATTAATCACCTCCCTGCACTGTCAATATAATGTTGATATGAAATATAGCCATGGTTCCCCATTACACGGGAGGAAATGAGTAATAAATACATTGGAGCGAGTCGAAACCACGAGGGGGGTTTTTTTTCACTGGGAACAACATTTGGAAAACTGTACACTTGCAAAGACCAGCATCTCCAAACATTAGTATTTCTTTATATCGGGAAGCTTTTACATGTAACAGACATGCTATTTCCATAGAGAACCAGAAAAAACAAAACAAACAAAGGAAAAAAAAAAACCCATCAAAAAAAATTATTTAAAAAATAGGCATTGCTCAGCAACATTAACTAGGCAAAAATAGTTCTTTGTGCACTAAATTTGTACAGAAAAATCAGGACTAAAGGCATGCATGTACAATAAAAGGCTGCCTGGGAACAGCATGCAACAGAAGAGAGTTCAAAGCTTTTTTTTTTTTTGTAAAGTAAGCTTACAATATGCATAAATACATAAGGGTTATATATATATATATTAATAAGGGAGGAAGTATTCTGTTTAATATTAACATTCCTGTTTTTTTGTTTTGTTTTTTTTTTTTTCTTCCTATTCCTCCCAGAGGAATACACATTCACCTTTAAGTAAAGATAAAGGAATACAAAAAATAAAACTCACTTTGCAAACTCTGATGACTCGTATAAAATCAACTTTTTTTTTTTGTTTCTTTTTTTTTTTTTTTTTTTTATTCTTCTTCTTAATTTTTTTTTTTTTTAATTGTTTTATTTTTTAGTGTTATCGTCGCTGTGTGCAAATCATAGAACATCTGCAGGACCCACATTTCCCATCAGGCACATTCAGAAAAGCCAAACCTGGGGCACAGCTGCACCCCGACACGGAGAAAGGTGACAACAGAAAGAGTTTCCCTAAGTGCTGACCAACCTCGAGCTTCACCCTGCCTGTAAATCACAGTTTTGTATTTTTTTTTTTATTATTTTTCTGTTTTTCCTGCTGGATGCTGGCCGGGCTTTACCACAACCCCTTCTCAGCCTCTACCCCTTAGGATTAATTATTATTTTTTTTTTAATGATCTCAGCAAAAAAGGCAAAACCCAGTTTAGGGTTTGTCCCCGGGGAAGGACACCTCCAAATCCTCAGGGGGGGTTTGTTTTTCCCGGGGAGCATCCACAGCCCCAAGGACACTTGGGCTGCTCTCCCCCCCCTGCTGCAGCCGGGGACGGCTCAGGGGATCAGCACCAGTAAAAGGGTCCCCGGTGGGTGCTGGGGGAAGGGGGGAGCAGGGGTGTCTGGGGTGGGTNTTTTTCCCCTCTTTTAAACCTTCTTTCCCTGGAGCTTTGCTGCCTCTACTCAGCACAGGCTTCCCCAGAGCCAGGAAGGATTTCCTGAATGCAACTGAAGCCACAGTTATTATTTGTTGTTTGTGGGTTGTTTTTTTTTTTTTTTTTTTAACTTTAAAAAAAAAACAACCAACAACTTCAAAAAACAAACCCACGAGAAACAGCAAACACAACTAAGGAGCTATTTAACCTGCACACTGTCAATGGAAAATAAGCTTTTTTTTTTTTTTCCCCTCTTCTTTTTAACAAAAGGAAAAAAAAAAACCCAATTGAATTATTTGGTGGTTGTTAATAACAAGACATTATCATGGTTACCAGCCATCAAGTTAATAGGTAATATATCCAAAATAACAACTCTTTAACAATCAGATAACCTCTGTTTCTATAGCCAGCCAAAGGAAAAAATAGAATTCCAGCTCCGTAAATACATTTTGGCCTTCCCTGGGGAAGGCTCCTGCTCTGGCAGGTGTGTTCACACCTTGGTTTCACCCAACCTGGGGGTGCTCGGGGGGGTGACCCAGTTCCCAAGCCCCCCACTTGCCTCCCACTCCACCTTCACCTCCTCACATCACCTCCCGACCTCCCTTCTCCACTTCCCCCACACCCTCCCCACCTCATGCCTGCTGGGAAACGGGACACCTGAGGAACAGCAAACAGAAAACATGGTATTTGGCACTTTTTTCTTTTTTTTTTCTTTTTTTGCTTTTTTTTTTTTTAAATGAAAAAATGACTGAAAAATGCTGCGTGGCAAATGGATTCACACATCTCCCATGGATGCTCCCACTGGTGCTCAGGGCCAAGACAATCTGGGGGATCCTTCTGCAAACCCCCCCACCCCAACCCCCAATCAGTTCCCTTCATTAATTAATTCTAAATTTATTGTTAGGCCATCAGAGAACTGGGAGCAGAGAAGCCAGTGCTACGCTGAGCATCACCCAGGGATTATTATTTTTGTTTTCCTGTCCCTTATCCCATTTTTGCCTATTTAATGCCCTCAGACCCAATTTATATTGGTATTTATATCTTATTTATTCTATGTGTATTATTTTGGTGCCCTTTGGGGGCTGGTTTTTATTTGTCTGAATAAAACCCCCACGTTGGCTCCCAACCCCTCATCAGGATAGCAAAGCCCCTTGCTGACGGATTTGGGCTGCAGGCTGGAGGGGGGGAAAAAAACTTAAGGGGGGGGGAGGATGTGTAAAGCCAAACTGCAGCAACCTTCCTGGGACCCACTCAGGCAAAAGACACCGAAAATACCCCCAGCATCCCTCCTCCTTTCACCAACATCCCCTGGGACACCTCTGCCAGGCGAGATGTCCCCATCCCACCCCCCCACATCCCTGCACCCCTCTGCTGCCTGGAAACAGCAGATGCTCTTGGCTCAACCAAAGCCAAGAAATTTTTTTTTTTGGGGGGGTTATTATTATGATTATTATTATTTTAAGATTCTAGGCTTGCCAGGCCAGTCTGTGCCTGACTGCAGTGAAACTCAAGGGATGGGACCACAGGCCCAGAAATCCCCAGTGGGATGGGCAAATCTTCCCCCAAAAAGGGTTTTTTTTGGTCACACACCCCCGTGTGGTACTCAATACTCATTTTTTAACCAGAAGCCAGGTTTCCCCACAGTGCTGGGGTGAACCCTCCGTTGTCAACACTCTCCTGCTGTGTCCCCCTCCACCCCC
>JAAWXA010000014.1:19107633-19152726 GCA_038090715.1 Florisuga fusca
CCCCCCCCGGCCCCAAAAAAAAAGAAAAAAAAGAAAAAAAAAAGAAACACATGAATGTTTTTCTGTACCAAGCCAGCAGGATGAGTGTATGGGTGTGGTGTCAAGAAAAGCAGCCCTGGAGTGAGTTGAGTCCCACTGGAAAGGCCAGAGGGAAAGCCTGGTGTCTCTTGAGGATTTCCTCATCTCAGGTGGTGGAAGTGGTCCAGCAGCATCCCCTGTGGCCTGGAGTGACAGCCCAGCTCTGCCCCTGAGGCTGCCAACCCCTCTGGGCAGAGCCAGGCTTCCCCAAACCCTCCTGGTACCCCTCTGAGCTGCCAGGGGTTGAGCCCAACTCCCCATGGGGTTTAACTTATGTCACCTGGATGTGGATCTAGAAAATGCTGCCAGGGTTGGAAAGTGTCAGGATTTGGAAAGCAGAGCTGCTCCAAAGCATCCAGCATCCTCCTCCTCCTCCTCTGGGCACTGACAGCTTCCTGGGTGAGTCCTCTCACCCACCTGGACTTCTGGCAAAGGTCACCCATGCAGGGGACAGACTTCCCCAGCAACACCCCAGATCTCCAGGCAAGCACTGTGGGTTACAGGGACACCCCCGTGCCCTGATTAGCTCCTGACTTGACTGCCAGAGCCAATGCAGACACTGGGTCCTGGGACACAGGACCCAGCACTGGTGGGGTGACAATGACACCACCACATCCCTCCCAGGTGCTGCTGGAAAACGAGCCCCTCTGCAGCTCCCTGTCTTCTTGGATTTGCTCTCCAGCCTTGGGCATCTGGTCCCACCAGCCTGCTCATCATGTCTCTGCAGCCCTAAGGATGCCCTGCTCAGCTGTCCAAAAATTCTAGGCACCATTTCCAGGTTTGGATGCTCTCCAAAAGAGGAGCAAATAGGAGCAGACATGTTCTCCCTTCCAGCCACTGCCTGTGTTCATGTAAAGCACTGAGACCATACCCACAGCTCTGAGCTTGTCTTCCAGCAAACCCAAACAGTGGGTGCCACCACCCTGTACTTCACAGGGCCAGACATGGGGTGACACCACAGGTGCTGAAACACCCCCAGGATCAGCTGAGGTGTCCAGCCAAAAAAATACACTGCAGCACTCACATTTTGCCCACTATCCTACTATTTCACCCCGATTCCAAGTCCCCCATGGCTGGTCCTGCAGAGATATGTGGATCAAACCTTTGCCCAAACCTTGGGCAGCAGTGTGGGGCTGTGAGCTGCCTCACTCCTCTCCCACACACTTGCAGCAAAATTTGGGGTTTGCAGCCACCTCAGGAGATTCTTCAATGCTTTGACAGCTTTTTTTTTTTTTGATAAACAAACAACTAAGAAACGTTTAAAGCCTACAGCTCCAGTGAGAGGCTGTGCAAGCTCCCCCCTGACTTCTGCCATATGGGCAGGCGATGAGCAGCAGATTGTTCCTCCAGGTGCAGCTGGCATGGGTACAAAACTCTGCAGGACACCAGGGACATTGGCCATCCCTTCCTGCCACCAGACAGGAGTGTGCTGGAACCCTGTGACACAGTCTTGGCTGTCCCAAGTCCTGGCAAAAGGCAGATCCAGAAGGAGTAGAAACAGATGCCCCCGTTGCAAAACCCCAAGACCACGTGTGAGGAACAGGAGGTGGCAATGCCAAGGGATGGCTGGGTCTGTACACATACTCATCCTGGTTTTTTTTTTTTCCTTCATCCAGCTGCTGATCAAGCTGTGTCACAAGCTGGATGACTTCCCCAGCTCCACATCCTGGCAATTAAGTGGAGAGTGGAGGGGGAGCAATGTTTCCAACCACCCTGTTGGAGCTACTGCCTGCTCCAGCCCTGTTCTGTCAGAATTACTATTAATACCCCCAAAAAATATTTGTGTTAGAAACCAAGAGGTTGACATCAACAGACACTTTGGAAACAGTTTCTAAGTGATGAGGAACAACAGTTTTAGATGATCTGTCACGACTCACCTCGTGGATTAGACATTTGTCTATGAGCTGTAAATAGGAACTTATATTCTCTTCGTCGGGGCGGGAAACTAAAAGTTGCGTACACACTGGAAAGAAAAGAAAGAGAAATGGGCACTGGGGAGACTGAGTTAGGGGCTGAGGAGTCCAAGGAATACCTTGGATTCCCCTCTCCCCTGTCCCATGAGCAGGTCTTCTCATCAGTGAGAAAAAAAAGCCCTTCCCCAGGTTCCTGCTGTGCTGTCCTTATTTAGGGCTGGATTTTGTTCTCTGTTAGGGTGGTGTAAATCCAGAGACCACCACTGAAGTCACTGGAACTAGACCTGAGCAAACCAGAGGGCTGGGATTATTCCCTTTTCCTAATTACAATGCAGCAAAAACACTGCTGGCTCGAGCTCCTGCTCCTACGGCCAAAATCCACCCCTGCTACAAAGGGATTCCCACTTTTCCCAATGGATTTTAACCTCTTTGGGAATTAACCCTCCCTTGTCTGCCTGTGCAGTCAGCTGGGGAGAAATCCTGCACCAAGTTTTTATATAGAAAATATCACATCCTTTTTTAATTTTTTTTTTTTTCCACGCAAAAAGGTCCAAAATAGGGACAGGGCTGATATTTCTTTGTGGCATCCCAGTAAGTTTCTTTCTGCTCCTGGTTTCCTGTGCGAGCCCATGGATGAGACTCCCATCCCCTCCCCTCTTCCCCAGGGAGACCTCCCTGCAGACAGCCAGCACTGATACCTCAGCTGGGGGTTAGGACACATCTGAGCTCACACAAATTTGCCCCGAGAGCCCTGTACATGGCACAGAGTGTCCATCCCTCCTCACATCCCTCTTGTGCACCTCCCAATGTGTTAATCATGGACTCATTAAGGTTGTAAAAGACCTCTTAAGTCATCAAATCCAACCAAATTAATCCTGATGCAAAGCTGTGTACCCAGTACTTGGCACAGGACAGCACCAGGGTATTTTGGATATCCTGCACCCAAATCAGGGCTTTAAAACTGGCTTGGATCCAGCTGATACACACTCAGGACTAAGCCTGAGTCACCAGTGTGACCTTCCAATGAGCAAAGCAAGCCTGAGGGATGCTGCTGAAAACATCTCTGGATTGGTGGGATGTTCCCAGGGCTCTGAAGGGGATGGGAGAGGATGCTACCCATCCCTCACTTGGGGAAGGGGGAGGATCCTACCCCTGGACCTGGAGCAAGGAGAGGGTGCTACCCAACCCTCACTTAGGGCAAGGTGAGGATGCTATCCCATCCCTCACTTGGGGCAAGGAAAGGATGCTATCCATCCTTTACCTGGGGCAGACAGCCCACCCCATCAGTGCCCCTCCCCAGAATCCACCCTCTTACCTCTTCCACAGCACCGTGAAGCCTCAAAAAACTCATCATCCTCCCCCTTCCCCCTTAACTGCTTTTTGCAGGAGCTCAGGAGCAGGCTGCTGCCATCCCAGCCCTGCCACCACACACACCTTGCCCTGAGGTAGGTCTCCTTCAAGTAAGCACACCAAGAAGAAGTGACAACCTCTCACCTTTGCCCATCACTCTGGTGAACTGTCCAGGCAGGTCACCTTCAGGCAAAGGGCCACCCCCCGACTCGCCCTCGCATCCCGGTAAATGGTGCTGCTGCATCCCCCCTGCTGCTGCTGAGTCCTTGCAGTCAGAACCTTGGCTGTCAGAGCCCAGCAGGGAGGAAGGGTGATGGGAGTCAGTGTCCCTGCTGTGCTCCTCCGTGCTGGAGTTTTGGGAAGAGTAAGCTTTGATAGGGGTGAGGATCATTTGGTGTAGCTCCTGCAGCGGGACACGCAAGTTGCCACCTTCCAGGATGTCCTGAGGATTTAAGAGGAGAGAAGAGGGTTTGTCCCTGCAGGGATAATGGGACATTGGCTATGAAACAGACCCTTGCTAACCCTGAAGAACATCCCCAGCTGGATCCCCAACCTGGGGAGCCTCCTCCTGCTCCAGGACCCTGCTGCAGTTCCCATTCACCAGCTGTGCTTCATTCACTGTCTTTTTGCTTAGAGCAGGGGGAGCTTTGGAGCTGCTGCAGGGACTGTGTCTGATGATCCATGGATGTGTTCAGACCTGCACCCTCAGAGATAAACATGACCCCATCAGCCACTGGGACCCTAAACCAGTGGCAATCCAGCAACAGTGTTTCCAAATTTCCACCAGAAAGATGCAAATCCCACGAGAGCAACTGAGCCCCAGAGATTTCACTGCCCAGACCAGTGATCATCTGACTCCTTCCCCACCAATCCCACAGTTGTGACATTTTCTCTCTATTTACTTGGGATTACTTGGAATTTGTCTCTGGTTTCCAGCATGACATTCAAACTGGGTTCTTCATAATTGCTCTGCCCCAAAGAGACAGCAATAGCATCCCTGTGCCCTGGGACCATTACAAAGTCCAGGACCAGGGTTGGGATGCAGGAACTCATCCTACAGCATCAAACTGGGGACATCCCCATTCACCCTGGGATGGACTGGGGAGCAGATGCAGAGGGGAAAGAGGGAGGATTTCAAGAGGAACAGGGTGGGTTGTGGTCAGACTCCTAAAGGGAGACCACAGGGCTGCAGGTGAACTTACATCCCTGAAGTAAAAATATTCACCTTGGAGATGCTGGGAGAGGTCCACCTAGGAGGGAGAGGATTTGGGTACACTCCCAGCCTTGCTCTCAATAATAATGTGGATCCAGAACCCCCTTTCTATGGTCAGATCTTCTTCCCATTGATGGGAAACAGTTGCATTTTGGTTCTGATGTAGCCTGGACTGGAATAGCTCATTGCACACTCCTGCATGGTCTGGCCTGTGGGATGCTCCTTGGAAAGAGGCAGCTTTTGGGATGAATCCTGGCTGTGCTCAGGCAGGAGACACCAAGTGGGTACACAGGCTGTGTGTGAGCCAGAAGCACTGAAATGTTTGCTCACCCTAATTCCTGCTGCACCCCAGGCTCACTCTCAGACACTTCAGCTCCACTCCTCTCCAAGACCTGCTGTCAGGCTGCTGGGCACAAGTTTTGGGGGAAAAAACTCCTGTTCTGCTAAGTGGTGGAGCAGCTCTTTCCAAAAAAGCAGCAATCTGTTGCAAACTAAAAAAACCCAAGTCCCACACATGCTCTTGTTGAGCCAAAAATAAAATAAAATAAAATTGGGATGGGGAGCCTGGAAAACCAGAGATGTTTCCTCCCAAAGTAAAGAAGCTCTGAGCTCCAGCAAAGTGGGACAAGGTCACAACTCCACCATCCCAACCCACCCAACCAGGGCTCCAAAGCAGCCCCTGCCACTGATCTCCTATATTTTATAACTTGTGTAGCTGCTTGTGGCAACTCCATGGGGTTTAAGCTCCTGCCCCGTGCCACTTGATCAACACTGTATTTCAAAACCCAGGTGGAGAAGTAGGGGAAGAGGCTGTGCAGCTGCCTGCAAAACACAGCACTGAGGCAAGCTCACCAATCCAATGGGCTTAAATCCTTTGGATGTAATAATTATTATTAATATACAGAGGGAAATATGGCTTTATTAGCCATACCCTGAGTACAAACCCATCTTATAAATAAATAGAGGAACAGGGAGCTGAGGAAAACAACAATAAACAGCACCAGAGAGGTATTTAGAAGCCCCTGGTGGGAGCCTTGATGAGCTGCTGTCTGAAGACAGTGCAATTAAATATAATATAATACTGCAATAATAAATAGCTGGAGGTTGGGTGAGCTGCTCCCTGCCAGCCCGCAGTGCTGGGGCTCCTCCAGCAGCTGTTTCTGCAGAGGTTAAGCTTTGGTGGAAGGGACAATGAAGTTTCTGTTTGTTCACCTTGGAGATTCCTGTTGCTCAGGTACTGACGTGGGGGTCAGGCTTTTTATCTGGGGACAGACCAGCCATATGAAGCTCCAGAAGAGTGGAGTGGTCCTCCCTGACTGGGAAATCCCATCTCTTTTTGGGGACAGAGAGGTAGGGGCAGGACTGGGGGTCCCTGTGCATGGAGGGGGTCTCCTAAGAGGGACAGTGGCATTAAGATAAGAGAGTTAACTGAGTGTCTGAGGGATAACCAGGGGTTAAAAACTCTCTCCAACCATGTCTCAAGTGGGACAGAGGAGCTTGGTGGCTCTGTGCGGCTGGAGCTCCTCCTGCACCATGGTTCAGCAGGTGGTCAACCACCTCCCCATCAGCAGCATTGGGATGATGCCTCCATCACCCAGAGCTCTGGTGTTTCTGAGCACCCTGGAGCTGGGCAGGGCTTGTACTGGTGCTGAGAGGCTTCTCCATCCCAGCTGCCTGACTGCTGGAGATGGATTAGGAGCTACATAGCAAAATACAGCCCCAAACCAAACCTGCATCTGGTACCAAAGTGTCTGAGACGCCATTTAAGTTCAAAAGATCTCAACAACATGTAGAACCAAAATAAATTCCTGAGCTCTTGAAAAAGAAGGACTAAAAAAGTGGTTGCAATTACTTACCCTTTCTAAAGACTTGAGCAGGTTTTGTCTTTCTTTTAGCTTTTGGATACTGATGACTATTTTGTGTCTTGCACCTTTGGTAACGTTCTGCAAAAAAAACCAGCACAAAACTTGGTGTGAACATTTCCCCAGGACAGCTGGGTCAGCCCAAATCCTTCCTCCCCTAAACACAAAGGGCTGTTACAAATTAACCAAATTTCTGAGTGCAGAGATTATGAGGGGGGCACAGAAAATCACTTAAGGACTTGCTGGAGAGGGAGATTTCCAGCAAGTCTGTCCCTCCCTGGTGCTGATGGGTCCTTTTCATCCCTAGGCTAAGGTGGAGGCAGATGTGACAGAGGGGAAACTTTCAAAGGTTAGAGTGGCAATTGGCCACCAAAATCCCATGGACTTTGCAGGAGTTGGGCATTTCAGACCATGCCCCCAAAACTCCTTAATCCCAACTGGAAAAAAAACCAAACCTCAAACCCAGCTCCCAGTGATGGGCCCTTTCTGCTGGGACTCCAGTAAGGAATCTGAGACAAGGCCTTTTTTAGGTACAATGTGGGTTTTTTTCACACTCCCCACCCCAAAACCTGATTTTCCTTTCTCTGGTACCTTCCCAACCACCTGCAGGCAAAACACCTTCTCTGTGAAGATGCACAAAGAGGGATTGGAGTAGGTCTCAACTACCCAGGGCAAGAGTAGGGACCATGGCTGATCCCTCTGCAGCCAAGGTGGGACATACCTGTGCCTCAAGCTGGCATTCAGTGAGGGCCATCATCTCCTCATATGTCATCTGGGAGAAGAGGGCAGCATACTTGTGCAGCCGGAGGCTCTTCAGCCAGGCTGGGACATCTGCAGCACAAAATTAAGGAGCAAACTGGTTAGTTTGTGACATTGGTCAACCACGTGCAAGAACAGCAAGAGCAAGGTGAGGAGCTGATTAGGTGCCATCCACCATCCCAGCTGTGCTTCAGACACCTGGCTGAACTTCCTGGACCCTTTGGAGGTGCTATGGATATGGATGGTAGAAGGAACCAGTCCTTGGATGAGGACATGGGCTCACAGGATGAGTTTCTCCACCACAAATGTGTCTACCAGATCCTGAAGCCTCTCTGATCCAAGCTATTGCTCAAACCCACGTCACAGCCAAGATAAAAATGCTCCAGTTTGTCCCAGCTGCAGCCAGGACAAGGGTTTCCACCAAGCTTGGTGGATACAGACCTGGTAAAAGGGGCTTAACATAATGACTTAAAGGTTTTTCCAAAACCCAAGTTGGCCACCTTGATGCAAAGATGGCGTGAGCTCACGGCAGCCTCTGACACAGCTCACCACCTGGCTTGGGTGGGAAGGAGCATTAAAAGTCATCTAGTTCCAACCCTCTTGCCATGGGTAGGGACACCTCCCAGTAGACCAGGTTGCTCCAAGCCCCATCCAACCTGGCCTGAGACACTGAAGAATTTGAAGATCCTCATACGCTGCACCAAAAGTGATCAACCCCACAGCAAACATGGGGCAAAGCAGTTACTGAGCATGGATGGCATGAACTTTGCTGTTTTCCTAAAATCCTGACATGTAACAATCCTAAAAAGCCACAAATGGAGGCCTTTAAAATTGATCTGCTTAAAAAAAATTACAAGTTAATAGCAGAAAGCTCATTAGAAGCTATGAGCAGAAAGCCTGTGTCTCCAGCACAGGTGGAGAGCTCCAAACTCCCCGTCATCTTATCACAAAACCACCTCTTTTTTTTAATGACACATTAAAAGTTTGCCCAATCCCATGTCCCCTGGGGACATCTGCCTTTGGTGCACATCCCTGCTGAGAGCAAACCCACGGGGACACTTTCAGAAGACAGCTGTAACTTCACAGAGATGTTCAGCCTAGAACAAACCCAATCTCCAACCTTTGCAGAGCATCAGAGCAGCTCTTCTCTCCCTTAGCATCAGTCTCACCCTGGACCACCTCTTAATTTTTGGGAGTTCTGGGGGTCCCAGAGCCCTCTTGCCAGCAGGGGTGGCAATCCTGGGAGCAGGCTGGGGAGAAGGAGCCACCCCAAGGATGAGCAACAGTGGTGGGGCTTCCCCCTTTCCCATGAGGAAGAGGCACCAAGGGGTTGCAAGGTCACCTAAGGCAATTTCATGGTCCTTGGAAAGTCAAACTTCATAAATGATGCCCACAGAGCAGCCTGGCACCCACCTGCAGAGCTACTCTTTAATCACCCATCACCAGGAGCTAATTGCTAAGCCATGGCATGACTGTCAGAAATGCTGGGTCTGATGTGAGCAGCAAGCCCAGGACTTTCCATGCTGCTCATGGGCACCATCCCCAGAAGGCACTACATGCTGGAGTCAAGTGGGACACATCTGTCTGGGCACTGGCATGGAAATTTAGAAGAAATTGAAAAAGGAAAATAATACAGCCTGCCATACAAGTATGTGGGTTTTGGTGTCTTCTCCCAGGGAACAAGTGATAGGATGAGAGGAAACAGCCTCCAGCACCAGGAGAGGTTTAGAATGGAGCTTGGGAACAGTTTCTGCCTGGAGGGATTTCAAAGCTTTGGAGATGTGGTGCTGAGGGACATGGGGAAGTGGTGGCCTTGGCACTGCTGGGTTAAGGGCTGGACTCCATGACCTTTTCCAACCCAAACCATTCCCTGGTTTAACATACACAGGCCAGTTCAGAAGAGCCCTTATGGCACCCCATGCTAAGTCATGAACACACACAGCAGAACCCCCCAGCTCAACCCAAACCCTTCCCCTGGTACACCCCAAGAAGGAACAGATGGACAAAGAGGTTCTGCAGGTGTCCTTGTCTTCTCCTGGAGAAACCAGGGGCTGGGAAAAAGCCAAAGGGCACTTTTCCTCCAGCATGAAGAGGGATGGAAAGGTGAGAAATAAGTGACATTAGGGTATGAAGACAGATGGAAAGGAGAGGGATGGGTGACATTAGAGGAGATGAACTGCTAAGCCACATCAGATGAGGGTCCACCATGGGTTTGGTTTCCCCACTGTTCTCCTGGATGCCCTGGAAGGTATTAAAAGAGCAAGCCAACCAGAGACGTGGGTGACACCAAACCTCAAGAGCCTGCAGGAGCCCAGGGAGACGTGGCTGCAATTCAGAGAAGGCACTTGGCAAACTGTGCACCCGGTCTGGATGGAATAAGATGCATCCCAATAAAAATGCACCAAGTTGTGTGTTTCTGTAGGAACAAGAAACAGCACAAACCAAGCACAGGGAACAGGCAGTACTTTTTTTTTTTTCTTCTTGCAGGAAAGCTGTGGGGATACAATGGGCCACAGGCAGCCCATGGTGGGGTGTTATTTGAGGACGATGAGGTACACAGCCAGAGGAATGCTCTCTGTATGGCAAGACTGCTCTGCTCCCTTGTGCAGTTTCTGGCAATATTCCTTCAATAAAATATGGACTTTCTGAAGAAAAAAATCTCCAAGAGAAAAGCAACAACCCCAAGTTTAGAAAAAAACCCACTGGGAAAGAAACTGGATTGGTTCAGTCTGAAGAAAATAGAGGAGAGGGGAGGACATGATAGTTGTAGGCACCAGAGGCTGTAGACAACTTTCACACATCCCTGAAGAGAAGAGCAGGGTAAAAGCAATTTGGCCAACTCAGCAATGGGGCTGAAGCAGGTTTAGATGTCTGCAAACCTTCTGCCAGGAAGAAGGATGCTCAGGAAGGGGTGGCCCAAGGAAGGGAACCATGTCCCATGGTGGGGCTGCATGCAGCAGGAAGGAGCTGTCTCCATCCATGCAATTTATTGAATTGATTTATTTACTGGGGACTGCCTTGGCAATACACCTTTGGGTTTTGCAGGTGTGTCCATAGAAATCAATCACAAAGTTTCCATCCCTGTGGATAACAGGGAGCTGAGCTCCCCATGGTCTCCTCCTCAGCTCCATCAGCAAAACCTGGAGAAACACCATATTAAACAGACCCCAGCACCACCAGCTCCTGAAAAGGGTCTCCTTGATCTGTCCCCAGGCTCGGAAACCTTGAGGACCCTTATTGCAGCTAAGGGCTCAGGAATGCCATCAGGAAACTCATCCATCACATCTCCAGCCCAGAGCAATGCTGTGGTGGAGGGTCCAGACAGGGAGAGGGCTGAGCCCCAGCATCTGCCTCACAAGGGAAACCTCTGAGGGGGATTTTTCTTCCATGCATTTGTTTCATGCTCATCAAAGTCAGAGAGTGCCAAGTCAAACCCAAATTCCCCATTACAGAGACTTAAATGCTTATCCAGATGTGTATGTGATTAGGGTAAAATCAGCCCCTGTGATTGTTTAAAAAATATGATTATTCCCCTATTCTGCCACATCACCCATCTTCACACAATAGAGTTGCTCTGCACTAATGAAAATTGCAGTTGTTTAAATCAGTCTCTGGTAGCTGCAGGTTCATTTTCAGTCGTTTTCTCTGGAACATCCAATCCATGTGTCTGCCCAATTTTTATCTGTTCACTCCTCCACAGCCTGAAGTTTGTTCTCCATCTTTGGCTGCAGCAATGTGGTTTTGTTTCTGCTTCGTTTACCAACAGGGTTACATATATTTACAGTTTAAAATCTCTGTGAAATCCAGGTGTACCAGGAAAAACAACTGAAATCCAGAATCACAGAACCACCTTGGTTGGAAAAGACCTTCAAGATCATTGAGTCCAACCACTGACAAGACCTTATCTAAACCATATCCTTAAGCACTACGTCTACATGACTCTTAAATCCCTGCAGGGATGGTGACTCCACACAGGATAAATAAACTTGCAAGCAAGCATCCTAAGCCCAAACTTCCCCAAATATTTGGTAGGTACCAAACACCACCATGGTAAGTGACACGGGACTTGCTAAACTCACACTAAGCTATTTTTCACTGTAAAAAGAAAAAGAGGAGAGAGCACACTCACAGCCAAGAGCCACAGGCTATGGAATAAAAATCCAGCTTTTTGAAAAGCTGGCAGCTTGCAGGATTTTGGAACAAAACCAGCCCACCAGCACCCAGCTGTAAGACATCAGATCAGGAGGAGCCGCTGCTTAAAAGAAAACCTAACTTATTTCCCTAAATCTTAATTCCTAAAATGTCAAGAAAGGCCCAAATGCCCCATTTGGTTACAAGAACTCTCACCCCAAACCATCAACCAAGCCCCGTGCTGCATGGAAAATGGCTTTTTCCCTCCTGCCTCTGGGTTCTGGGGATGGGTTTGGGGGGGGGAGAAGGCACCCATTGGGTTTTGTTTTGTTTTGTTTTTTCACTCACCTTTCATCCCACTCCCTTCCTCCTGGAATGTGTTACGAGCAGAAGGCTGATCTTCTAAATGTTCACTCCCACCACTTCCTGAAGAGGCTACACTGCTTTGTGGAGACAGGGGGGCATGATCGGAAGGGATGCACTGGGGTCCTCTAGCCCGTAAGTCCTCATGAGACATCCATCCATGTCCTAGAGGTTGGTTTGGCACATTCATGGGTGGGGTAAGGGACACAGAGCGTTTCAAAGGGCTGTGGTGTGTCTGGCCTGAGAGAACTGGAAAAAAAAAATAAATAAAAAAAAAATAATAATAATAAAAAAAAAAGTATCTCAAATCAAAGATCCCCCACTCGCGGCCCGGGATGCAGCAGAGTCCCCCAAAAAAAGAGATTTGGAAAAAAAAAATTCAATGAAATCATAAAATGGGTGGTGGTTGTTGGCCAGGGTGCCTCACTGATGGCTTCACAGTGCCCGTGGCTACCTGAGCCCTACCCTGAGCTCTTGGCTTTGCCTCCTGGCAAGCAAAGGGGATGGGAATACCTGCAAGCAGATGAGGTTAGATGAGCTGCATCAGGTTGCTTAAGGCAAGGTGGTGTGTGGATTGCATCTCTAGGGAAAAAAAAAAGAAAAATCAAGCAGCTTTGGAGCAAACCTGGGCTCAGGACCACCTGGGCAGGGAAGGCACTGCTGCTGGTGCAGGTGTCATGGGAATTTTGAAGCCACTAGACAGGACTTTGAGCAACCTGGTCTGGTAGAAGGTGTCCCTGCCTGTGGTAGGGGTTGGAACTGGATGGTCTTTAAGGTCCTTTCCAACCCAAACCAATCCAGGATTCTGTGACTACACTGAGACCATGAAACGCATCCCACTAAAATCACCTGGACCTGTTATCTTTCTGGGAAAGGCACAAAATTCCCCAGGATGGGAATGCCATTGCACAGACCCAGGGGAAGCTCCTGTCTCTCCCTGTGGGTTAGGACTTGGCTTATGCCCTGAGGCAAGAGCATCTACCCCTCTGCTGAACATCAGCACGGAGGTTCTGATCATCTATAGAAATATCTAAGCCTTGCTAAGACCTTGCTAAGACCAGCCTTGCCCCTGGTTGAGCTATCATCAGCAATGAGAGCACCCCAGCATCAGGTGAGCTTCCAAGCACGTGCCTTGAACCCTCCCCAAAAGCAAAAATCCAGAGCAATGAGGCAAACACACCCAAAACAAAGAGGTGAGGCTGGTTCCTCCCCAGAAATGATGTTTGGAAAGCTTCTGATTTGGTTTTCCTTCCAAGTTCCAAATCTGGGTTTGTATTTCCTGGCTGAAATTTTGATCCCACCAAGTTCATTTTGTTTTGAACAAATAACTTCTTCACACTGCAAGGAAAAGACTGAGGCACCACCTCCTCCCATTTGGAGCTACTCCTCAAGAAAGGCTTTACAACAGGTGGGTATTTACATGCCTTAATACAGAAATACATCTTATGTAGGCTAGAGTATTAAAAAAACCCCAAATGATAGATTTTCTATCACTTCTGTGGAGAAGTGTTGCAACTGTAGTAGATTTTTAAATACAATTTTTACTGAGTGGTCTCAATTTTTCACTGCTCTTCTTCCATCCTGTCCCATTCACTTTTAGTTATCTCCTTAAAGATTTAAATTATCTTTTTCTCAGGTCTGCTGTTTAGTAGGGATAAGATATTTATATTGATACTTATTAAAAACCATCCCTGGTATTTAGAGGAAAAGATAGATAGGGACAAACTATCTTTGTTTCCTGTAATGAAAAAGATCTGAAAAGATTGGTCTGTTGGCTTAACAAAATTAAATTCCATCATTCACAAAGCCACTAAACTGCTGGTTGAACCATAAGTGCAGTTAATGTATTATAATGTACAAATTTAGGCTGTAAAACACTTGTTTAATGTGTTATTGCAGAAACTCTTAATTAAATTAGTTTAATTTCACATGAGGGCTGTTTCCTGGTAACTGAGACAAAAAAAAAAAAGTAAAAAAAATCTCTCTGGAGTTAGCTGGGAACACCAGGACAGGGTCTGGATCCAGCACTATGGGAAGGTCCTTTCTGGTTTCCATCAAACCCAAGGCAATGCTGCTGTGCCCAACGTGCCCCTGGGTTTCATCTTGTGCTGGCTCACAATCCCTTTGCACTGCTCTGCTAACAAGGACTAATTTCTAGGGACAAGAGCAAATTCTGCCCAAAGACACGGATTTCTCAAAACGAGCTGCTGTAAGCTTCATGGAGGGGTAGATGAAACAAAAAGCAGTTTTTCTGCTCCAGGGAAATTTGAGGGCAGAGGGATTAAAATGACCTTCCAGCTCACAGGAGACTCAAGCAGAAACATTTCATTTTTCCTTTCAAAATCGAATTTCTTAAGTCTGTAAAAACAATCCTGGGGAAACTAATAATTTTTGTTGCTTTTCCTCCCTAAGCTCCAACACAAAGCTCCCTCACCCCCTTTTTCCACTGGCAGGAGTTAAGCAAAACTACTCACGGCTGCTCCATTTGTTATTTCTTAAAACAAATGAGTCTTAGTGGAAAACCCCCCAGCCAGGTGTACTGTGCTGTAAAAGTTAAGCCAGGTTTAATTCCCAGTTAAAGCCTGGGGGGAAAACCCACCATCAAAGGCATCTCTGCTGACCTGAAGAGGAATGAAAAGGAGCAAGTAGCAGGGTTGTAAAAGGAGGGGAGAGAAAACCCCACCAGAGCTCGTTTGCATTTTTTAAGCACCTGTAAAAAGCAGCTGGTGCCAGAGGGAGCTGGTAGATGAGGCCAAAAACCTGGGGATTTCTCCACTATCTGACTTGTTTCTAATTCTGAAAAGACTTTCCTCACCTGGTGTGTAACACTACCACCGGGCAGGGAAGCGAGGGGGATGTTTATGTGAAGAATTTATTCCCTTCCCATTAGATAACTATAGAAACATCTTCCAGAAGTCTCCTGGCACAAAAGGATGTCAGTGAGGAGCCAGGACTGTTTTCAGAGCAGTGTTATGTTTCCTACAGTTGTGATACATCCTGATGGGGAAATAGATGGATTTAAGGTCTCGGCCAAGGTATTTCACCTCTTGGCTTTGCAATTTGACTCTAAAAGGAACACTGTAATGGGGCCCTGGAGATGTCACATCACCCTCCCAGGAGAAAAAAAATATATTTAGCACTTAAAAATATATTAAAAATGGGGGAAGATATGGGAAAAGACTGATAAATTGGTTGAAATGCATCACCAGGGCTGAGTATTGCAGTGGCATTGCCTGGAGCCCCTTCTGTGCCTGCTGCCCCCAGCCCAGAATGGGGACAGAAGCCATCCTGGATTTGTTGTAGGAAAAATGGTGGCTTAGGAAATTTTTGTGTCCTTTGGATGAGTGAGACATGAAGGGGAATGAGCAAGAAGAACAGGAGCTAATTCTCCCCTTTCAGGAGGCAAAGGGCTACTCCTCCTGTTAGTCCTCCTCTCCACACCAAAATCTTACAACCAAGAGGGTATTTTTGGGCTTAAATCCAGCCCAGACTCCTTCCCGAGCTGCAATTCCCTTGCAAACTACTGCTCTTCCATCTTAATTTTACATCCCCTAATTAGAAGCTGGTGTCGGCTGGAGGAGGAATAATGAACTCTGCAGGATGGGCAGGAACAACCAGAAATCATCCAGTGCAAGATACAAAAATTAGTTCCACTTCTTTCCCCAAGATAAAACAATGCCTGAGTCCACCAGACCATGTTTTACAAAACCATGAGCATTTTTTATTGAATTCTTGAGTGAATTCACACAACCTGACAAGATGTGGTGGGGATAACTCCTCTGCCAAGGATGCTACAAGCAGAAAAAGTCACCACCTCTTTGAAACCACCCCAGATGCTCTTGGTACTAGTCATAATTTATTTAAGAACTCTTAGCACTGGCTTAACTTTAAGCTCTGCTTAAGCTTTACCACTGAGGATTAAAAATGCTGCAAGCCCCAAGCTGGCACCAGCCTGGTGTGCACACCCCTCTCCCTCTTTTAATTTGCAACCCCCAGAAAGGAGATTAATAAATGTGCATATTTAATATGACTTCATTAATTTAGGTAACACTGCTGATGGCCGAGCTGGAGCTTGTCATCAGGACAAGTCACTTCTTTAGTCTCTTGCTAAAATAAATGGTCCAGATGTGCTTTAAATTTGGCAGAAGAAAAGCGAGTGTGACTTCACAGCCTTCCACTCAAGCCTCTCTAAAAAAAATACTATAAAAATACTAAGGTTTCATGTAAAAAGGAAATCTAATATATTCTTCTGGGGTAAGATAAGCTTCTAGGAGGTGGCCAGAGGCACGCCTGCCTTTCTGAGTGCTGTGGTGGTGCCAGTTGTGCCAACAAAGAGAGGAAACCACCACTCCTAAGTGCAAGCCACGCTGGCACATAGATCCCTCAGGACTTTTAAGTGTGTCCCACTTCTGGTTTAGGTATTTTTCCTGCCTGTTGCATGCTCACTTAGGCGGTGCAAGAGCCATCTGTGCTCTCTAGGGACCCACCAGTTGATTTGCAAATGTACTGCCTGGTCCAGTTCCTTCCACCTGGGGATCCAATGGGATGGAGCCACCAACTGGTATCACCTCTTTGCTTCACCACCATGGCTCTGAATGGCCACAGGAGCTCTGCTCAGCCCATGCCAGGTTGTGTTTCCTTGCAAGAATGCTCCTTGTGGCCTTTGGATTGGGATCAGCTGCAACCCAGCAGATGATGCTAAATGTAATGCCTCTGAGATGAGCTTGGGCTGTTTTGCATCCTCGCTGAAAAATGTGATAAATGACCTGGAGCCAACGGTGCTGAGATGCGTGAGGGACTGCTGAAGTGCTCTCAAGCTTCCAACAAAGCTTTGCTTAATATTTCCAAGGGAAAAAAAAAGAAATTAAGAGGAGGGAGGAGTGATGGTGACAATGCAACTGTAGCAACCATGCAGTGAGGAGCATCCCTGTGGGGCCACCACATCTCTGGGCAGAAACAGCTTTATCATGGACCAAGCACAGGCCGGGCTGGCCAGCATGACAACGTGCTTAGAGGAACTCTGAGCCTGCAAGTGCTTTCCCTGTGAAGTCTTGTTTTTTTTCTCTCTCTTCCTTTTGAAGTGGTGTTGCCTATTTTGGCAGGCAAAGGGCTAATTTCAAGAGGGTTTTTTGTTCGCTGAAGCCCACGTGGAACAGGCGTCAGATGTTTGTGTTGTGGTTTCTCAGGGTTTCAGGGCCAATTTTTCAGCCTGAGAAGGAAAAAGCCACCCATTCCTGTAATTAAGAGACAAGGAACTGGGCTCTGCAGGCAGACTTTCCTCTACGTAGTGTATGACAGCCCCAGAGCACCCTTCACCAAAACTGCCTTGAAGTGCTGCAGAAGTCCTGGAGAAGATGCACACGGGGATGATGTGAGTGTTCCCATTGCATTTGGAGCCATTGGTGGTGGGTAGAGAGGTGTATTCAGACTGTCTGTGCTCCCAGCATGCCCTCCACTTCTGCATGGTCCCTGCATGGACCTTTAAAACAACCTCAGAACCCTTTGTTTGTCATAGAATCCCAGACCGGTTTGGGTTGGAAGGGACCTCAAAGATCATCTGGTTCCAAGCCCCTGCCATGGGCAGGGACACCTCCCTACAGACCAGGTTGCTTCATGCCCCATCCAGCCTGGCCTGAGACACTGCCAGGGATGGCAAGGAGATCTAAATCTCCCCTCTTCTAGCTTAAAACCACTCTCCCTCATCCCATCCCTCCATGCCCTTGTCCAAAGTCCCTTCCCAGATTTCCCGGAGCCCATTCAGGCACTGGGAGGTGCTCTAAAGTCCACCTGGAGCCTTCTCTTTTCCAGACTGAACAACTCCAGATCTCTCATCTTGGCTCCGTAGGTACTTACAGCAGTGCTGGAGGAAGGATAAAGCACTGAAAGGTGCCCGGGAGATGTTTTTTTGTTTGTTTGTTTTAAAAAAGCAGCACTTCTTGGCTGCAAAGCTGCTTATGGTGCATCCTCAGGCAGCATCTGATCGTGTAAAAATTCTATTCTGGTCTGCAGGTACCCTGAGCAGCAGTTTGACCCCGATTTCCTCTAGGAAGTGGGGATGTTTTTAATTCCACTGAGGCCACACTGCAGCCCGGAGGCACCTCCATGGAGCAGGAATACTGAGCAGCTCCTGCAACCCCCCTGGCACAAAGCAACCGCTGAGTTCAACTCAGTCTTCTCCTCCACCTCCTCCTTGCTACCCTGCTCACGAAGCCTCTGTTCCTCCAGGAAGGTTCTCCCATGCTGGCAGTCCAACCCTGGGGCTTTTCCAGCCTTTCTGTGCCCAAAACCCTTAGAAAGAGCCACCAGTGGGTCATGCTGCCCAGCTGGCACCCAGCCACCTTCCTGGGCACCTCCAGCATGGATGGAGCAGAACCTGATGGAACATTTTTCAGCTCAACATCCCCAAATCCTTGGAGCCTTTTCTTTGGTGTGGTTTTTTGGTTTTTGTTGGGTTTTTTTTTTCTTCTTTTCCTTGTTTCTTTTTTTTTTTCCCTCTGAATTCTGTGGCTGTGACTTTAACTGTGTTCAGAGGGTGCAGGATAAACCATGTCCTTGCAACTGAAACAGAAGCACCATGGGAGGGTGAAACCCAGGGTGCTAAATGTAACTGTGTGTAGCAGGGGAAAAAACCAAAACAATCTTTATAAGCAGAGTTCTGCCTCCTGAAAAGAAATGAGGAAGAAGCACAGGCTGCAGGAAAGCCTGTCAAGCAAATTTTTTGTTAATTAAAAAAATTACATTTAACACAATTTCCTGTTCAAGAGACTGGACAGAGAAACAATAACCCATTTGTTGCTGCTGTCTCCAAGCAGTGTGTGCAAGGCCAGGGAAGGGGGATGGCTCTGCTGAGGGTTTTGTGAGCCTCTGGAGGGCAGGAGCAAGCATGGATCCACTGCTTGGCTCCATCAGGAATTGCTGGTTTTGTCATGGACGGATTTCTGGGGCAGCAGGAGTGGGGCTGTACCTAAAGCCCTGCAAGCACAGCTCTTGGTGGCTTCAGCCATCTGAGGGGATGGATGCATTTCTGGAAGGAAGCCCAGCTTGTCTCACACAGGAGCAAAAGCCTGAGAGCTGCTTCCAAGGTCTTCACGTGGGGCTTCCCACCAGAGCATCCGGCAAGGTGGGAGCTGACAGACCCGGTGTGAATCCGGATTTAACTCCCAGACAAAAGGATGCAGGAAACGGAGGCTGGGGGAGGTGGGAAGGGGTGTTGGGGTGAAGGATGATGGCTTAGAACTTGAACAGGGGAGATTTAGATTGGATTTGAGGATTAAATTGTTTGTTGTGAGGGTGCTGAGCCCCTGTGCCAGGGTGCCCAGAGAAGCTGTGGCTGCCCCATCCCTGGCAGTGTCTCAGCCCAGGTTGGATGGGGCTTGGAGCAACCTGGGCTGGTGGGAGGTGTCCCTGCCCATGGCAGAGGGTGGCACTGGAGGAGCTTTAGGGTCCCTTCCAACACAAAATAGTCTGGGTTTCTATGATTCCCTATTTTCTTCTTCCAGGAGCACAAAATTTTACCAGCTCCAGAAGAGAAGAAAATCCTGCTGGGTCTCAGAGGGCACTGAGGACCAAATGCAGTATCCAGCTCCCCACATGAGAAAATGCCAAAGTTCTGCCCAGCTCTCCAACCTCAACAGTCCCCAGCAGCACCGCGATAGCTGCAGCTGCTCTCCAAAACCACGTAGTAATTCCTTTCCATTAATGCTCCAAATTAACTCAGCTCAGCTTTCCACCTCCTCTACACACTGGCAGCATATGCATCCTAAAAACCTGCCCTCATCCTCTTCCAAAACACACCCGATTGCTCAGATATTGCCTTGCACAGGAGTTAGGAGACAGATTTCTGTGCTGGCTGACACAAGGCAAGCTTGCTCAGCAAATGGGGCTGGGAGAGACTGTGGTTACATGAAAACATGGAAGGCAGAGCAACCAGCCTCAAATAAAACTGCATAACGAAGGGGAAGAGTAAACCTGAGGGGAAAACTAAGAAAAAAAAGAAAACGGAAAAATAAAATGAAATAAAAAATTCAACTTCAAGGCTGCCAAAACGGAGCCATTGATTAAAGCACATTTGATCCATTTGCATGCAGAGAGCTTTGCTTTGGAGCTGAGATGGAAAAACAAAGTCTTAATATAGCTGGAGAGAAAATATCCTTCTTGCTCTCTCCTAACTGCACTTTGATAGGAAACAGCCACAGAGCAGATGGTGCCTATATATAATCACCAGACCTATTATCCCAGCCTCTTTTAGCAATTCGAAGGATGTGATAACCACAAGGAGAGAGGCAAATATTCCCCCTCCCTCCCTTCCCCCTGCTAAGAGAAATTAAAAAAAAACAAAAAACAAACAAACAAACAAAAAAAAAAAACAAAAAAACAAAAAAAAAAAACAAGAAAAAGAGGAAGCTGTAATTATAGTAACGATTAAAAGAATTTCTAAATGAAGTAAATAACTATTTTGTGCACTGCTCCTTTAAACTAGAAGTCAAAAGTTAATTAAACAGCAGCTTGTTCCTGAGTCAGGAGAACACAGTGAGTCCCAGAGCAGTTGGGAAGGAGACTGGAATTGCTCTGGATAAGCCCCAGCACTCCCTTCCCTCCTCAGTGCCCTCCTGAAAGGAGGCTGAGGTGAGGAACTAGCAACAGGACAAGATGAAATGGCTTCAAGTTGTGCCAGGGGAGGTTTAGGTTGGAGCTTAGGATCAATTTCTTCCTGGAAAGGGTTGTCCAGGGCAGTGGTGGAGTCCCCATCCCTGGAGGAACTTCAAAGCCCTGGAGATGTGGTGCTGAGGGACATGGGGCAGTGGTGGCCTTGGCAGTGGTGGGTGAACAATTGGACTCAATGATCTTAAAGCTCTTTTCCAACCAAAACCACTCCATGATTCTATGCTTTCTCTGCAGCTGCTGGTTGGTGGTGGGGTGAAGCAGAACTCCATTCTCCCCATTTCTCTAGCTGCCAAAGCCCAGAGCTGCATGGTGTCAAAGGATAAGCAAAGGAAAGGTGACTCTTTCCACAGAGGTGGTATCTTGCCCCATGAAGATGCTCAGGAAAACATCACAGATCTGATTTTCATAGGGAAAGGTGGTCACAAAAGGCTTTGTGGAGGAGCAAAAAGGGTTTTAGGGGTCTTGCACATCTCTGCCAGCATGGACCTGTCCCCTTCTCCTGTAGCTGCCTGCTGGGCACCCAGAGAGTGCCTGCTGGCAACTAGGAGTCCAGGGGCAAGTTGGTGAGAGCAGTCCCCAGCTGTAGGTGCTCCTGATCACGCACTTCATGGACATGTTACTAGAGGAGATGCTGAGGTGCAACCCTGGCAGCCCCACACTGATGGTGGCTGTGGCTGTGATGCAAACCACAGACAGGGAGACCCCTGGATGCTCACAGGGTGATGAGACAAGCAACAGGGTGATGGGACAAGCAGAGCTGCTCTCAGGGGAGCTGCAAGCTCCTGTGCAATGAGTAAGCAGAGCTCAATGTCACCTGAACCAGCATCCAACACCAGGGCAGCACCAACACCTCCCAGGTCTAGGAGGGTCCATCCACCAACAAAATCTCTCAGTCAACAGAGAGAGGAGACTGCCAGTGGGTCTGAGGGAATTACTGAGGGTGTCTGACTTTGCCTTACAACCCTGAGAACATCAATCAGCTGCCCTGGTGGCTTCTGCATCACTTCCAGGTCAGAAGCATGATTCATTGGTGAGAGGAATCCCAGGGACCACAGGGAAGGCACAGAACCATCACTGCTGCTTCTTAACCCCCTTCCCAGAGACACCTGGGCTGCTGGAGGGACAGAGGAGGCAGTGGTGGAGCCACAAGATTCAAGGTCCCACCACGTCAAGGATGGAATCCCACCTCCCACTGCTGATGGACAAGGAATGGCTGTGGAGTACCAGTTCCTCCAGTACTCCTAGATAAAGATTGTACTGGGATATCACAAGCCCAGAGGGTGGGAGTGTCCCTGGGTGCTGCTGGAATAGAGGTTCCCAAATCAGGTGGCCTCATTCCACCTGAACAGGATGGGAATTTGGGAGTGCTGCCCTGGAAAGGAGATGTGTGGGTCCACACAAGGATCAACCCTTGCATCTCCCAGGTTTGGAGCAATAGTGTGTTCCCAGAGGATGTATGTGTGACATGCCCTCTTCAGGGGCAGCCACAGGTCACCTACTGGCACCCAGTGCTCCTTCTCCTCACTGGCCACACAGACATCCACCTATCATGGGATAGTTGCTGGGGCTGTGGCAAATCAGATTATGTGGGTTATTTAAGTGCCTAGAAGCATTGTCTGGTGTTAGAAGGACTGGTTTAGGACCATCCACATGGGTCTGGATCTACCAGCAGCCAAAAGCAAGTGGTGACATCCATGAGTGCTCATGTACTACCTGTGGTGTCACCACCAAAGTCTCCTTCCCTCTTTCCCTTTGGGACCATGACAGGACCCCTCCACCCACAGGTGACCCCTCTGCCTCTGAGCAGCATGGATGACAAGGGGCCAAGCAGAGGCAGGACCACAAGATCCAGCCCACCATTCCATAGAAACCCCCTGGCTACAGCATGCTTGTGGGAACCACCTTCACTTCCCTGCCCACCCCTCTGCTTGGCCAGCAGGTCTCCATCACCCACCCAACACCCTGGGGACAGCAGGACAGGCACTGCCTGGTCCAGGCTGCACGTGTTCCTCCCCTCCCCCTTATCACTGGCTCCCACCAGAACACGGGATGGGAATGGCAGAGAGGGCCCCATCTCAGTCTCTGAGCTGTCTGATGTCTGGGGTGACATTTGCTTTGCTAACTGCATCCCCCAGAGCCATCTGAATCACCCTAGAGCCAAATGCATCCCTCAAAAGCCAACTGCACCCCTCCAAAAAGCAAACCTCATCCAGCAGAGCCAACCACTTCCCTCCAGAGCCATCTGCAACCCCTCAAAGCCATCCACATCCCCCCAAACCCAACAGCATCCTTCCAAACCATCCACATCCCCTCAGAGACATCTGCATCCCCCAAAAGCCAACTGCATACCCCCCCCAAGTCAACTGCATCCCCCTAAAGCCAACCACATCATCCCCTGAGTCACTGGCAAGCCCCCAAAGTCAACCACATCCTCCCAGAGCCAACTGTATCCTCTCAAGGCCCCTTTTTGGCTGAAGACAGAGAAAAGAGAAACCCTCCAGAAGCAAAGTGGGGAAGGGAACATGCCAGAAGAGGTTCAAAGGAGGGACAGAAAATGCCAGAGCAGCTAAACTGAAGTCTCAACAGTAAAACAGGTTCTGACCAAGTACCAGAATCCATCAAGACATTTCAATACACTGGGTTAGGAACCACCAAACACAGCAGCATGGATGCTGCAAGCTGACAGACCAGAAGGCAGGGACAGACCAACTTCCTGCCCAGGATGTCTCCAAGCATCTTCACCTGAGAGCCCCTGTGAGCAAGTACACAGCAGAAATCACAGAACTGTAGATCCATTTAGATTGGAAAAGCCCTTTAGGATCAAGTTCAACTGTTAACCCAGCAGTGCCAAGGCCATCACTAAGCCATGTTCCTACATCTACATGGTTTTGAAACCCCTCCAGGGATGATGGGGACTCCAGCCCTGCCTTGGACAGCCTGGGCCAGGCCCTGACAACCCTTTCCAGGAAGAAATTGTTCCCCAGCTCCAACCTAAACTTCCCCTGGCACAACTGGAGGCTGTTTCCTCTTGTTGTGACACTTGTTCCTTGCAAGAAGTGACCAACCCCACCTGACTCCATCCTGCTTTCAAGAGGGCACCAAGGAAGGAAGGGAGTGCTGGAGTTTGGATTTATCTGCAGCAGCTCCAGTCTTAGTCAAGACTCCAAACCAATTGTCCCAGCCTGTATCTTGCTTCTGCAGGTCTGGATCCAGGGGGAGCACTCTCCTTTCCTGCATCTGCCCAGCCACTGACCACCTTGGGAGCCACTTGGCCACCCTGCTTGGCCACCAAGGTCTGGGCAGCTTGGGAGATTGACTGATGGTGGGGTGAGCACACAGAAGTGGCCCATCAACTAAAAGATCCTGGCCAGCAGCTCAGCTCGTGGACAATGGGCACAGCTTTTTTTTTTTTTTTTTTTTTTTTTTTTTTTTTTTTTTTTTTTTTTTTTTTTTTTATTATTTTAAATTTTATTTTAAATTTTTTTTTATTTTTTATTTTGGACCCTCTTTGATAACCAGAGGGTGAGGGACACAGCGAATGGAACAATCTCAGCAGCAGGAAGGGAAGTTGGCTGTGGAACACAACTCTGCAGTGACCACTTGAGAGCAAGGAGCAGATTCCCTCCAGGATTGCTGCCATCCCAAGAGGCCATCACTCTTGTCCTCCACTGCTACCACCTCCAATGCTTGATGGCTCCAGGCTGAGGGCAGGTGACCATTCATCTCCTTGCTGGCTGGAAGATGGTCTGCAGAGCTATGGATTGTATCTCCCGGGGACCAAGTGCTTTGAATTTACAGAGGGACCAGAAAATTTGCACCTGCTGTTCAGAGCTGGAGTAGAAGATTGCAGTTGGACTCAAGGATCTCAGAGGTCTTTTCCAACCTAGGTGAAGCTATGCTGTCCTCACTCTCAGTCCCATTTGCTGTTGTATTTGTGCATATTCTGCAGGGATTTATGAAAACAACCCTGCTCACTTATTATCTTTTTCTATAACAGCTGTTTTTAAGCTACAGAGTTAGCAAGATCCTGTAGCAACTGGACCCTGGCAAAATAAGTGGCTCCTAGAAATATTCTCCAATGCCTACGTGCAACACTCCAGGGAATAAGAGCACAAATGCCCCCGTCTAACACTGCAGAAAAGTTCAAGGGTAATAAAGGCAAAGGAGCTTTCCTCAGTCCAAATGTTAGAGGTGTCCCCACCTGGCTGGACTAATGCCAGGGTGCAAAGTCTCAGCAGACAGCACGGCCAATGAAGGAACAAGTTTCTGATGGCAATTCCCAAGTCCAAAGCTAAACTCCCCTGGCAAGAACACTGCATTTGTTTGCTTCCCTGTTGTAACTTTATTGAGACTTTTGCACTCTCTGGTTTTGGGCAAGCAAACTGGTGTGTTGAGCTAACTTTGCATGGGAGTCCCAGCACCTTCCTTTTGATGTCTACTCCAGCAGCTGAAGGGGCTGCAGGAAAGCTGGGGATGGATTTCTTACAAGGGCATGGAGTGACAGGATGAGGAGGAAGTTTCAAGCTGAAAGAAGGAAGGATTTAAATTAGAGGAAGAAAATATTTGCTGGGAGCAAAACAAACATCAACATACAGCTTAGTATCTCCTGACCTGCCTGTAAGGCCACCACTGGGATTGAGTCTCTTCTGAGAAAGAGACACAGACAGGTTGCCCAGAGAGGTGGGAGATGCCCCATCCCTGGAAATATTCCAGGTCAGGTTGGATGGGGCTCTGAGCAACCTGATGTGAGGCTGTCCCTGCTCCCTGCAGGGATGAGATTGACTTCAAAGGCCATTCCAGCCCATTTGATGATTCTGTGACAGAAAGCCCTTCTCAGGACAGCAGGGTCTTCCACAAGCCAGCACTGGGCTTGCTCCAGAGCCACCAGCCCCTGGTGGAATCTTCACAGAAGAGTCCATGGGATGGACTCTTCCCATGCAGGGTGCCCTGGGACCACCTCTGCAGGGTGCCCTGGGACCACCAATATCTGTATTTTTGGTGGTATGGAAAATTTCACCACTAGGACACATCTTGCTGATACCACCTAAGCATGACTCTGAAACAGGAGCATTTCTCAAGAGCTGGAAGGTGCAGGGGGAGAGCCATGAATCCAGACTGTCCTGATGGAAAGAAAGACACTGCTTTATTCCTTCTCTTCAGCTCTAAGACAAGGGAAGAGATTTTTCTTTCTCAGGACAAGGAGGTTATATAGGTGAGTCTTTCTCCTGCATTGCACTGCTCACTCCTCTTCCTGTAGACAAACCTGAGTTTTCTGGCAGAGATTCCCATGGGAAAGGTGTAGCAGGCCTGAGCACCCAGCAGCTTTCCCATTTGAGCAGAAGAGGAAGGGTGGCTGCAGCCTGGCAAACACCAGAGTTTGCAACATCTCTCCTGTGTGAACACAGACCCAGTGCCTGGAATTTCTGCTCTGCAAGGATAAATTTCTGCTTCTGACTGTACCTACCCATCCCTGTCCTGTGATGCACACCATCACCTCACCCTCAGGGGCCACCCCCACCATGCCCTCAGGCACTGGTGTCACTCCAAGTGACCCAAGATGCAGATAGCAGGGGACACACTGGGTCTCCCCCAAGGACAGGATTGTGGGGCACCAGCCATGCACTCAGATGCCACCATCCAGGGACCTCCTCTCCTCTTTTTGAAAGGACAGATAGCAGATAGACTCCTAGATACATTAAGACTCCAGCAAGACCAAATGCAGCCTACATTCTCCAGGGCCATCCCCCACCAGGGAGCCTGATGTGCCACTGCTTGCTGGCAGCACTACAGCCCATCCAGAAGCTGTCTCCAGGCAGGGTGACACCTGGAGACACTCATCCTGGCTGAACTCCTGCTTGGCACTGAGCTGCCTCTTCTGGGTACATAAGGAGGTCCTCACTCCTCTGCCAAAAACTCTGTGGCAGTGTCTCAGCCCAGGTTGGATGGGGCTTGGAGAAACCTGGGCTGGTGGGAGGTGTCCCTGCCCATGGCAGGGGGGTGGAACTGGATGATTTTTAAGATTCCTTCCAACTCAAACCATTCAAAGATTCTGTGATTCCATGGCACAGCAGCAGAGGTGAGAGCACAGGAAAATCTCACCATACATTGATAAAAGAAGTCATATTGTTGTCCCCAGGTTGTATTCTGGGTGTGGAGGACCAAGACACTTGTCCAACAGATGCATGTCAGAGCCAGGACCCAAATCCTTACCTCTTTAGCTGTGTCTCACTATTGTCAACTCCAAATGGAGCTGCTATTGCTCCCTCCGAACCTGGTGCTTTTCATTTCCCTTGCTTGTAGACCTCAGGGCCCAGTTCAGACCTGTGTCCCTGTACTCCACCTTCTCAGTGCTGAACAAATGTGTTTACTACACTTCTCCTCCTTCTCCTCTTTATATATTCCCTTCTGAGAAGGTGGAAAACACAGGGTTAAGTAACGCTGTACTTATCCTTGACAACCAAAAGCTCATGCCACGGGGTCATGCTCCAGTGGGACCCATTACACAGGGAAAAGGAGCTGTAGCCCTCACACAAGAAGCTGCTGGCCTGCAGCTTTGAAAGCCAGCAGCTGTTTTCTGTCCTTTCAGATTTTCCAGGCCCTGTCTGCACTGCAAAGGCATTGTGCAATCCAGGGATTTTGCAACCAATGCCTGACGTGGCCACAGAGCTCAGCTCTGGGCTTCACCCAGTCCCACCATGGCTGGAGCAGCTCTGGCCTCCTCCCCACCTGCTCTCCCAAGCCCAAGGTTAAGCTCTCCTTACTCCTGGCATGCTAAAACTTGGGGTTCCAGCTCCACTGAGTGGCCAACACAGTGATGCAGTGGATGGGCATGAACTTGATGTGATCACTCCAAACCCAACCTCATCACTCACAATGCTGCTCCAGCTCCTCTATCACCATTACTGTGGTATATCCAGAGGGATGTCTTCAAAAAGCTCCAGACTTACCCTGCAAAGCCTGGAGAAGTCCAGGAACACCTCCTCAAACCTTGGCTAAGGCCAGCCAGCACCAATAAGAGAGACTTGGAGATAAACCAACCCTGAACCAAGCCTCAAAGCCTGGGACTAGGTCGAGTCAACGACCAGAAGAGCACAAATGTCACGTGAGCTTCACCTTCCCATATTTAAACCTGGCACTGTCAGAGCATTACATCTAATTATGTCACAAAACCAGATGAAAGCACCTTGGGCAAGAGCACCACGTTACTCCTCTGGGAAGGACTTTGCCCCTTTTTGGTGTCAGGAAGAGGCAGTGCTTTTGCAGGGCCAGGCTGGGGAAGGCCCTGCAGGGTGTTGCTGGATTAAGGCCCTGCCCAGATAAACACCTCCTTGTAAGAGGGAGCATTTAAAAATAATGACACTTAATACCTAAACAAACATTAAGGGTTTGAGGGCTTTGCTTTGGAATGCAAGATTACTGGAGGTATTGACTGACTCAAGGGGCTGGGACAGAGGCTGATGGCCGTGTTTGTTTTTTAGCATCCATCTGTGGACTCACTGTGCCCCTGTCCAAGCAAATATTGCATTAAGGAAACTCCTGAACTAACACATGAAGTGTGGTCAGGTCATCTCCAGCTTAGCCCACAGGTTGTCTGGCCATGCTGGCACCAAAATACATCAGCAGGAGCTACAAGAGCTTAACACTTACTGATGGGATGAGGGGGAATAGTTTCAAGCTGGAAGAGGGTGTATTTAGGTTAGATATGAGGAAAAAATTTGCTTTGAGGGTGCTGAGCCCCTGTCCCAGGTTGTGTGTCCTCATCCCTGGCAGTGTCTCAGCCCAGGTTGGATGGGGCTTGGAACTAGATGGTCTTTAAGGTTCCTTCCAACATAAATCTTTCCATGATTCTATGAACACTGAGGAGCAGACTGGGCTGAAAGTGTGTTCAGATCCCTGAAGTGATGCTTGGAGAAAATATGGACTCTATAATCTTGCAGCTCAGAGTTACATGGTGTGAGTGAGCTGCTTCAGTGACACAAAATGAGCTGCAGGATGCCAGGCAGGATGGGACCAGGCAAGGGCTGCCATCTTGGGAATTAGGGCACAGGATGTTGAGTGGCTGAGATGGAGGAAGGATGCAGCCCTACCTCAAAGACCACAGTGAAGTCCATGCTGACAGAGCCCCAAATGCTCCTGTACCAGTGCTGTGCACACCTTCTTCGGGAGAATTTAGGAAAAACCTCAGCAGTGTGGGCAGCTCAGCCTGTTGCCTGAGTTTCAGCATCTTCTGCTTATACTTGGGGACCTCACCGGGCAAGAGGTGCATTGCTACTTCTGCTCCAAGTCTGTGTGCAAAATAAGGCTCAAAGAAACACAAAGGTGTTTTTGAAAAGTGTCCTCCAAGACCTGATGCATCTTGTGGAGCTCCAGCCACTGTCAATGATTACCTCAGTGCCCCCATAAGACCTTGCTACTGCCAGCTCTTGACAGAAGGAACCAGATCCCTTCTGAAGCCACCTCTTCCCACCACCTCCCTGCCATGCAAAGTCTCCAAACCACCAGGTGTGCAAAAACCACAAGGAAGGACCCCAAAAAATAATCCCTGGAGAGGTTTAACATAGTAATTGCAAATACATTTATGATTCTTCTCACTCTGCCTCCTTGTTAAGCCTTTCCCCTGAGACTTCTCCTCCACAGCACAAGGACCCAGCTCTTGGAGAAGCTGAACATCACACAGCCCCATGGCAGCAGAAGCCAGGCCTTCAAAGATGGGTGACAGGATGGGTGTGATGCTCAGAGTCAGTGGAGAAGCTGAGACCTTTCTGCTAAATCCCTGGGCAGCAGAGAAGGCAGAGCTGCCTGCAAGGATGGACACTAGGGAAGCAGGGACCAGGGTGCTACAGCAAGAAACCCAGAGCCATGGTTCATAGCATCCATTTGAAACACCACCTAGAAAACCCACTTAATACAGGAGAGGGAAAAACCCAGAAGCCTTAATCGACCATTTTGAAGCTTTCAGTTATTAAATTGTGGCTTTCTGCACACTGATAGAGAAGCCAGAGCCCTCATCTCCCTGTATCCAGGGAGATGCCAAGTGTGTTGGAGAGAGACCTCCTGAAAGCCCCAGAGAGGATGTCCAGTTTTGCTGGTGAGATGGTGGCAATCACCCAGGGTGACAGCAAGGCAGGTGTGACAGCCCACCAGAGAGGGGGTGGGTGGGCAGAGGTGCTCCTGAGCCCTGCTGAGAAGATGCTTTGCTCCTCCTCTGCCAAGGATGGCTTGCAGGCATCAACAGCTGCTTTAGTCTGGTTGTTCAGCCTGGAGAAAAGGAGGCTGAGGGGAAACCTTCTCATTCTTTACCACTACCTGAAAGGAGGTTGGAGCCAGGGGGGATCAGTCTCTTCTCCTAAGGAAAAAGTGACAGGATCAGAGGAAACGGCCTCAAGCTGTGCCAGGGAACGTTTAGCTTGGATGTTAGGAACAATTTCTCCCTGGAAAGGGTTGTCAGGGCCTGGCCCAGGCTGCCCAGGGCAGGGCTGGAGTCCCCATCCCTGGAGGGATTTCAAAGCTGTGCAGACGTGGTGCTGAGGGACATGGGGCAGGGGTGGCCTTGGCAGTGCTGGGACTCCACGAGCTTAAAGGACTTTTCCAACCAAAATGATTCTGTGATTCTATGATTCTAAAGACCATCTGCACTACATCTGCAGACAAAACCAGTGAGACATCTCCAGCCACTGTGCTCTGCAGCACCTCCAAGTGTCCAAGCTTTGGGCTGGACTCTGCACATCCATTGCCCCCATCAAAGCCTGGCAGAGCCTCCACAGTGAAGAGCTACCCAACCCTTCTGGAAAACACTGAGCACTATGCATCTAAACCCCCCCAGTCACCATCAGCTTTACAGCTCTAGGCACTGCAGATAGGAGGGAACATTTCAGATACACCCTGAACATCATGGATCCCAATCCTGCTTCCAAAACCAACACCTTGAGTGGTTTCTACCCACTCACTAAGTCACTTCTGGACTTGCTTCAAGTCCCCCAGCTCACTTTTGGACATGAAGCATCAGCTCCCTGCTTGCTTTAGGAACTCTTGAAACATGAACTGCAAACCTACACATAGCTACATGAAATAAAAGGGGCTCCCTTTGATAACACACATTTTTCTGCTCTTACAGCTTGGCTGTTTTTGCCTTCTCTCCAGCTGCCAGGTCTTTAAAATCCCATATGTCTAGAGGAAAAAAATAATAACAATAACCAAAAAAAAAGGCAGGCAGGAAATAAAAAAGTAGGTATGGGAAAGAAATTAAAAAAAAAAAGTTTTCTGTGGCCCAGATGAACCAAACCCCTCTGCTAACCATGGCAAAAAGGTATTTTCTAGCGGGACAGGGAGGGACCGTGCTGTGAAGAGTGGCCATGGGTGGCCATCCCCAGTGCTTCCAGCGGGTACTTACTGGTGCTTGTGCTAGTGCCAATGGTGTTGATGGTTGTGGGGACGGAGGAGGAGGAGTAGAGGGGCAGGTGGCCGTTCTCACACGCCAGGTTTTTGTCCTGCCAGCTGGAAGCGCTGACGCTTATGCCCGAGTCTCGAGAGTTTTGCCACCCGTTGAGTTTGTCATCGGAGTTTTGTCTTTGGTGATAGTAGTGGGGCTGCTGCCCGTAATCCACCGAATCCGAGCGAGCTCTGCTCTGGCTGCCAAAGCCACCCGAGCCACCCGACGTGCGGTCCTCCAAGTGGTTGAGCCACATGGCCAGGGCGCTGCGGTCCTCCAGGGAGGTGGCGGGGTGGATCAAGGCGTAGGAGAGGAGCTGCCGGCTCTCCTCGATGTGTTGGTTGTGTTCGATGGAGTGGGCCAGGATTTTAGGCAAGAGTTTCATGTATTCGACTTTTGCCTCGATGTTTCCGGGCTTGAGTAAAGGCAGGTGGGTTAACAAGAGGGAAATCACTTTATCCTTGGATTCCTGTTGCCACTGGTTAATGATTCCTGTTGGAGGAAGGGAAAAAAAAAACAAAAAGGGAAGAGAGGGAATTGAGAAATCGGCAAACAAAGGTGATGAAGAAATAAACAGACCCTGGCAGGGTAGATCTGACACGCCAAAGGGATGCCAATGTGTGAGCATCTCTCAGGCAGGGAGGTCACTGCTCTCCAAAAACCCCAGGTCACAGCAAGGTGTGCTGGTCTGGACACCAGGAGCTACCAGACATTCCTGAAAATCACCCACAAGCCCAACTTACACCCACAAGCCCAACTTACACCCAGCTCTACAGCCACATCACTCCACTGCCAGTGGCCTGATGTTAATAAAAGTCCTGATTTACCCCAGATTTCCTGTAATGTAACAAAACACCACACCAAAGCACTGTGTGGACAAAGCCAACCTTTTAAAAATACCAGCTGGAAAATGGAAAGGGTCAAGGTCCAAATGATCCAAAGATCCAAGATGATCTTGATCTTGATCCAAGCCCAGGTAAGAGGCACAGAAGGCAAAGGGAAGAAGCGTGCCAGAAAATGGGCAACAACCAAACCAGGGTGTTGGTCCATCCACCAGTCCGGGAGTGTAAGAGCACTGAGGGAAGGGCTAAGCTGAAGCATGGAGTTGTTGTTCCTCTGTGAGCTCACAGCAGATAGCAGAGGCTTTAGAAGATGGGAAAAAAGGCAAACGTAGGGCTAAGCTTTAAAAATATGCAAAAGGAAAAACCGGGGAATTACAAACTGCTCACTTAAGTCGACCTCCTGGAAAACCAAGGGAACAAATAATGAAGCAACCTATTTGCAAGCACTTAGAAGATAACAAGATGATAAGTGACTGCCGACACCGATTTGTCAAGAACAATTTCATTTCCCTCTGTGACAGAGTAACTGGCCTGTGAGGAGCTGGAGAAGCAGCCAGCACCGTATATCTTGATATCCATTAGGTGCTGCTACACATGGCTTCCTCAGCAGCACAGCAGAGAAACACAGTTGGGTGAAACTGCTCTAAATGTGGACACACAGCTCATCAGGAAACCATCTGGAGATGGTTGTTACTGGTGATTCACTGTCAGACCAGGAGGATGGGCTGAGCAAGGGGACTTGTCCCGGCGGTGACACCACCCGGCGTGTCAGCAGTGATATAGGTGATGTGATAAATGCATTTAATGCTTGGGTATGGCATCAGGAGAAATGAAAATACTCCAGAAAACTGGGTTAGATATCCAAAAATGTTGAGACCTGGTGAAAAAGCCCGAAAAAATCAGCTGCATTAAGTAGGTGCAAATGCCTGCAGGTCTGGGAGGTGGGAACTGCTGTGTGGCACCAGGGAAGAGCTGGGGTCAGGAAGCATCCTAGGCTGGACATTGGTCAAAATGCCTCATTGCACCTAAAAACTGTCCCAGCTTCTGTTGGGAGAGGTGAAGACTGGCATGGAGAAGCTGCCCTCCATGTCTCCTGGGGACAGGTTTGAGTTGTAGCAAAGGCAAATGGGGTCGGGCATGAAGAAACTTCCTAAGGTAGGGTGAGTGAGGCACAGGGAGAGGTTGGTTGTGAAATCTCCACCACTGAAGCTTTTTTCTGATAAAACCACCAGCCAAGGATAACTTAGGATCTACCTGGACCACCCCAGCGACACTTCCCAGCCCCAGGTCAGTCTGTCCTCCAGTGTTTACCAAACCCCTCCAGGAAGCCTTCAAGCTTTCAGTCCCTCTTGAATGCTGTGCCCAAGGGTGCCAACAACTGAGCCATCTGGTGAAAAAGGACTTTCTTCTGTTTGCATAAATACCACTGCCCAAAACTTCACCAAATGAAATACTTCTCATATTAATTAAAAAAACCCCAAAACTTCATGTTCTCCCTCTCTGCCTGCTGCCTCCTGTCCATACCAGACAGGAAGCTGCTCTAAATCATAGATTATCCCTATATCCTTCAGGTGTTTTTGAACTATGTTAACCAAACTCTGTCAGTGAAATTAAGATCTGTACATCCAGAGGATGGTCATGAAGATGGCCTGAGGGCTGGAGCACCTCTCCTAGGGAGCCAGGCTGAGAGAGCTGGGGTTGCTCAGCCTGGAGAAGAAAAGGCTCTGGGGAGACCTTAGAGCACCTTCCAGTGCCTGAAGGGGCTCCAGGAAAGCTGGGGAGGGACTGGGGACAAGGGACTGGAAGGATGGGATGAGGGGGAATGGTTTTGAGCTGAAAGAGGGGAGATTTCTATTGGATATGTGGAAGAAATTCTTCAGTAGGAGGATGGCAAGACACTGACCCAGTTTGTCCAAAGAAGCTGTGGCTGCCCTATCCCTGGAAGTATTCAAGGCCAGGTTGGATGGGGCTTGGAGCAACCTGGTCTAGTGGGAAGTGTCTCTGCCCATGGCAGGGGGTGGGAATTGGATGATCTTTATGGTCCCTTCCATCCCAAACCATTCTGTGAATCTGTAATCTGTACGCTCACCCATCAGGCTTGATCTTGGGAAGATGCATGCTTCAGTCCAGTAGCCAACCCAACCCTTCCACTACCCCATCACCCCACGACCCCAGAAAGGACTATTCCAGCAGGGCCTTTTCCCAGTGAGGGCCAAACCCTGTATGTCAGTTCCTTGACACAACTGTGGTGATGAGCAGCCAGCACTCCCCCTTCCAGCTTCACCTTCCCATTTTGAAGATGTGCAACCATTTTAGTAGGAAGCCACTAGATGGCTTGCTGGAAACACTGATGGCTTTAGCTGGAACTTTCTGCAGTGATATTCACTTCTCTGCAAACCCACCCCTTCTCCAAAGTCACTTCCCAACCCAGCAGCCAGTGTGTCCAAGTCATCTGCCCCAAGAGGCAGAGGGGACAGTGTGGCACAGCTCTGGCAGAGAGCAGCAGAAGTGAGTTTCAGTACTCTGGGTGCACTCTCATTCCCTGGGAGATGATGTGAAGGTGTTCTGGTGCTAAAGAACAGGAGTTGGAGAAGCAATGCTCAGCCTAAGTGAAAGTGTAAAAAATAGATGAACGTAAGCAGAATGCAAGGTCCACTCCAGAGCAGGTCCATGGCATACACCTTCTGATCCAATTTTTACCTTGGGTCATAATTCACCATCCTGAGCCCTTCCAGCACACCAACATTTCTTGCCAAAAGCCCCGTGGGACTGAAGCCACTCTTTGAGGGATGCAAACACTACCTCTCCATCCTGAGCCAGGCTCTACCCACACTCAGTACTGGGTATTCTGGACAGGAGCAACCTCAAAGCACTCTGGAGCAGCTCTGCTCCACTGGTACTGCTTGAGAAAGCAAGAGGAGATCCTCAGAGTTAAGGACTTGTTGCTTGTGGAAGCTTTTAGGTGGGACACTGCATCTAAACCCTCCTGTGGATGCAGTCACTGGGATGTCCATGCAACATCTGCCTTTCACTGTGGACCCCACCAAGTGGGAGGGACCTGGCACTGAGGCAGAGCAGTAGGCAAGGAGAAATATGACCCAAATCTTCCCTTTTTCTCAGCAATGGATGGATTCCCATCCTTGCTTTCCTCATCCTCCCATTCCAGTGGAAATTAGGGATAACACCTTCTCTGCAAGAACAGCCTACACAGCTTTGCCTTCCCCTGAAACACATGACCTTGGTCACAGACCCATCTCATTACTGTTTCTCAGTGTTATCAGTATTTTTTCTACAAGTCCAGAGAGCCTCTGTGCTCTCTGGTCAACGTGAATCCAGATAATTAAATTGTCAAGCTGATGGAGACAGATCTGTGCTGCAAAGATGACCATGAACAGCACCAGCTGCAGCTCAACACAAGTCACTGCCCACCACTTCTCTGAGCCCCAAGCTGGGGACCACCAAGCACCTGGATGCCAGATATGGATACAGCACATTTAACATCTTCTGTGGGCAAGCTGCTTGGCCAGGTTGCTCGACTCTGAAATGCTACCAGTTGCACACAACACCTACTGCACACAGGGGACACTTCTCAGAGCTCTCTCCTGCACCAGCTGAAGCCTGAGCATTTGCCCACTGCAGCATCTCCATATTTTCCATATGCAGATGTAATTCTGCTGCAGGCAAAGCTTTCTGTCACGCTTCATCTGATTTATCTGTCCCTTCTCTCTCCTACTTCTTGGCTGGCTGCCTGGAAGGTGAAACCCCATCTTATTTTCTCCTCTCCTCCTGCAGAGGGATGTCACCCATCCCTTCCTCACCCCCAGGTTTTGCCCTTGGGACAGCACAGCCAAACCCCAGCTCAGCACCCTCAGTGGGGAGAGATGCAGCAGAAAAAACCAAAAATATTAATTAAAAAAAAGGCACACTATGCCCTGCTAAAAGGAGTTGTTCCCACTTGTACACAGGAATTCACCCCATTTCATGCAGAAAAAGCAGAGCCTGGTACAAACCAGGTGAAGGGGAGGAGGAGGATGGGGGAGGCAGGAGGCCATGGCCTGGCTGGACTCATCTTCCTTGCATGGAGGGGATGAGCCTGAAGGTCATCACTGGAAACACACAGGATGGTGCCAGAGCCACTTCTTGGGAAACCTGCCTGAGACCTCCAAGAGATTATAGAATCAGTTGAAAAAGATCCTGGAGATCTTGCAATCAGATTGTTCACCCAGCAGTGCCAAGGCCACCCCTGCCCCATGTCCCTCAGCACCACATCTCCAGGCTCTGAAACCCCTCCAGGGATGATGGGGACTCCAGCCCTGCCCTGGGCAGCCTGGGCCAGGCCCTGACAACCCTTTCCAGGCATTGAGAAATTGTTCCCCAGCTCCAACCTAAACCTCCCCTGGCACAACTGGAGGCTGTTTCCTCTTCTCCCATCCCTTGTTCCTGGGGAGCAGAGCCCGACCCCCAGGGGCTCCAACCTCCTCTCAGGGGGTTGCAGAGAGCCAGAAGGTCTCCCCTCGGCCTCCTCTGCTCCAGGATCAACACCCCCAGCTCCCTCAGCTGCTCCTGGGCAGACTTCTGCTCCAGACCCTTCCCCAGCTCCATTGCCCTTCTCTGGACACACTCCAGCCCCTCAATCTCCTTCTTGTCCTCAGGGGCCCAGAACTGAGCCCAGGATTTGAGGTGCAGCCTCCCCAGTGCCCAGCACAGGGGGATGATCCCTGCCCTGCTCCTGCTGCCCACCCCAGTGCTGGTCCTAGCCAGGATGCTGGTGGCCTTCTTGGCCCCCTGGGCACACACTGGCTCCTGTTCAGCTGCTGGTGGCCAACACCCCCAGGTCCTTTTCCCTTGGGCACTTCCCAGCCACTCTGTCCCCAGCCTGGAGCATTGCCTGGGGTTGGTGTGACCCAAGTGCAGGACCCAACACTTGCCCATGTTGAACCTCATCCAATTGGCCTTGGCCCATTGACCCAGCCTGCCCAGGGCCCTCTGCAGAGCATCCCTACCCTCAGGCAGATCAACACTGCCACCCAGCCTGGTGTCACCTGCAAACTGACTGAGATTTGAAGGTTTGATATCACAGCCCCAAAAGATGAGGTGTTGATCCAAAAGCCCATGGCTGGTGAAGGGCCAGATGCCCTTCCCTGGCCTGGCCTGGGCAGAAGCTGTTCTCCTTTTCAGCCAGAAGCAGGATGTGCACAATTAAACAGAAATGGAAAATAATTAGATCTGAAAGAGATTTGGCTCTCTCTGAGATGGGCCAGAAGGTCAGGCTTAATCCTATCTGCCAGAAAACAGAGATCTGGGGAGTGAGGCACAGGAGGAGGAAAGCTGGAGCTGAATCTGGGAAGGGGGAGAGAGGCTGGAGGTCCCCCCAGTGCTCCTCTCTACCCTCTCCCCAGACACAGGAACCCTATTTCAGCTCCCTACCAGCTGCCAGGCCCCCCTGGACATCTGGGATGTCTCACCATTTTTGCCAGAACAAGCCCTATAGTTAGTTAGGATGTGCCCCAGTTTTGGGGTTCCACCTCCCAGGGTCTCAGCAGGCTCCCTGTAGGGGTGTAGGGGGTCACAGGCAGAAATCCCACCACAGCCTCATGAGTTTCCCTTCAGGCTGCTTCAAGGATACCTGAGCCCTCCTCTCTCAAGGCTTTAAGGGACAGCAAGACAATGGATGCTCTTTACAGCTACCCAAAAGGAGGCTGTAGTGAGGCCCTGACTAGTGATAGGACAAGAGGTAGTGGGCTCAAGTTGTCCCAGGGAGGGTTAAGACTAGATATTAGTAAAAATTTCTTCACTGAAAGAGTGCTCAAGTGTTGGAACAGGTTGCCCAGGGAGGTGGTGGAATTGCCATCCCTTAAGGTATTAAAAAAACGGGTAGATGTGGCACTTTGGGAGAAGATTTAGTGGTCAAAGTGGTGTAGGACTGATGGTTGGACTCGATGATCTTGAAGGTCCTTTGCAACTATGATGATTCTATTGATTTGCAGATGGTAAATCTGAGCACAGAGGAAACCCCAAAGCCAGAAACTCCACCTTGCTGCTCCAGAACTCCCCAAAATTCCCTGTCCATCCCACTACTGTCATTGCACTGTCATCTCCTTTTGGTGATGTGACCCTAAAGACCCAGTTCCCATGCCAGCCCCATGACCTCCTCACTGGGAAGAGATGGTAGCTGCTGGTGCTCCTGAACCACAAAGTCCTAATCTTCATTACAGGATTCTTTCTTGGGTGAGAGACTGAATTTAGGTGGGACGTGGAACTACCTTGTAACACAGGGTTACTGACCCAATCTTGTTTTCCTGCTGTACAGCAGAGCTGATGGATGTGCAGGGTGCCTGCAGATAAATATAGCACCAAATATAGCCGGGTCCTGCTTCCAAGGCTGAGTCCCATGCTATCCCCAAGCCTGGCTTGAGAAAGAGGTGACATTTGTCAATTTAATAAGCACTCATCACTTCTCTGTCACAAATCTGCTTAATCCCTTCTGGATCCCTGCAAACTGCTAATTGTTTTCATTGTCTGGTGGCGATGGATCCTCCTCTAGTGCTGCTCTAATGCTGCCTGAAGGACCTTCTTGCCTTTGAACCTGCCTGACTGAATTACTTCAACCACCACATGGTTGCTCCTGAAGCTGTTAATGATGATGGTCCAAGAACAGTCAGTTTTCCAAAGGTAAAACCACCCTGGCTGGCTGGACAAAGACAGTGCCTGGGGATGTCTGATAAAACCAACGCACGCAGCACTCTGCTGACAGCATTTAGAAACCATGGAGTACTTAACTGCTTGGGTTTTTAATTCTATTTTTGATCTTTGCAAGGAAAAAACCTCTGGTTCCCACCTAGAAAACACGAACCCTGCCTGAGGGAATGGCTCAGCTGTCACACAAATGTGTGGGTCTCACCAGGTGAGGTGTCTCCAAGAAATACCAGCAACCCAGGGTACCTTCTCAAGTTCTTTAAAGGAACCCAGGAAACAACCATCCCCAAACAAGAGAAACCCTTTCAGTCTGAAAGCAGAAACTGGGTTATCCTCCTGCACAAATTTGTGCACAATTTACTGCATTTCACAAGTGAAGCAGACAAATCCATTGACTGAGGCTTGGACAAAGCAGGCGAGATGAATGATGTGTAATTTGTGAGCTAGACAACAGCTTAGCATGAGCAGCAAGGACATCAATTAATGACTGAAAGTGTTTTTAAAACTGCCTAAGGATTTTCCAAGTGACAAAGGGTATGTTCAAAAAGCAGGCTTGGTACCATCCCTCCACAATCACGTATCAGTGCATTTAAGGGCTCCAGTTGTCAGTAAATTGCTCTTAAATTACAGTTTTATTATACCCTTTTTTTCCAGTTTAACAACATTCTCCATTAAAAGTTCTCAAAAGCCAAGTCAGATAATTTGTCCAAGTCAGAAGTGACTAGAAGTTTGATGTAGGGCACCCATCAGAGCACCTTCAAAGCAGGGCTGAATGGACCAGCACTCTCAGATGTCCTTGGGGAGAAAAAACCCACATTTCTGTACCAAGAAAACACCTGTTACTGGAGACACAACCCTCTGCAAGCAGCTCAACCAAAGATGAACCACAGCGTGTTTCCAAATGAAGGGATTTCAATTATTATTTGCAGTAATTAGCATCTGCATGTTGACCTGTTGACAATACTTTGTTTGGGCCAATTGACATCATTCTCTTCCTCAAATAAGCCTCACTCAAGAGGCCAACACTAAAGAAGAGAAAGTCAGAATGCTGTTGGAAACCCTCCTTGTACCCCATCCAGAGCACATCAATACCCTCCCTGTTGAACCTGGCAGCCTTCTCCCTCCATGAGAGGCCAATTAGTAGGAATTTGAGCATGTGCCTTTTCGTTATTGCCACCAATGCCAATTAATAGGAAAAAAGCCTCCACCATAAAGGTTGTTGCAGACCTGCCAAGAGCTCAGTGAGAAGAGGAAAGCTGACACTGAAACATGAGTGAACCTGCTCCTTGTCTCACCCAAATCACAGACTCCCAGACTGGTCTGGGTTGGACGGGACCTTGAAAATCATCCAGTTCCCTGCATGAAGAATTCCTTCCTCATATCCAGCCTAAATCTCCCTCCTTTCAGCTTGAAACCATTTCCCCCTCATCCCATCCCTCCATCCCTTGTCCCCAGTCCCCCCCCCAGCTTTCCTGGAGCCCCTTCAGGCACTGGAAGGTGCTCTAAGGTCTCCCCATTGCAGCCTTCTCTTCTCCAGGCTGAACACCCCCAACTCTCTCAGTCTGGCTCCAGAGCAGAGCTGCTCCAGCCTTTGGATCATCTTTGTGGTCTCCTCTGGACCAACAGCTCGATGCAAAATGGTGGCAAAGACAGCCAAGGAGACACCTGTGATGTCTCTGAGCACATCTATGGCTGCAGCGTGGTGTGCACCACCCCCTGCCACATTCAAAGGGGTCTGAATTTATCCCTGTGCTAGAGCTGACCCCAGCATGGGCAGGAGGACCTAAGCCCATACTTCTGAAGGCAACGGGATTGGTGCCAAACAGCATCATGCCTGCTGGATCTGGCATCCGGGGCTTCCTGGCACTTCCCACATCTCCATGCTGCACCAGCTGGGAGAGGCCAGCTCTGCATCCTGGGGATGCAGGATTGCTTCTTCCCAGGTTCCTGAAACTGCTCGTTTCTGCTGTTAACTTGGGATTTGAGGGAAGAAAAACCAAGACAACCTCTCAGATGCCTCTTTGCTTTCGTTCCCTCCTGTTCAGGTCTTGCAGCCTGACTGGGGGAGAAATTTCAGGAGTAGCAGCCAGGTTCTTTCCCTGTAACAAGCTTTTACTAGGAGCTGGGAAGGGCCAGAAGTTCTGCAAAAAACTCTGGACACCTGGAGGGCTTGGGGACCTCTATTCATGGTATTTAGGGCTCTGTCCTTTCCCTCCTGAAGCACCCACCCTACCAGCTATGAACCTCTAGGTCCAGGGTGGCTGCACAGCTCAGCACTACCCCAGCAACTCTGGTCTGTAAAAAGACAAAAAAACCCCAAAAGACAAAAAGGCAATTGTGCAATTCCTCCCTTCTCTTGCTGGTCAGCTTCTGTGCAGATTTAAGTGTAGATGACCTCTCTGAAGGACAGAGGGACCTCTTATTCATCAGCACCCATAAGGAGAGGACAGACAGACAGCAATCTGAGCCCTGTATCACACAAGGCATGTCCCCAACCTGCCTTCTCCATCACCCATGACCCACCTCATGCCCTGGGCTCCATGACAATGCTCCAGCACTCAGCAGAAAATTTGCTGGTGATGTCCTGCAGCCTGGTGGTTCACATGGCATTGGCTTTCCTCTGTTTTTCCAGGAGCCACATCACATTCTGAGAGGCTAAAAATACACAAAGGACTTTCCTAATGTTTCTTTTCCACCTTAGTGGTTGCTGCAGAGAAGCTCCGAGCAGGAGGGGAGGTGAACAGACCAGGGTGAAGATGCAGGGAAGAGATGCCATAAAAAAATGGAGCAATAGGCACAACAGGTCCTGCAAAAGGAAATGGCTGGGGAAGTCCCTGCTGAAAGACACACTTTGGAAAAACAAAGGAAAGAGCCATAAAGTCATGAAAAGCAAAATGTTTATCATACTGCAGGATTCAGCACTGACAGGAGCACAGAGGGCTTCATGAAGGAGAATGTTCTCCATCTTTAATGACCAAGATCAAGGAGCTCACTGTAAATTAACTGCCTTTTGACTTCCTAAATGTAACCACTGAAAACAATTCTGTCCAAAAACACAACCTTCCTGCAACAAGTTCCCAACACCCCCCTGTGTGGAGTGTGGGTGAAGTCCCCATCCCTGGAGGGACTGCAAAGCCTGGTGTGATGCTGAGGGACATGGTTAATGGTGGCCTTGGCAGTGCTGGGTTAATGTGTCAACTCGATGATCATAAGGGTCTGTTCCAACCAAAATGATTCTGAGGAAAGAAAGAAAGAAAAACATCACAAAAACCCCTCTGGGGGACAAGACATGAGCCACACTTGACTTCTGCCCTTCTGAAGGCAGTTCTCTTTGGGAAGCAAGTTCAGATCTTTATGAGAGGCAACTTCCCTCTCCATCAAGCTCTCCAAAGCAAGAGCAGCCCCATCAAGTGTCTGCTTTGTAGCATTGGTCCTGTCCTTGTGGGGAAGAAATGACTGGAAAGGATATCCCCAGGCTGAGGGTCTCAACCTTGGGCTGTGCTTCTTGATCTCACAGCAGGGACAGTGTCAGCAAGAGCTGGGAATTTTGGCACTGAAATCAGCCTCAAAGACAACCCTTGCCCAGATCTTCATATCCTGTGACTCCAAACAGGCTGCTGAAACCACTCCAAAGGGGAGAGCTCAGTGCTCTCCATTCAAGCTGGACACTCAAAGCAGAGCAAAATGCCCTTTATTTTGGTCAGAAGAAGAACACCCTCCACACAACATCGTTTAATTCATCTTCAGAGCCACAAAACCAGACAAGCCCGGCTCTGCTGTGCTGCAGGATGAGTAGAAAGAAAAAAAGATATTCACATTTGGGACATTATTTTCCCCCTCTATCTCATGAGCTTGCCAGGGCTGCAGTTATGAGGAGGCTGTTTGTACAAACCCAGGAGCAATGTATTTTTAGCTCTGGAGAATCGCATGGCACGAGCATTAAGCGTGATTCTGCAGACAGCAACAAGAGCAGGGATTTTTCCTGCTCAAAATTGGCTGCAGTTGCTACGGTTTTCAGCCCAAAGCAGACTTTCAGGAAATTCAGAAGGAATGAGAGAGCCTTTTTCCATGACATATTAAATACCAAGCTGAAGTACACTCCATTTTCACACCGTGCAGCCGAGGGGAGGTTTTATGGATTTGTTTTGTTTGCAACGGAGCGTAATGCCACGTCTTATCACAACACTCCCTAGCAACGTGGATTTTAATTTTGTGCAGAGCTTTGCAACGCTGAGAGCATCTCACTGACTCAGAACAAAGATGACACGTTGGGAGACCTTCTAAGAAGCCCCATAGGTGCCAAGGGAACCTACATCACACCTACGGTGGCGTTTGAGCTCCTCAACGTGACGTGGCCAACACTGGCGTGCAGGACACCTTGGGAATGGATGAGGTCCCCTCCTTGCTTCTCACCCAAAAGGCCAAAAGGAGGACAGACACTTGGTAGGCAAAACAACCAACCTCCTACAAAAGCTGCTCTGAAGAGGGAAGCCAGCCTGACACCAGACAAGGACTCACAGTGCTGGTTTCTCTTTACTTGCTGGAGCAGACAAGCTTCTGGGCATCAGGGGGATCATGTTTCCCAGCCTCAGATGAGGAGGATGGTTTTTTGAAATTTGAAGCTGCAGGAAAATAGTATCTGGGTCCTACCTGAGAAGGGAGAGCATGCAAAACTGCAAAAGCACTATCAGCAGTGTTGGAGACCATCAGGTGAGGCGTTTCTCCACCTCCACCCACTGGTGTAGGAGAGCAGCAGAAGGCAGGAGAACCATCCATAGAGGGTGGGTGGCAGGAAGCTAGCACAGAAGAAATGACACCAAAATGCTGCAACTTGGGAAGCTGCTGCTCTTGGGCTGTAAGGGGAGGAGGGGAGGGGAATCCAACAGCCCTTGGGCATGCCATGAGCAGACAGATGTATCAGAGCAGCCGTGCCAGGTCTGATGGACAAAGTTGTCCCGACAAGATCCTGGGTCAAGTGGCTTTTGTTGGCTGACATGCAAAGTGAGTTGAGCTTAGCCTGCAGGGGCAGCTTGGCCCATGACAAAAGGATGGGTCAGCAAGGATTAGAAGTTTAATTAAAGAGGGGGCTGCAGATTGCTTCCAGAAGTCCCACCACTTCTTGGAGCTCGTGAGCTCAGCGATGGCCAAACTGCTGGTTTTGCTGCTTCTGGGATATGAGGCTACAGGTGGGAAATGAGTTCACTGCCTGCTTTCACTCAGGCTGGGGTTATATTGCTCAGAGGGCTCTGCATGCGCTGAAATTCAGATTTTCAGTGGAATTTCCTAGGATGAAGGAAGCCAAAGAAATAAAAAATGTGATTTCAGTATCTCTCCTTTGAACCTAATCCATAAAAACGCCCAAATCTTCCTTGCTTTCAGGGAGGAGACTACAGACACAACCACAGGCCCAGAGGAAATACTCCTCTGACTTCTTAACTTCAATTGCATAAAGCCTTTTAGCTAGAGCTGAACTAGAAATGAAGATAAAGTTTCTTCAAAGGCTAAAAAAGCAATAAAATTATCTGAATGTTGTAACTCTGTTGCCTAACATGGATAAAGGATTTAGAAGGGGGGAGGAAGGGGAAATAATACTAAAAATAAGTTATGAAGGGTATGTAAGGTATTGATATACAGCACATGGTTGAAACTGTTAATCATTGAACAGATTCCAGTATAAAAATAAAGAGACTGAAGCTGCACATCATGGAGGAGTTGCTCTATTTATAAACTTCTCTGTGCAAAGGGCAGGCAAGGGCTGGGACAAGCAGGCAGCGGAGGCAGAGGGGACACTGCTCCAGAGCCTGTATCTTGAGGGAAAACAAACAGGTTTTATTTATTTTTATTTTTATTTTAAACCTTAAAGCGTTGTCAACCAAACCGAGTTGTCCAAGAGCTTGTGTGCCCCAACCATGTGAGCAGCATTTACAGCTCCTGCATGTGACAGCTCTCCCAATTTAGCCAGTAACTGACTCCCTCTGACCTGTAATAACACTGCTCCCAAATTAGAGCCCTCAATTTGACTTGGCATCAGTCCTTCCCTCCCAGCGACATAAAGCATCCTTTCCCCCACCCCCTCCCCAAACATTCATAATCCTGTCCTTGCACCCTGCCAACTCAAACTCATATTTAGCCTTTTCCTATATATATATATCTTTATAATTTTGAGGGAGGGCTTGTGGAGGGACGAGGGGGTGCAGGCAGCGAGGGGTAAGGGAAAAAAAAAACCCCCACACCACCACCCGTCGGAAAAACACCAAGAGACAAAAACAACAACAAAATCAGACCAGAAAAAATTCCAAGTTGGTGACATTCAGCTGGAAAAGCTCAGTGACTCACATGCAAATAAAATCTGCCTCAATTCACTGCTGCATGACGCAGGCCACTGGCTTCGACATAAAAAAAAGGGGCCAGGATGAAATCATCCACAATTCAATCGGAGCTTGGAAGGCTGCGAAAGCAACGGCACCAGCGCTGCTCCCTCTGCTTCCCAGGGCACACAAAGGAAGGGAGCTGAGTGTTTCCCCTCCTTCCCACCAACGCCCCGTGCCATCAGTCATCCCCAAGCATCAGTCATCCCCAACCATCAGCCATCCCCAACCATCAGTCATCCCCAACCATCAGTCATCCCCAACCATCGGCGCGGCTCCTCCGGCATCACACGTCGGCGCTCGGCTCCAGCAAGCTGCTCACTGGCAGGAGGCTGCTGCCAGGTTTTTAATGGGCTTTTCCTGGAATACTAGCTCAAAAGGAAAATTATAAAGGTGGCTATGTAGGAAGGCAAACCTCCCCCCCC